>JAOTQJ010000007.1:20689959-20721300 GCA_025642045.1 Solanum sejunctum | reverse complement strand
AATATATATTATTATTATTATATTTGATTTGATCCATTAAGTTGTCTGCTTGATTTTTCTTCTGTAATTTTTTTTAAATTTATTTAAGATCCAAATCTTTTCATCTTTGTGTCAATTTAATCTTACAAATAAAATACATAATTTAGCATAATCAATAAAATTTATGCTCAAAAAGGATAAATAAAAATATTAAATATAAGGTAAATAATGGCAAAAAAGTATGTATTTTTGGCCTCACATCACCATCTCACACTTAAACTTTTGCTCGTCCTCAAGCAACTATTGAAACTCATAAAAAAAATAAATAGGACCACCACATTGATTGATACAAACAATGTAGGTTATCCAAAAAATTCAAAATATCATGGACACGTCCCAATCATTATACAAGATATATAAATAAATAACAAACTTTTAATCTTCTAGCCTCAAGGAAGAACTTTAACTCATCAAATTTAGGATTGCTCATCTATTCTCTCAAAGAAATTAATAACAACACCTATCTATCATGAAACAAGTGCCCTCTCGTGAAAAAATAGTCCACACATTCAATTCAAAAGATTGAATACAAATTAAGGACTTTGCATTAAAGAACAACTTTCACACTCACAAAGAATTCACATATATGCACAAAGACCATAAGCTTGCCCATTATGTACATCTCCATTAATTAAGCATGCTTGAATAGAATCAAATAGGACTTTTAATGGGTTGTAACATAGGCTAAGGGACAGGTAGAAAAACTATATAATAGTGACTTACACTTCCCTGAACACTTTGCACTTTTAGACTTCATCACCCATTATCTTTTTCTTTTTATTTTTTGAACCCTTTCTTCAATAATTATTTCACTAGCAATCTCATCTTATCAAGAATGTTTCACTTTATTTTTTCAAATAATCTTTTTCCTTTTTTTCCATGACACATTCTTTCAGGGAGAGCTTTTTCATCACCTTGTTGCTATCATTGATCACTTTTTATCACTTAAATATCTCTTTTCTTCAAATTTGACAATTATAATAAGTTTATGCTACAGTGTTCAAGTAAGTAGGGTGCAAAAACTAGGGATTTAATAAAATTGGATCAAGGTAAAAATATGACTAGCAACAAAAAGCTATAGGCTCAAAAGGGTTAACTAGTGATATAATATTTGAAAAGGCTAAAATTTTATAACACAAATCAAAGAAAGCCTATTATCATATCCTAAACGACAAAATACTTTTTATTTCGTTTCAATAACATGTAGGGCAAGTTCTAGATAATATGCAAAATATGGAATAAATAAATTCTCACCACACAAGGCACAAGTATCAATCAAGAAGGATCAATTCTGCTTCTAAGAGGGACAGGGTCATAACAAACTACAAAATAAAATAAGCTATATATAGAGTCAACACTATGAATCTAGATGTCAAAGAGTTTTTAATTTAATTAGCAATCGAGCATTCATAGGAAAGTACTACTAAAACATAGGCCTAAATAGCAAATACCAAAGAAGTCAAAGATTTTTTTCTCTCCAAAAAATAAAATAAAATAAATAAATTTTAATTCCTAAAAATTAAAAAATAAAAGATACTCGGTTCAAAGGAACCCTCTCCCTCCAAAAAACCAAAAAGAAAAATCAACGGGTGGGTTAAGTGTGCTTCTACTAATAAAAAAATATTAAAAATAAATAAATAAATAAATTTTTGTAATTTTTGAATTTTTTTTTGTTTTTAATATTTTTTTATGAATATTAAACAAACCTAAAGCACACTCCACCCTAAGCAATATATTTGGAAGAATTTCACCCCACACTTGAAAAGATGTTGTATCCTCAAAGCATAAATTAAAATTTAAAACAAACGTTAGGAAAACTCCCTGAGGCCTTTAGACCTAGCTAGAAGCATATTCTCCCAATATCCATTGAGGGTCGTATGCATCACACACTTAAGCTCAAATTGCTCCTTTTGCTTCAAATTTTGGATACTCAGACTTACTCTAATCTGCAAAAAATAAAAATACAAAAAAACACTAAAAGATGTAGAGAAAAAGATGACACTAGAAAAATAAAAATTAAAAAAGCTATACTACAATTAGGTTGCCTTCTAATAAGCGCCTGAGTTAACGTCGCGGCACGACTCAAGTTACCACTAATTTTTCTCTTCACTTTGAAGATATGAATTGTACCCTTTATTTTGCATCCATCTTTCTACATCACTCAAGGGGCGGTGGTATAAATATAAAGGAGCCAAGTAATAGATATCGCTTCTTACACTTTTAGGCCCTTAAATGAGGAATGTAATTTTTTTTATTTTTGCTCAATAAATTCAAGAATATAGATATATTCTTTTTGTTCCTTACACTCTTTCATAGGCTCAGATGGCTTGATTAATATCACACGATCCAAGCACAATATAGGAAAATGATAGGAATGATCCTAACACATCCTATTTCAGGAATTATAGTATTATTTACATCCTCATGTGTACTCTTCTCAACATCGATAATTGGTGATTAGACATTGTTCGCCTCAATCTTTGTGTTTAAGTGAGTTTCCTTGTCATGAACATGTAAGCCAGATTGGTCTATCTCTAGTTTGAGCTTAATTTCTGCCACATGAGTTGTCATTTTTGTGAGTTGAGTTTCTATTATTGAAATTTGTTGAAAATGAGTTATCTCTATGGAAGTCCTCATGTCCTTTTGTTGCTCTATTATTTGCTTAAATAGCTCAATAATGCAAATTTTTTGTTCTGCTTGCTCAACTTCATTACCCCTGCCAACATCACAAATAATAAAAAATAATAATTGGGATTCGAGGGAGGGGATATAAGTTCAAACAACCATCCCAATGACCATCTTGACCACCACATACATGACAAATATTCCGTTCAAATGATTGGATAAGTACACACAACCCACTCTTCTGAATAGTATAACATTCAATATTCAAGTGTGGTCCATTATAATATTGACAAGGATAACTATCACCCAACCACCATTTATCCCAATCATCCATATCAATAAGATTACTAAAAAGAATATTTATTTTTAAAATTTTTTAAAAAAAATATTTGCACAAACAATAAAAAATAAAAAAATAAAGAAGAATAAAATACTAAAAAAATATTTAAATAATAATAGAAAAAATATAACCTAAAAAAATAATTAATTTTTAAATCCCCATCAACGGCGCTAAAAGCTTGTTGCTTCCCTAGCACAAGCAAGTGTGTATGGTCTACCCAAGTAATATAGTGGCTCTTCGAACCCAAAAGACTTGTCAATTAATTATTTACTAAGTTATATTAATTCTAATTTTTTATTTAAGCGGTGAACAAGTAACCAAGAGAAGAAATATTTTTACACAATCAATGAATGAATCGATCTAAGATTATGGTTTAGCTAATAATCATGTTTAGCCTCAATTTCATCAAACTATTTGATTATCTAGTTGCTGATTCACAGGGGTTAAAATTACCTGAATAGAGTTGCACACTTCTGCCGGCCTACCATCATTGACTGTCTAACTATATCGTTGAGCGGAGATAGACACATCAATAAAAGTGCTTTAATATTATCTTTCTGTATTTTGAACCAAGTGAGGTGTAAGGGTAGTTGTCACGGGTCTTCCTTACACGAATCCTTCTAGTTTTTTAGTCGAACAAGCTCCCTATACGATGTAATTCTATTCAATCCAATATCTCTCGAATCCAGAATGAACAACTAATTTACCCCCCAGTTGATCAGGTAAGAAGTGTGAATAAAAGTAATATAAGAACAACTAATATGATAAACAAATATTTTAACTCAATAATGACTAAATAATCTTCTTATTAGCTACCATAATATTAGAACAAGAAGTTTAAGTCCACATAGACATAAAGAAATTACCCTAAATTATTCAAAGATTAATATAAAAATAAATAATAATGGAGAAGAAAAGATGAAACCAAAGTTCTCCGGCCTCCACAGCGGCTCCTATCTCTCTGTAGGTCAAAAATTATGTAAAACCTAATTTTATGGAATATTTATAGATATAAGAAAAAACCTCAAATAAAATAATTGAGTCTAAAATAAATTGGGAAACCCAAAACCAAAAGAAATTGGATCTTCACGCCACTGTACGCCGCCTTCTTCAATTCCTTGCTGCCACGTGGCAACCTTTTTTTCAATTGCATTTGAATTGCAATTCTTTCAAGCATTGTACGTATATAATAATATATATTATTATTATTATATTTGATTTGATCCATTAAGTTGTCTGCTTGATTTTTCTTCTGTAATTTTTTTTAATTTATTTAAGATCCAAATCTTTTCATCTTTGTGTCAATTTAATCTTACAAATAAAATACACAATTTAGCATAATCAATAAAATTTATGCTCAAAAGGATAAATAAAAGTATTAAATATGAGGTAAATAATAATAAAAAATATGTATTTTTGGCCTCACATCATTTATACACCCTCAACACCTTCATTCTAACTCATTCACAAAACACCCTAAGTCTAAACCACTCCCAAAACAATCCCAAGCCTTTCAAAGCTTTCAAGAGAAGAGAGCAAGCTACAATTTCGGATTCTTCACTTCTAAAGTCAAATTTCTTCCATTAAATCACACCAAGGTATGTGAGTTTTGATTTGTGAAGAGCTTTCCTCCACAAAGATCAACCAATCCTTTTCCTCATCTATTTTGAAGTTATGAAAATTCATAGATGTTTTATGAACTCTTTTATATGATAATTTGATGGTAATTTATCTTTGTACACTATATTCCATTGAAATTTCATGTGAAATTTGATGGATTTTTATGAAAGTTTGGTGATGCCCTAGCCAAGTCTTATTATGTTTTTGATAGGATATTTTGAATAATGCTCAAGTGATCTTATTTTACTTTTCTCATGTCATCTACTCTTGAATTGCATGATTTTAAGATTTATGTACTTGAACCCACCATGATTTGATTAAGAATACATGTCAAGACTCTTATATGATGAATGTCTTATGGCAAAATACGTATGTTATGCATGTAGAGACTGTTATGAGGGCCAATAAGTATGCTATGAGCTCATAAGCATAATGTGAATGTAAAGAATGATGTAAACGTTCTCTTTGATGTTACAAGTTATGTCCTAATGAGCTACTCCAAGAACTAAATTATATTGTTTTGTGACTATGAGTAATATGACTATGCCTATGTTTCCAAGTATTTTGTGGGGTGGTGACCTAGCACCGAGAGGACCTTGGTAGTCTTTCATTGTCCCTAAACTATGTGCCACCATAGTTTTGTGCTATTGATTCCTTGTATGGGCTTGTATCTACCAAAAAGGCAATATCGTAAGGTAAAGATGATTGATAATGCCTACTGAAAAGGCTATGCCATAAGGTAAGGGGTATATGAGCACTTACCTAAAATTCTATGTCGTAAGGTGAGTGTTTGGTTTACCTTGGTAAAGTAGACCACTCCTTCTTCAATGTAGATTGAACATCGAAATTTCAAGTAGTAGCTCCCTCGGTCTTATATGTCGGTTATGGTCCCTTCCCAATATGTATATGATGTCATGTGATTTGACGATTTTTCATACATGTTCAACTAAGCATTTGTCATTCATGACATATTGAGCATATATTCATTGTTTATGATTATGCATTTTGTTTAATTATGGCTTATATTCTTTATTGTATTGCACCTCGTGTACTTAGTACATTACAAGTACTAACAAATACTTTTTGCTTATATGATCGAACCATGTAGGGGCCGGAGCTCCTATTCATCCTCCTCCTCCCCGTGGCTAAATGGTTCGGTTGAAGATCACTTTTGCTGAGTCCTCCATTTCGGAGATAATAGTCATTTTCTTTCATGCTTTAAAAAGACTTGTCTATTTATGAATATTAAGGGTGCTCGGGAGATGTCTTAGGCCTCGTTCCATTTAAATTAGAGGTGTTGTTGAACATATATATGGATTTGTATGTCGTGAGCTTGACTCTTATTATGCTATGTATTTTATAAAAGATTCCCTTAGACCTTTATTCCCTCCTTTGGTATTCACTGGTGCATTTGCAAGGGGTTACGAGATGTTATTCTGGAAATGGACTCATTAATTGTGATTAGCATGCTAAATGGAACCTACTCTACTCCATGGAATCTAATTGATAATATAAAGGTGATGAAGAAGTTAATTTTGCAAGGCAATATGAGTGTATAACATTGTTATAGGGAGGGCAATGCTGTCGCGGATGCCCGGGTAAAGTATGAGACTACTTAAGAATAAATTCTTGTTGTTGAAATGTTTAATCAAGTCATAGCCATGCTAAGGGAGGTGAGAGGAGCATACCAAATGGACAAGGATCAAAGAAGCTCCTTTAGAATCAGGAGAACAAAAATTCTTTAAGTTTGAGTCATGATGGTGAACAATATGAAGTTTTTACTTAAGGTTTATAGAAGGCTCAAGGATAATAAATCTTATGTACAGATAGACCTCACACTAATTTTTTTTTTCAAATATTCTTCGTAAAAAGATGATTCTTTCCCACCATTGTGCACTGGAGGCTGTGATTTATGTCCTCCTCCATGTATTATTCTTTTATAATAAATAAATAGGTATAGGTCGAGCCTCAACCCGACCACTGGTGCTTTGGAAAGAAAAAAAAAGATGTATATAGGGTGGGTTTGCTCTGGGAAGGACTATATTTTTTGAACAATATTTTAAAATATTTTATGTTTTGATTGATTAAATTTTTATTTTAAATACAGGTTTTAAAAAAAGTAAAAAAAGTTAATATTTCTAATAGAAATAGGAAAAATAAATTCTATAAGTAACATTCCACCTGGATGTTTTCTCCTCATCCTTTAATGTGTATCTTTTCCTCCACTCTTTAGTTTTTGTATGTCTTTCTTAAAATATTTGTCTATATTATATATAAATATTTTTAAATTAATATTTTAATTTTATCATCAAATACAAAAAAAAATATAAAAAGACTCACTCAATTTTTTAAAACAACATTTTCTTAAAAATATATATTTTTTTCCTTGGAACACACTTATTGAGCATTTTCTTCTTTTTTTCTCTCTCTCTTTTCTTACTTTTCATTTGTGTTTCTAGAAGTTTTGTCGAAATATGAATAAAAGGTAGCTGAGAACGTGGGTTGAAATAAATTCTTTTTGGTTAAACTGTAAAATTTTCATTCAACCAATACATCACTAGTTCTTTATTGACTCTAGAACTAGTTTTCATAATTAACTAACTATCTATAAGATTCTTCACAAAGATTACTTAAACAGGGTGAGCATCAAAATGATCAAAGATTGGCTTCCATTTTGGTCGGGACTGTCCTTTGGTGTGCAATTTAAGACAGATTTTCTTTAATCTTTTGGCAATTGGTGTGTAATTTTGCAAGAAACATCTTGAATTTCTTTCATCCCAGATATGGTAGACACTTGTTGCGTACAACCATCCCATAATTTCAGCATGTGCTCCACTTTTATGTGCTTTCGTCGACACCAATTGTAGTTCATTCTCCCAGCTCCCTATATGTCTAGGCTTTTTCATCCATGTCAAGAGTGATCCCCATATCTTGGTGGAGTATTCGTATTCAAAGAACAGATGAGAGAACAACTCTGTCAATCCTGTATTACACAATATTCAGCCAATAAGTACAAGTATACCCCATTTGCTTAGTCTTTGAACCGTAGAGAGTCTCTAATGGACAACTAACCACAAAACGAACTGATATCTAGGCAACATACATTTTCCAAGTGTGAGAAACTTCCAGGGAACTTTGGGAAATTGTGGATGGATTGATTTATACATTTTCTTGATACTAAACATCCCGTGATGTGTATGCTTCTACAACTCTTCAATACTATCCACATTTTCAAGCCATTTGCGAGCTTCAAAGATTCGTAAATTCAATCATTTATGAATTTGTTTCTAGCGTTCTATTTTTCTACTTGGATAATAAGTGAATAGCATAAAATTTTAAAAATAATAATTTTTTATTTTTAAATTAAAATTAATTTTAAAAAATTAGAGTTATATTTAATCATAAAATATAAATTAGTGTTGCTTGATTTTGTGAGTAATTTAGAGTGAACATCTTCTTGTAATTTTTCAAATTCTTAAATATTTTAAAATTTTAAAATTTAATTATCAAATTTAATTTTTTAACTCAAACTATTAAAAAAAAATTCACGATCAAACGCCACCTTAGGACTCATGATTATCTCTTGCTTGCTTCAATTATAAACTCCGCATGAATATTCTCTTTAATATATTAGTAGTAGTAACAACTAATTGTCCACCTATTCATTTAGAGTAAAGTCGCCTACCCTAATTCTCTAGCAATTAATTGTTGCGGGGCTTGACGATTTATCATATTTCACAAAGATTTACCTTTTCTTTAAATTTATTTTCTTAGTTTTCATTTTACAAATGTTTAATATATTTTATTTTTTAAAAAAAAGTTATTGAAACAACTTCTGTACTCTATAGAAATAAGATCTTTGTAATTTATTTTTTTGTACCTTAAAAATTAGTGATAACATGAAGGCTATTAATCATTTTTCTTTTACAAATATTTACAAGTTGGACAAAAATAAGTGATCTCTTGACGTAATTCGAAAGAAAAATTGCTTATTATCATAAATTAAAGCAAAAGTAAATTACATCGAGAGATACTAAATTTAAAAAATTACAAAAAAAATAGTCTTCGTTGTATAGATATGTATGGTTGGTGTATGTTTATATATCATAATATATATTTAGTGTATAGCTCATATATAAGTAATATATATTGTATAGTAGTATATACTTTCTATAACTTTTGACAAATTATATTGTGTAATTATATATAATTTTGCTAATTTGGGACTATTTCTTATATAAATAATATATGAGTTTTTTTTAATAAACTTTTTACTTTGTTTTATAGATATTACATTCCTTAAATCAAACTATATTTTAATTTTAAACTCACTTCCAACTACAATATATTTTCACACCATTAAATTAAATTGATCTATACTATGGCAAGACAGTTAAAACTTTTTCTAAGAAAACGTGGTAAAATAACAAGAGATAGTAAGAGTAAAAAAGTAAATGTACCAACAAAACAACAGAAATAAACAAAAACATAAAAAATACTTACCAGTACATTATCTAGTCTAGAAATAATATTTAAATATTGAATAATCTGTTGAACGTTGAGATGTTTGTCTCATTCAGCAGAAAGAAAATTGATAGATCTAAAGATTCAAAAGGACACTATTATATAATATTGTTATTTTTAAGCTTTAAATTCGTGACTTCATATAATAGTTTCAATTACTTTAAAATTCTTCTTCATTATATGAATCAATTAATCACTTAAAATATATTATTTTTTATTTATAATAAGTAAAAAGTTAGACATGTTCTAGATTAAGGTTGATGTGTCTATATTTTGTGTAGTCAATTTATTTATATAATAGGTACTTGATGACACATATAAAAATTTTCAACTTATATATTTAAAATTTTTTAAAATTATTATTACTATTATTTTATAATAAAAGTTTACCCCCTTAGTAGGAACTCCCATTATTTTTCTTTTTTAATAATTCAAACTCATAATCTTTGCATTAAAAGTGAAGATACTTATTATTTGAGCAACTCACTTTTTATTTCTTAAGATTATAACATTAAAGATTTTTTTAAAATATATTTAGTTATAATATTTTAAATTTCTTATTTTTTTTCAAACTTCATATTATGAATGAATTAAAATAAAAAAATATATAATAATTCAACATTATGAATGTATTCTTCCAAAAAAGAGAACATACTTTGAAAACAAGAAAATATCCATTGAAATGAAAGGGAAAAAATATAGAGAAATGGGGGTTTCCAAGAGAGAAAAGTCTTTGTAGAAAAAGAGCTTTGACTCTCTCTTCCAATGGCGATTTTAGTTTTCACACCTTCATGAAAACTTTCTTCTTAGTTTCACATTCTTCTCAATATACCACAACTACCCTTTTTCTTCTTCTTTTTTATCTCCAAAGTCCAACAACAATTAAAAAAGGCTACATTTTTATTTACTGCAGGTTGGTTCTTCATTGTTGTTTAATCTTATGTTTCTGTATGTTGGTATTTGGTTTCTTCTTGTTTTTTCTGTTTTATATGTTGGGTTTGACAAGATTAGAAATTTATCAGAATCTTGAATAATGTTTCCATATTCTTGGAGACCTCTTCAAATGCATGCTTTTTATATTTTTTTCCTTCAAGAAAGTTAGAATCTGAATGAATCTTTGAATATAAAGTTTTGGTTTCATATTAGCTCAAGATTGATTTTTGTTGATATGTTTTTCAGGATTTGATATTTTGAAATTGTTATGGGAAATTGCTGTGGTACCCCTGGTAATTCTTCTAAGAATAAGAAGAACAAAAAGAAGAATAAACCAAATCCTTTTGCTCTTGATTATGGTGCAACTCAAGCATCTGAAGGTGATGGTAACAAGCTTGTTGTGCTGAAAGATCCAACAGGGCACAATATTCAAGAAAAATATGATCTTGGTCGTGAGCTAGGAAGAGGAGAATTTGGGATTACATATCTATGTACTGATATTGATTCAGGGGACAAATATGCCTGTAAATCGATATTGAAGAAGAAACTTAGGACTGCTGTAGATATTGATGATGTTAGGAGAGAGGTTGAGATCATGAAGCACTTGCCTAAACATCCTAATATTGTGAGCTTGAAGGATACTTATGAGGATGATAGTGCAGTGCATATTGTCATGGAACTTTGTGAGGGGGGTGAGTTGTTTGATAGGATTGTTGCTAGGGGACACTACACGGAGAGAGCAGCCGCGGGTATTATGAAGACTATAGTAGAAGTTGTTCAGGTATAGTTTTACAAGTTGATGCTTATCTTTGTTTTTCATGTGTAATTTTAACTTGTTTGTTTGTTACATGTAATTTAGAGGTTGCTAATTTAGGATTATGTTAATGAAGTCTGAATTCGACAAATGCCAAATGAAAATACTAAACTAGACCAGAAAAGAATGTTGGGATTGAAAGTTCTTGTCTGAATTTTGGGTTTATGCTTGTTTCCTTATCAATATTGTTATTATTACTCACGTACTATCTTGATCTTCAATTTTTATTATTACGTGTTATTTCCTTTGCTTCGGTTATCGTAGTATGTGTTGTTGCTATTGTTGTCTTCTCTATTATGTTCATCATGCTTCACTACCTTTTAAATAATATGCTTACGTGCTAACCATTTAAATGAAACTTACAAAAGCTATAATAACATAGAGGACATCACAATCCAAACGTCGACAATGAATAGCAACTTCTGATAGTTTTAGACAGATAGCTCACTGGTATAGACACAAGTAGAAACGAAAAGTAACTGTCAGAAATCAGTAAGATGTTGAGATCTCTTGTAGCTTGCTTTCAGCATTAGTTGGTATAGCATGGATTATCGTAAACAGGTTCAATAAAACTGTTGTTTGTGACCATAATGACATGGGAGCTCAACTTACATAATGAGAGATTAGAACCAACCGACTGAATCTCTACATAAGGATTCCAAATAAAAGAGAGATTCGTTTATGGTTGGGTTTAAAAAGTTCATGTTTCTACATTTTAGTTGTTTGGGCCTGTTATTAAGGACGGGGTGGTAACCAAAGATATCACGATGGCTGAAAATCCCAACATTATACAATTTAAACTATGTCGTTGCTCATACACCTTTGGTCAATGTTCAGTTGCATTATGTCAACTTACGAAATTTCAATCGCATTGCAGATGTGTCATATGCATGGAGTAATGCATCGTGATCTCAAACCTGAGAACTTTCTCTTTGCTAACAAGAAAGAAACTGCTCCTCTGAAGGCTATTGACTTTGGATTGTCAGTGTTCTTTAAACCTGGTAATGCAATTAGTAATGGTATGGTGTGTTAGAGCTCTTCTCATGCTAAAAAAGATTAATATTTGGAATCATCTTTAATTTGTTTAACAGGGGAACACTTTAATGAGATAGTGGGAAGTCCTTATTACATGGCTCCAGAAGTCCTAAAACGCAATTATGGCCCAGAGGTTGACGTCTGGAGTGCTGGAGTTATCCTTTATATTCTTCTTTGTGGTGTTCCACCTTTCTGGGCAGGTTTGTTTCTTTTATTTTCCTTCTTTATGTAACAAGTAATATACCTTTGGTTCACCGATCAAGAAAAAATAATGAACCTTGGTGCATATGTTTCAGGCTATGCATTTCCTAGAACTTGGTGATTAATTAATGAATGTTTCAAAATGAAATGGAATTTCGAACATGTTGATTTGTTGTTAACATTGTAGATGACTAGATGAGGGTGAGTGCAAGAGTGAATCCACCTCTACCTACCAATCTAAATCAAAGTTCCTTTCTTTTTTGGCCTCCGATAGTCAATATTTTGTGCTTCTAGTTATGGATACATTGGTCTGACATTGTTTCTGTACAACTTCCATTAATCTACTCACGGTTTCTCAATAATTGCCTAAAATTCTTTCATATATGTGTAGAGACTGAACAAGGAGTAGCCCAAGCAATTATTCACTCTGTGGTTGATTTCAAGAGAGATCCATGGCCTAAGGTTTCTGATAATGCAAAGGATCTTGTAAAGAAGATGCTTGACCCAGATCCAACTCGACGCCTCACAGCGCAGCAGGTTCTCGGTAATGTTTGTCAATCCTTAAGATGCTATACTGTCATTTGGTTGTTGTGTATTCTCTCTCAGTTTCATAAGTTCAATTTAATGACTTTTTGGGGGGGCTTTTTGCAATTCAGAGCATGCCTGGTTACAAAATATAAAGAAAGCACCAAATGTCTCATTGGGTGAGACTGTGAAAGCAAGACTCAAGCAATTTTCAGTAATGAATAAGCTCAAGAAAAGAGCTCTAACGGTAAAATATTCCCTTTTCATCTGCAGTTCTATATACATATTGTTAGCATTCTACACCTTCTCAAAAGAATATCTCCATACGCCTAATTTTTAAGCCCAAAATTAACGGCAGAAGATTCTCTGCATTCTCACAGAAGTTTCTTAATCTAATGCTTTTCTTGGTGTTACAATCTTTTTTTGTTGCTTCCACAGATTATGGCTGAGTTTTTGTCAGCGGAAGAAGTGGCTGGAATGAAGGAAGCATTTGACATGATGGATACAGGAAAGAAAGGCAAGATTAACCTTGGAGAACTTAAAAATGGTCTGCAAAAGCTGGGCCATCAGATCCCCGATGCTGATCTTCAGATTCTTATGGAAGCTGTAAGCATTCTCAAGTACTTCATTTCGCCTATGCTGCTCAAACTCTTCAAAAGTGTCGGTGGGTGCGTGCTGGATTCGCCAAAAATAGTGTATTTTCATATAATCCGACACAGTCGCGGCATTGAAATTGAAGAGTCCGTGCAACTTAGCATTTCGCTTGATTGGATTTTCTTTTAACTTTAGCAGGACTAAATATATATTTATAAGTGAAGCTGCTAATATTATTATAACCGTTCCCTTCTTGGTATTCTGTTTCACCAGGCTGATGTTGATGGAGATGGAAGCTTAAATTACGGGGAGTTTGTCGCTGTGTCTGTTCATCTTAGAAAGATGGCAAATGACGAGCACCTGCACAAAGCATTTTCAGTTTTCGACAGAAATCAGAGTGGTTACATAGAAATCGAGGAGCTGCGCAGTGCCTTGAGTGATGAGGATGGTGGCAACAGTGAGGAAGTCATCAATGCCATTATGCATGATGTTGACACTGACAAGGTCAGTATTTTTCTCGGTCATTCATGCATATCTACCGGATTTCGTACTTAGTGCCTCCACTTCTCTTCCAAATGTCTTTGCTTGTGACTGGAACCATACCCCTCACACACACACACACACTTGTTCTGGAGTAAAAAGTCATCGTGAGAGTTATATAACCAAATGAGAACATTGGGGTTTATGCATGCGCAGCCTCACGTCATTCCAAAATCCAACTACATCCTTTAAGAAGTAAATAGTAGATACATTTTGGACTAGAACAAGGAATAATTGATCTCCTGGAAAGTTTGTGTAGTGGCAATTAGGGACAAATTGAGGAGGGTATTTACCTATTCTTTCCTTGTTAGGATTGAAATAATCAGATGTCATGTAGAGGCTAGTAAAGCAAACCTCAAAGACTATAAGTACGAAGATAAAAGATAAATATATCACAAGTGACACAAACATCTAACGTGGAGGAGATTATCAATCCACTATACATAAGTGAGTACACAATAAGGAGAGAAATAACCTCACCAATTCACTCAGAATAAAAAGAGGTTCACACAAGTGATAATGTAACACTTGTGTCTTACAAAATTCTCGTCCTAAATGAAACTCTCATAGCTCTTAGGACTACATTGTGGAGGCTACCAAGTTAGAAGGAATGATTTTCTATTTACAGAAAATCATAAACCTTTTGTTACGAGAGAAAAGACTAGCCAAATATGGAAATATTGTGTTTTCTTAGGAAAAGGAAAACTCAATTATGGTCAAAAAATCAGGGCAAACACCCAACACTCTTTTTCCATTCATTTCTCTATAGTTCAACTTTATCATTCATTTCAACCAAATATCGTTGACTTTGAGCTTTTAGTTTGTTACTAGAGCATCAAAGTTCATCAGTTGCATTGTCTATAACCATGCAGGATGGTCGCATCAGTTACGAGGAATTTGCCGCAATGATGAAGGCTGGTACTGATTGGAGAAAAGCATCAAGACAGTATTCTCGCGAACGATTCAACAGTCTCAGCTTAAAATTGATGAGGGATGGCTCGATACAAGTCGGAAATGAGGGTAGATGATCGAATGCAGAGGAAAAAGAAATGTCAAAAGATGAAAATGGAAATCTTTTATTGGTTATGAAATTCTTTTCTTTTCTGTGCACTTCATATTTTTTGCTCTCCATAGGATTGAGGTGTGACATCCTAGGCATCTAACAAAGAATTTCTAAGGTATTTTACCTTGTTGTAAAATGTAAATACATATATTGGTTATAAGCTCATTCTCATTATAAAAAATTGAGGCTCATAAAAAGTCATTGCAACTCTTTTAGGGTTGAAAGTAGATGTCAGCACAACAGGGTTTATTTAATTTTACATGTTACGCGTTTGGATCAAAGTGTTGAGATTGATAACAAGCAATTCTTGTGTTGGGTAAAATGGTGTTGATAAGGTTTTTTTCTTTTTCTTTTTGATAAATAAGTAAAATGACTATAACCCTCTTATAGTTTTTATACAAAGTAATGTATCCTAGTAAAGCAAGGTTGAATGATGACAAGAAATTGATATAATTTGAAGAATGAGAAAAACTACAATTATGTGGTCAAATAATTTACAAGTGTTCTTAAGCTGAAAAACTACTACTTTGTGACTTTGTTGTAATTATTTTTCTTTTCTACTGTATTCGTTACCCTAACTTTTATTTTTGCATTTGTAAAATTTGTTTTTTTTTTTTAAAAAATATTTTTCTTTGAATCGAGAATTTATTAATTTACCTTATAGAAAATATATAAATAAGGTTTGTGTATATTTTATTTTTTTCATATCCTATCATTAAATATGTTGTTGTCTTCTAACAAGATCATTGATATGTTGTCCATAAACAGGATATTGGTTTTTTATGTAAATGTGTTTCACTTTCTATATTGATAATATCGCTCAAATTACATAATATAAATAGCCTATTTTAATTTTGTAGTTCAAATTCATGATCTATAGATTACTTGAGTTTAGATGATTGGAAGAAATTATGTCGGAGTTGATCAATCCAATTGTCTATAGTGTAGGAGTTCGTGTGAACATATACTAACTACTCTATCTAGGAAGATTCTCTAGTGATTGATATTTATTCAAGACTTGAATGAGAGTACTACAATACTTGTACAGTATATTATCAAAATTACTCCTAATGCTTAACGTGCTTTGGAAAATATTTATAATAAAATAGTTTTTGGAGGTGTGCAAGGCAAGTGTTAATGATCTCAATAAAGTTTAAATATGTCATCGAATTTTGACAAAAGACTTGTTTATCTTACTCATTAATAGTTGGGCTCAATAATGAAAAAAGTTGGTTCGTACTATTATTTTTTAGGCATAACCCTCAAAAATGACCTCAAACTTGGCATAATTTTTTAAGTTGGAACTTAAACTTTCATAGTGCACAAATATGACCCTCAACTTGGCAATTCCTGAACAAGTAGGCACATGGTGCTGACATGGCATATTGCGTGAATTACACTCGCTCGGGGGTGCATGAACAGTCTTTTTTGAACGTATATATGGAAAAAAGGTAATTTGACATTTTTACCCCTACTACATTTTTATATATATATTATTTATTTTCAGATTAACATACACTTTCTTCTTATTTTTATTAAAAATACACAAACATTTGTCTTTTCATTTATTTTTACACATTTTTGATCTTTTTTGATAAATAATGGATTCAAATATTTTTTGTCATTGTGAAAAAAGAGCAATAATGAAGATTTCTTGGGTCCAAGTTGGAGTAAAAAAAAATTTTGTAAGGGGGATGAGAATCCGAATTGGAGTAAAAAAAATTAAATTTACAAAATTTAAAATTTTTGTAAGGGGGATGAGAATCCAAATTGGAGTAAAAAAAATTAAATTTACAAAATTTAAAATTTTTGTAAATTCAGTATTTAGCCAGTACACTTAGAAAGGGGTTATATTTACTCATCGTTATACTCTATTTGCTCCTGCCATTTATATTTTCCCTTGGATTGTTATTTGCCATTTATCATCCTATTTGACGTCATAATTAAAATTTTCTCTTAATCATTTAATCCATCATTGTGAAATGTCCAAATCTGTCCAACTGACACTTCACAGTTCAAAGACAAATATGTGCATAAAGTAGAGCAGTAGGGATAAGTTTATTTAAAAAGTATGATGATAAAAGTAGACGACTAAATATGGCTTCATCTTGATTACATCACTTCTTCATAGTACCCGTGACTCATCAGTCGTCTTTATTTTCTCAACGTTTGGCATCCAAGTTTATGGGATTTTAGGAATAAACCCACCTCTGTAATGATTGAGCCCAACCATAAATAAATCTTTTCGCAAAATATTTGAACCTTTTTTTCATAAATAGCATATACTTGAACCAACGTCAGAAAATGCAAACCTAATGGAAAAAATTACACTATCAAAAGAGGAGGCTGAGCCTTGAGATTTATTTTAATAAAATAATCGACCAATCCTTTTGACTAAATGCCTAAACAACAGATGATTTTGGTCAAAATTTCCAGCATAAGATGTGTGAAGGTACACTCACTTGCAAGAGGCCTACAAAACTGGGAAGCTTCAATTTTTGGTGGATACTTGTAATCTTTTGTCCATGTGAAGAGATTCTTTAATGCGGTTTCGGTTTAAAGCCATCAACAGCAAAGTTTCTCGTGGCTGCAGGAAGAGCTACCCGAAGTCCATCAAGTTCAGGTTTTGCGATTACTTGACAACCTAGACGAGACCTGGAGAGAACAAATGCAGAATATATCAGAAGCTCAAGAATATTATGGTAAACTATAAAATAATACAAATACAAGGGACCTACGTCTCTGTGAGGCCAAAAGCAAGATCCAACATGTCATTCTCTTCGTCTGTTGGATCTTCTAGCTTGTTGTAGTAGTCCACATCCTGTCCAGAGTTGTCAAAGTTCAGATAACAAATGTAGCTCAGTTAAAAGATTGCAACATTCAAATGGATTCTTGACCGTGTAAGCGGAGGTGAAGGAAAGGTTTATGGCATTGGCCGAATCATACGAATACGTACCATAACTATCACATGACATGTGGAACAGGCAAGTGACCCTTCACATGCTCCTGCATCAAAGCCAATTTTGCTTGGTTAAACTTAACAGAAGATAAGGCACCAAAGGTATATGCTAAGAAATGTAAATTCCACCAGCAACACCCAAAACTGTTTTGGTTTACAATTCTAACTGTAGATAGACCGAGATGATCACTCAGTAACGTTAACCAGACCTCTGTGTGAATGAGGCTCATATTAATTATCTAAAGGTAAAATTGAAATTGAAAGATAACAGAATAATTTGGAAAGAACGTTGGTGCGTGTCTAATATGCCCAACTACCATTATAGGGCCATGCTTCTTCCCCTGCCAGTATCCAACTAGTTCTGTGGCATTGTCTCTCTAGAGGATGTCTCAAGATTCATTACCAACTTCCATAAACCTTCCCACATTCATCTCATAACTATCACCCTTCACCAGTAACTTTAATAGGAAGACGAGAATACTTGCAGTGCTCCCAGTATTCATTTCTAATTGCATAGAGTTTCAATCCTCCCTCATTTACTCCAAAACTCAAAATGTGAACTTCGATATTATTCTATTTAATTTATTACTCTATGGTTTTCAAATAAGAATGATTGCGAGGTGGAGAAACTGGATCACAATATCAGCCCAATAAAGGCATACTAACTGCAAGCAGTCATCAGATTCATAAGGGTCCTATATCATCCTGAAAATCTAGACTAAACTGGTTAAGGATGCCAATATTGAACCAACATATAAGATTTAGCATGCCTCAACAAAGCTAACCTTCAAGCTCAATGTCATTCTCGTGTGCAGCTTCTAACAAAGACATTCCAATAGGGACCTTGATCTGCTTTTCTTCTCCATCCTTGTCAACAAATGTCACTGATATTCTGTGAAAAAAAGAGAACATGTAAAAGTTTGAGGAGAACGGAAGCAGATTTGTATAATCTAGTGACACGCCACCAGCCATATTGGAGATGAAATTATGTAACATATACAGTAAGAGATTGGACTGCAATCCAAGATCAAATTAACCATGTACTTAAACGGCTATTCAACTACTGATGAGACATCTCTGTGAAACAACGTATATTGTTTGACAGAGAAACACAGGGTGTATACAAGATCATAAGATGCAAAAAGACATAAAATGTTTGCCCAATCTCTAAGGCAGTTTTTGGGAACTCACGAATCTAGATTAGGAGGAGCAAGTGTCTGCATGTTCCATGAAAAACATCAGATATATCAGGGCATTAGCTTTGATCTGATTATGTTAGAAATGACAGAATATGGATTTGCATCAATGCATATTTGAACCAAATCTCGAATAGCACTTGATTTAGAGAAGGGCATAGTTTACACACAAATCATTAAACTTGTACCATCCATTCTATATATTATACAAAGAGATTGTATTTTTGTTACATTTCTCAAAAAAGATGTATTTCAACATTACGACATGACGCTTTTCTATGATGGTGTATGGACTAGCTTACAGGCACCTCAACAATCGCAATGGGTGTCTAATACTTCCCACCAATACAAGTACCGGGAAACTTTGTCCACCCAGGCTTATGCATATGAAAGAATAACCTAACATTTTTTGTCTCTAATTGGGGTGTGAACCCTGGTCTCCCATGGTTTTCACTCTTCATTGACTGCTAACTCACATCCTTGGGTTATGATATGATATGACTTTTTTATACAACTTCCATAGAAAGTAAAGTCAAATTAATTAGCAAAACTAATAGTAAGTAGAAACAAACCTAATGGTTATCAATTTTATCTAGGCTAGAACAAATACTTACTGGATCAAACCATGTGTACATCAATAGGAAACTCAAAAAAAAAAAGGAGCAATTAAATATTATATGATCAAGAAACTCGCCAAACCATCCCGAATTGACCTTGAAAACCAAAATTCATCGCATGAATCCCCTTCCCCGAGAAGCAAATTTAAGGTCCTAATCCTTATCAAAATAACTTCGCATTTTCAGTCAATTTAGATGCCTCGGAAACTGCTCTATTACATAGCCATTAGAAGTTCTCCTTGAAAATTGGGATGTTGATCAACATAAATAGGTCAACAGTAATGAGCAACACATTATTTTTTTTTTGGGTTAAGCATCATTAGCAACATCTCCTGTGTGAAGAAATCCGAGGTTTCCTAGTACAAAGAGAAAGCAACTGTAAAAGAAAAGAAAATTATGTCAACAATTCATTCATAACTTACGTTTGCTTTTCCTCATTCCCTGTAGTAGTGCAATATTCTTTATGCCTCTGAGTCAAAGAACAAAAATCAGGTAAAACAAAAGGAGAATGGTACGAAATTTCAAATTAAATAAATTGTCTCGGAGAATGAAAGAGGAAAATGAAAATAAACAAAATCCAGCAGCATGGACTACTAAAGAGTCTTGCCATCAACAATTTCAAGAAACTTTTCAAGTGTTCCATTATCTTGCAAAGCTACTAACCAGGCCCAGCAAAATTTGGTATCTTGACAAGGGTCCATATGATGTCCCCGGGGTGCAGGGTGACGTGGCTGCAATGCGTACAAGGAGAAAAAAAAAGTAGTTTAGAAAATGAAATATCACCTTAGACTCATGAATGTTATGCAACCTGAGTTTCTGTCACATCTATGGAAAGGATAACAAACATGTCAAGCTTATTGCACTATATCTTTTATTATTAATTTTATATACACGAGAAATTAGTTGTTTCCACCACTAAAGCTCAATGGATAATGGATTTTCCTCACAGCTGATATCCATCTAAAGACCAGGCTCGGTTCATCGACCAAAATTCAAACTTGAGCGGCGCCTAATACACTTTTTGCGTACCTTCGACAATGAACAAAACCCATTTAGGATTTCCTACCACAAAAATAGCATCAAATGGTGAGAAAAGGACTAAAATAGTCCACTATCTTTGGATTTAAGCTCAAAATAGTCCTATTTCTTTTAAATGGAGCATTAACAGTCCTCATTCTTAAAAATGTAGTGCACTTGAAGTCTTAAACAATTAACCACCGTGAATTTTTTAAACGGAAGAAACTAAGTGCACATGACTTACCCATCAGCAAACAACTTCCTCCCTCAGTCTTAAAACAAAATCAATCATTCTCTTCTCAATTTTTTCCCCAAAAGTTCATAATCCTAGTTGAGTGATTGGTTTAATCAAGTGAAAAATCTAGTGAATCAGATTATTTTTGTTGAAAAATACACCGTCTTGTATGTGGAATTACATCAATAGAGCATTGACCATCTTGTATGTAAAATTACAGCAATAGGACATCCATGATGGGGTAGGTGATACTCCATCACTAGGTTCTTCTTTTTCACTCTGAACTTTATTCTATGCAACTACAAACTTCATCTTTATCTTTTGATTAAATATGATTCACTTTTTGTTGGGTATCTATTTGAAAGTAGCATCTCTGAATATTTAATTGGTTCACTGTATTTATTAAATTTGTGAAGTGTCAAACGCTTATCATTTTCATTAGTTGTGAAATTTCTATCAGAATTATTAAAAATAATTAACTACATCGAATTAGTAATTAATGATTAAGAAGCTTAAGGATGAAGCTCCCTTGTGCTTCAAGGCACAAGAATGATACAATTAATAGAGCTACATGATGACTAAAGTAGTGGACTAGGGCTGACATTTTTTTCATTGCTATTCAATTTATTAAATAGAATGATTTATCAAGCTAGCATAGTTTTGTGAAATGTATAACAGTGAACCTGCAATTAACTTTTTTAGATTCTTGAAAAATTCAGATTGATATTTGTTACGAAATATGTTCTCCGTACATAAAGGTTTGCTACAATGAATTATGAAGGTGTCCTTAGATGGGACAAGTTGTAGAGAGCTATTGATTTTATTTTAAGATAGAAAGAGAAGTTGTTTGCTCTAGAGGAAAAGTCACGTGCATTTAACTTGATCTGTTAAAAAATTCATGATGGTTAGGCTTGTGACCGAAAGTGCACCACCTTTTAAAGAATATGGACTAATAATGCTCCACTTAAAAAAAATAGGACTATATTGAGCCTAATCCCAAAAATAATGGATTATTTGGGTCCTTTTTCTCAAATGGTTGTTATAAAACATCGCTACAGAAAATCATATTACTTTAATTACTACCAACGGCCACTGGCTTCAATAATTCTGTGGCTTGTCGCTGCCACTTCAGTGCAAGCTTCCACCCTTCGTTGGGCAATGCACCACTAGGGAGAGCACTGGTATTTAGGTGAAAAGGACAATGGCAGTCCCATAGTACAACAATAACTTCGTCTCAACCCAAACTTTAGCTATATGATCCTCTATATTCATACCGCCCTAATCAAGCTAATCACACTCCACTAGTCAAACGGGGGAATTTTGTGAAAAGTAGATGTAAATTTCACATTTATCTTATGCTGACATGCAATTCCAACCAAACAAAAGAATCTCGGAAATAGGAGATCTACTAGTGTATTAGTAATAGCTAAACCTCAATCTCCATAAATTGGTACTGCATGTGTGCATGTATGAATCCTTTGCTTCCATTAAGTTCTCTGTTATGTTCTTAATCAAGTCACCATAACTTACGTGAGGTTATAAGTCTTCTATCTAATACAATTTTCTGCTATGTGATTTCAATTCTACCTCATCTCTTTTTATTACCTTCAATTATTATACTGTAACATCTAAGGATCAGTGCATTTGGATGTCTACGTAAAACATGACGAAACTCTCTCTCACAAACTTCTCTCAGTTTATCCTCTATGTGTTAATATTGAAATTCTTGCATAAACAAAAAACAAAAATAATCCCAAAAAGAATTTTTTCTTTTTTCAATTTCAACTGCTGGTGTTGCATCCTAATCTAAAGTGCCGTCTTTTCTAGTTGTTTTGACTAATACGTACTCTACATTAGCCTTGGGTGAGAGTGCATTATGGATTTCCCGAGAAATTGTTATGTTCATCCAAAAGTTAATTAAATGTAGTTTAGTTCACACCACTGACCAAAGATAAAGGTTTGTTTCACACAGATTGAAGGTTCCTTTTAGCAAGTTGGAAAACATAACAAGCATAGATGAGATTAACCCATAGTACAAGGACAAATTTATTTGGCAAGGTAGTAAAGACAAGAAAGCCCTTTCACTTCGTTAACTGGAGCACTCTGCTTACTAGTAAAAGGAGCAGGGGACTGGGCATCAGGAACCTCAAGAACCACAACCAAAGCCTACTAATGAAGTGGCTAACTGGCTATGAAGATACACAATGGAATTCAATGCTCCGAGGAGAAGGGTAAGTCATAACAAATATGGACAGGATGGCCATATGGTGCTCTAAAGTTGTCAAAAGTCTGTATGGAGTGGGTTTGGAAAGCCATCAAACTCCATAGGAACTCTCTATCAGACAACACTACCATAAGGATAGGAAATAGTAGGAAGACTCTCTTCTGGAGAGATAACTGGATTGAGCATGGCTTACTCAAAGACTTGTTTCCTGAATTCTATAGCATAGCCACACTCCTTGAAGCCAAGCTAGAAACATTGTGGGTCAACATGAATGGAAAGTTACTTTTAGAAGATTCCTAAATGTCTGGTAGCTTGAAAGAGGTGTGGAACCTTTCCAGAGGCTGGAGACTAACCAAGGTTTTAAAGCTGAAGAGCATTCACTTTTCTAAAAGAGCTGCAGGAATGGCATCTTTACAGTTAACTTATCTTTCCCCATCCAACACAGGCAAGAGCACAGGTAGTTGGCCAACAACAAGAACATACCCGGTGAAATCCCACAGGTGGAGTCTGAGGAAGGCAGAATGTACAAGACCTTACTCCTACATCGTGGAGGTAGAGAGACTTTCTAAAATCCCTTGGCTCATGTATCGCATAACAGAGCACTATGAAATAATGTACAGAAATAAAGAAGATATAGAGAATAATAGAGAAACATTAGATAGCATTCAGGGAAAAGGAGCAGCAGTAATAGCAAAATAATGTGATAACTGAAGCATAAGAAACAACAGGTAACAAAAATGAGGGACAAGCAAACCACAGGTAGTGGGCCATGGAGGTTTATTTAGAATGTCAAGACTCCTTTCAAAGTGGTCTGTTTCTCATGGCTAGTAGCAAGACAAGCTTGCTTAACTCAGGAAAATCTTTAAATTAAAAAAAAAAAGGAATTTCAGCAATGCTCCATCGGTCGTCTATGTGGTTCTGTTTTGGAAAGTAATAGCCATCTTTTCCTCCAACTGCCCCGTCACTAACCAGCTATGGTAACTCTTAACATTGTGGGACTTCGTTGGGCTGTGCCAGTTACCACTATTGAAATGCTCCTCTACTGGAACTATACTGGAAAATCGAGCTCGTGGAGAGTGGTACCTGCTCGTATAGGGTGGACAGTATGGCAGGACAGAAATGCGAGAACTTTTTACAACAATCACACTCCTCTCCAGAAATCCAAGATGAGCTGTATCTTGCTGTTCTACTTTTGGTGAAAGAAAGTAGCTCAGAGGAGACAGAACTCCTAGTAGATTTGCTTGGTTAACTGTAAACTCAGGTTTTGTTTCTAGCACGGGTGGAATTCTATTATAAAGAATGGATTCGCACTTCCTTAATGCTCTTATTATATACTTTTACCAGGGTTGACAAAGTTGCAAGTTACTCTAAAATTTCAATGAACTTATACACAATGTTCTAGATAATAGAGTAAAGTCTACTAGCCAAACCGAAATCCAATCACTAAGTATACTCCACCAGTAGTATGAACTCAAACTCCTTTTAAACTTCCTATTTAGTAAGAATTATCATCTTTAAGGATTAGAACTATGTGAGCTTTAAAAAGAAAAAAGAAAGGATAAAAGTATTAACTCCTTTGATATATTGTGTGAAAGAAGCTGCTTGAGAAAATGATGCTCTCAATTTTTGATTTTAAGAGGAAAGAAGGGTAAAATCAAGAGCAATAGAATAACCTTTCTTTATGCAAGCCAATTAAATGGAACTCTTTCATATTGCCAAAATAAACATTTGTCCCAATGACCAAAAGTGCAAATAAATAGTATTAGCATCAACTAATGCCATCCACTTGAGTTCACTTTCCTTCTCTCTATGAGATAAGCCAAACGAGTTGGATGTTTTTTTTAGTGCTGACAACGTCAATAGGTATGTTCCCAAACACTTGATTTGACTTGAGTATTCCTATCTCAAACTGGTATAAAACAGGTTATAGGTAACAGCACTTCATATGGAACAAAACCTACTTGGGAAATTGACAGTGAACAAGAAAGAAAGAAAAAAGAAATGGCAAGCAGTACCATCTTGTATATTTTGGGCATTATGGATAGAAAGGAATGCAATATGCTTGGATGAAGCTTAAAGACAGTCCCTGCACTAGAAGCAAACTGCTTTTTGGACCTTCCTTTTTTGAAGTAAACATTGGGATGTAAGCTAAACAAATCTATTTTTGAATTCATTGGTTCCTTGAGTTTTGCATTTAGTACTTCTGTAATTATGCATCTATTAGAAGCCATTGTTAATAAATTAATAGAAGTATCTCCTGTTAAAGCAAAGATGTTCCGAAAGCAAATATGAGAACACTTGCACATTGAAGCATAAATGTAGTACTTTCTGGGCTTTTTAGTGTAAACTAGAAGTTGTCACTTCTGTGGATATGATGATAGAGTTTCTCAGCTTCCTACAGTAATGTAAAAGATCTGAGTTGTATATAATTTTTTGGCATCATCTTTTTCCTCTGTTTGTAAAATTTAACCATCGTCAAAATATTATAAGAGACCAAAATGTTGTAATATTACTAAATTCACAAACCCACCCTAATAGCAAAACTACTACTCCCTCCATTTCAATTTGTTTGTCCTATTTTGACTTGGTATAGAGTTCTAGTAAACTAAAGAAACTTTTGAACCTAGTGGTCTTAAACTAAGATATGCCAACTGTACCAAAACATCCTAAATCTCATGGTCATGAACATGTCACGTGGAAAGTTATAAGTACAAAGTTGCTATAATAGGAAAAAGACATTCTTTTTTTAGTACACTAAAAAGAAAACTAGGACAAACAAATTGAAACCGCGGGAGTAGGACAATAGGCACGAATAACCCAACACTCCTTTCTGCACCTAAAATGGCTTTCATGGACAAATTACTCAATCACTCTTGTTTTACTTCACACAATTCAACAGAGGCACAGACCAATTTTTATTTTATAACCGTAGTGTCCGGCCAGTTTTCACACACCTTGGGTTTGAACCTAAGACCTCCCAATTCTCAACCCCACGTCATTGACCATTAGGCCACACCCTCGGGTCCAGAGGCATAAAACAATATCAACATACAAAAGAGGCTATAACTTTACTAAAATTAACTCAACTCCAGATACAAATGAGACATTACCATTTGAACAATTGAATGGAAACAAACCCCTAACTTGATTCTTCACTGCGGTGTTGTAACTCCTAGAAACCACTTTCAATGATGATACACGCGCCGCCTACATTGAACATACAACTCTTTAGAAATCAACCAAGTAAATTAAAATATGCACATATCTAAAAACGCAATAACTTTTTTATTAATTTAATAAAATATGCACATACAGAAGCAGAATCATGAAGAAGAAGGGAACAGCGGGTGAGGCGATGGGCAAGTCGGCGAACATGGAAGCCGACCATTTTGGAGGCTACCGGCCGGTCAAGGATGAAAACGGCTCGGGTCGGGTCGGGTAGTTTCAGCTAAACCCCTTTGTAACCAAAACCTCTATTTATTGGGGTTGATTTGGAACTTGGGAGAATGCCAGAATCAGGGTACTAAAAATTTTTATTTCGAAATAATTATTAATTTAACTAATTAAGAGAGATTAATTATATGTTTGTATTTTTCTGTTTTGTCAAAAAAAATTTAATTTTATTTTTACTTTTACTTATCATTTTTGATAAATCAAGATAGGGCAAAAAAAAAAAATTTATTTAACCCTCAATTTATTAGCATTGAGTTAATGACTTTGAAAAATATAAATAAAATGACTCAAAAATGCTTTTATTGTTATTTAACAGATTAAAAATGCCTTTTTTCAAATAAATTTGTTTTTTTTTAACATATTATTTTTTTAATAATATTTTTTATTAGCAAATATTTATCCTACTCTAATTCGAAAAAAAAAATTAAAAATCTTTTAGTTTTATTATAATTGCTATTTTTTATTTTTATCTAAATAAAAGTTTATGTTGAGTTTACTATGATCTTATATTTATGACATATATTATTTGTTAAACGATACGATGTTGTATTTTGATTGATAAAATGAGATTAAGAAAAATCATTGTTTTCTTACTTTTTTTATTAGTTAAGAAATTCTATTGATCGAGGGGAAGGTATTATGCATCCCTCGAGTCCCATAGTTCTTGCACGATCGTTTTATTGACGTGTTTGTGGCTTAATTTAATTTGAATATATTATATTTATAAGTTTCACCAAAAAAATATGTTATTTACCCATTTTTTTTTATTTATTTAAAATTCGTTTAAAATTATCTTATTTTATTAGTGTGTTGTGTATTAGTAGTAGCGCTTTTCAACTTTTTCACGAATTAGTATTTTATATGTCGCACCTAAAATTTATGTAATGCTATTTAAATTATAAAATTTTCCTATTTTTATTGTTGGCCTAATTATCCTTCTAATGATTCAATTTTAAAAAATTACTTATAAAAATTATTTAAAATTCAAATTATATTTATAAAGTAAAAAAAAACTTTAATTTTTTAAATTAAAACAAAAAGCATAATTCAACAATCCAATATATATATATATATACTAGTTTAGTGTACGTGCGTTGCATGTGTGTATCAATCATAAATAATAAATATATATATAAGAAAATAAATTGTTAAGTGTATGGTATATTATTAAGTACAAAGCTTAAAAATATAATCAACAACAACAACAACATTATCCAAATACCTCAAAGGCTCTCGCCCACTGCGGGGTAAGGGGGGGTCGGGTGTACGCAGCCTGACCCCTATGTTTAAAAACATAGCGCAATTGTTTCCGATGACCCATGATAAGCGTCGAAAGTTGCATTGACTAACTGCTACTTCACAATTGAAAGAAGCGCAGACAGTTTAAAGAGTCATTTTGCTTTATTCCATCATACCCAAAAGCCAAAAAATAGTGAATCTTTGGCTCCATCCACGATTGATGGAAAAAGCTTAAAAATATAATCAATTATAACAAATTAAGAATAACATAAGTATTATGGTAAAAAAAGATGACTATTTGAAAGTAGCTATAAAAATTGTAATAATAGAATATTGTGATTTAACTTCAATCCAAGTTTTCTAAAAACAACTCCAGATGGTCCTTGGTATATGAAGTCATTAGCAAATCTTATCAAAATTGTAAATAAAATAATTTCAAATTATTAATTGTATATGAGTCATTAAAAACAAAAATCATAGAAAATTCTCAATTAACAAATATATATCAAGAATACATGATAATTTGTTATTTAAACTTCAAGAACATACTTAAAAAAAAAAATCAATTAACAATTGTCTATCAAAATATATAATATTTATATTTGTAAACATAAAAAACATACCAAAATCTTAGAAAAGTTAGCTCAAATAAGAAAGATATTTATCTCTCTAATCATAGATACTGTCATTATTTCACCAAAAAACTTTTACAATTAGCAATTATCTATCAAGAGAAGATGATAGTTTATTATTGTAAATTTCAAGAATATACTAAAATTTTAGAAATTTGCCTCAAATCACAAATGATTCTATCAAGATTGTAAACATCAAAGACATACTAAAATTTAAAAAACTTGCTTCAAACCATAACTACATTTGTCTCTTAAATAATATAGTGTTTCAAGATTTTCACAAAAAAATTTTAATTAGCAATTGTCTATTAAGAAAATATGATAATTTATTTATTCAAAACTTAAAAAATATACTAAAATATTTAAAAAATTTATCTCAAATCACAATCAATTTTTTCTCTTTGAATTTAATACTATGGAGTTTTTAACTGATTTGAAAATTTTATATCTAACTTGTTTTCCTACATATGGTAGGTTTGAAAGAATAAACTTAAATAGAAAGAAACAACTATCATTAATTAATTAGTTAAAGGAATCCTAATTTTAGAGTGATTCAAAAGCTAAATAAAATCTATTTAAAAATTAATAGACATCTTGGTTAAAAATTGACTTGTTGATTATTAAAAAAAATTGTAAAAAATATAGTTTTGGACTATTATGGTGGGTGGGGGTTTATTATTTCCTAAATTAAACCAAGGTGATAATTTTGGGTTTGTGGGTTGTTGATTTTTGTGTTTTATAAGGAAAATTTGTCAAAATATGCTTTTTTTTAGTATAGAATTTACGACTCTTTAAGTTTAAATATTATAATATAATGATATAATAATTTAGATTTTGACCTTTTTTTGAGTTTTCTCTTCCTATTTGTTCAAACCCTTTTCTTATGCTTTTGGATTTTCTAAAAAATTAATTTTACCAATTATTTAGAAATTTTTTAATAATGACCAAATCTAGTTTAATTGGAAAAAGATTTTAATGTAGGAATTTAACCTTAATAAGAAAATCTTTTTTATTTAATTTTTAATATATTTATTATAGTCAATATTAAAGATTATTAAAATAATAATAGTTAATTTAAGAAAAATGACTAAAAGACGATTTTGTTCAAAGAAAAATCTTTTAATGAAGGGCAAAATGTTTAAACAATATTTTTAACATCACAAAATGTTATTACAGTTCTTTCAATATTCAACTTTTGCAACAATTCGGTATCTATTTCAGATGATTTGCCCCATAAAGTTATTATTTTTTCGATCACATCTGAATTTTGACAAATAAATACATAAGTATAAATTTTGAAATTTATAATAGAAGATTTTTTAAAGCTAAGATTATTTGCAGTTTTCATAATAATTTTTTTAAAATAAATTTAACTTACTTCTCATTCATAAGTATGATCTCTCTTCGTTTTGTTTTTTCTACAATGAAGATCTTTGAACTTTCAAATATTCCAAGTATATCTAGAAAGAATATTACAAAAAAATTGTTAAGTAAGAAGAACATATTATTTTTATATTAAATAGTTGATAAAATTTGAAAGACTTACCCAAGTATTTCCCCTCGATATGTAATGTTGTATCTTCAAATGAAATAAAATTGTTTGAAAAGAGAGACTGTAGAAAACTGACTGTTGCAGTCCTGGACTATAGTGTTATCAATAAATCCAATCTCAATCTATTTGTTTACTGATAGAAAATTTAGATTAGTACATTTAATGTGTTCATTTATGATGTAATAAACTTTTCCTTATTGCAATTTTTCGTTATACTTTATAACATGATTGTTAAAAAAATGTAGCACTCACTTTTGTGTCATATTAAGAAAAATTAAACATTAACGACTAAACTATATATGTAATGTTAAAAAAAAATTATCACATCTTCGTCAACAAATTTTAAAGTCTTTCGAGTGCGTTCAGTGATGTCTTTCTTATATTATTTTATTGGTTCATTGCTAATAAGTAAGATTTTTATTATCGAGTAAGAATCATATCTTTTGAAGGTATTAATTGTCACAACTTCATTGATCAAGTCCTTCTCAGAATCCATTGCAAGATTGTCTAAAATAAATTATTAAAAAAATTAATAATAAGAATAATATATGAATTTATAACATTAAAAAAATTATAAGATAAAGAAGTATTACCTTACTTGAGATATTACTTTACGTGAATAGATAAAACTTGTAAATAGATAGAGATGTTAGAAACAAATAATCAAAAATTTTAAATAACAAAAATTTATTAGACTAAACTAACTAAACAAAGGCTATAATATAATTCAAATGAAACAAGTTAAGCTAACATAACAATTAATATTATTTTCTTTAAATTCAAAAAGGGAAAAAAAAGGGAAAAAATATGAAACAAAAAAAAGTATATGGAAACCTGATAATCAACTTGAAGTTTTGAAAAAATCGTAAAATAAGATCCAACAGTGAATGAGTTAAAAGTTGAAATTGAAGTATTTTTATAGAAGTAGAAAAATTATAAATAAAAAAAATAAAATAATATTTTATTATTTAGAACCAAATTTTTCATAATATAGTTATGTCACGACCCAAAAATTTGGCGTGATGGCACTTCCTCAATCCTACCAGAGCAAGTCAGCCTTAATTCAAAAAAAAGGATAATAAATATGATGCGCGGTTCATTTTTCTAAACATCTCATAGCAAGTTGTTCACTCTCAGTCAATGTAACCGAAGGTGCTCCCCGAACCTCAATAGTTGGTGCAGGACCAATATCACCTCGGGTATCCACTGGTCACTGTTCTACCGGATAACGGACCAATGGAACATGATGTAAGTCTGGGGTCTGAGCTCCTCCTACGATTTGAGAAGCACCTGGCGCGCCTCACGCATTACCATTCGGACCAAAATTCTCAAGTACACTCAGCACCCTTAATAAAGTATCCTGC
>JAOTQJ010000007.1:20678027-20689859 GCA_025642045.1 Solanum sejunctum | reverse complement strand
TGGTGTAATCACTTAACAAAAAATATTATAATTGAAAATTATTATCCCATTAGCTCCTAGTGGAGCACAAACCAAATAATATTATAAAAAAAATGCACAGGTCGTCACAAGTTAGAATTTCTAGTGAAATTAAAAGAACTTTTATTTATTTTTAAATAATTAATATTTTTTTCCTTTTAAATTTATTTAATTTGTAAATCATTATTTGAATTTCCATTTCAAAGTGGGAACTGGTGTTACTTAAAGAAATAAAAAGTAAAAAAAATAAAATTAACCAAATTATGTTCCTACGAGAAAAGAAAACTTTCCTTAGAAATTTTTTCCATAATTTTTTTCCACGTGTTTCTTCTTCTCTTTTTTTTTTTTTACTAACTTTCATTTATACTATTTTTATTTTAGTTGGGAAACGATTCTTTATGTGAGATTTTTTTTAATTTAAGTTTTCCTTAAGTTTTTTCTCTTTTTTGACTAAATTGGACGGCTTTTTTTTGACTAATTTTCTTTTATATCAATTTAGTTGGAAAAGGATTCTTTGTGTAGAGATTTTTTAATTTAATTTTTATTTTTATTTAATATTATTAAAATATAATTTTAAAAGTATGATAAAAAGATAATTTTGTCTAAAAAAAGATCTTTTAATGAAGGACAAAAAGTTCAATCAACATCATTAAAGACCTTCACACTTTGAATATAATATAGATATATATTTAAAAAAATCATCACTCAAATGATATGCAAAGAGAGAGATAATTTTTTTTTATTTTATATTTTTTCTAAAGAAAAAGTGAATACAATATTAGTAAGAACACGAGATATATTTTCCCATACACATTTTGTACATGCCAGATTAGTATAAACATGTTAGGAATTATGAGCACCTAAATTTTTTTTTTTTTTTTGGTCATTAAAAGAAAAAGAAAAAAAATTACTAACTGAAACTAATACTTTAATGAATCCTTGTTATTAATTACTTTCATCATTTCAATTTATTAAGTCATAAACATGTCATCATAAAAATCAGGATATGAAAATACGAATAGAAACTTGGACAATAAATTTATTTAAATATGAAACAAATTATGTGTTGTTTAATCATGAAATAAACACAGGTTACTTGGACAATAAATTTATTTAAATATGAAACAAATTATGTGTTGTTTAAACATGAAATAAACACAGGTTGTTTGTAATAATTTTATACTATATTCATTAAAATAAAAGATATAATTATGAAGTTGACGTGAAAGATTTTAATATATATACTTCATATTGCAATATCAAAGAATATTAATAGATCAAACATATATAAAATTGGCCAACTTCAATATATTTCAATCATATTAAACTATACAAAAAAGATTAAATATTATCTTCTGTGAAAATTAATGTCAAAAAATAAATCATGATAGAAATTATAAATTCAAAATTACAAAAGCAAACCTCAAACTTTGTCTTTATCTTTTCTTTTGTTGTTGTGATTTTTGATTTTTGTGTGTATTTTTTTTTTTTAGTGGAGAGAAAAGGAGAAAAGATGAGTCTGCTCCCTTTTTTCTCTTTCCTTCAGTGTTTGTATGTATATAATGGAAGTGAGTGTTTTAATTGTGAGATAATGGAGGAATTGGAGTGCAGATTAGGGAGAGTCTAGGATAGTGGGGTTAGGTCATGGATCTATGGATAGTTTAAGATTTAATTTTTTATTTATTTTGTAATATAATAATAAAAAATATATAATTAAGAAAACACTAACTTATTCATAAAAATCAAAACTGAAAGAAACATATTTTTTTTTGTAAATTATTCTTTTTTAAAGCAAAATCTACATTGAAATATGACTCTGTTTTACTTAATTTTCAAACCTTCTAAATAAACTTATTACTAGACTAAGGTAAATATAAAAATACACAATTTGAACCTAAAATAAATATTCAAAAACTAAAAAGGGATCAAATATAGGTTTGATAAAAGATTAGGTATTCACAGCGGATACACTAATTAAGGTCTGTTTGGAAAGCCTTCATATAATTGGAAATTGGTGCAATTGAGTGTAATTACACTTTTTGGCATGTTTGGTAAATCAAGTAATTACTTGGTATGAGTGGAATTGAGTGGAATTGCAGTAGTGTAATTACACTCTTTAATTCCCAGGAGCTAGAAATTGAGTGTAATTATATAATGTGACATTAAACTTTTTAGTTTTTCTTTTTAAATATATTTTTATGTGAAATATGAAAAGTTAATATTTTCTTTTCTTTTTTTTTTGAAAATTTTCATTTCTAGCAACATTCTTAGGTTCTAGGTTCTTGAGTAAAATCTTTTTTTTTTTAAAATTCCTTTTCATATTTGGACGCGTTGATAAATTATTATGTGTTTAATTTTTGTGTTTTCTTTTATTAATTTTTTTAATTTTTGGTAATAATAATAAATTAGATCTTGTGTAACCTACAAATAAATTAAAAAATAAATAATAATATTATTTGTTTAAAATCTAATTTATTAAATTAACTGTGTAATTATATCTGGCCAAACAAAACAATGTGAGTTACGCTGTAATTACAGTTTCGCAAACAAACAGGGCAGTGAAATTACAAAAGTGTGTAATTACACCAATTTTAATTACCAGGTGACTTTCCAAATAGACCCTTAATAATTGGATCGGATACCACACCGATATACTAATAGATTGTGTATTGGTTCCTTCAGTAATTGGATTGTTTGCGATCATGTTGGACTTGATGCATGTGTTGTTAAATCCAGGTGTGTTCTGACAGTGGATTTAGTTGTAGGTTATCTATTTCAGCAACAGAATCATATTTAAAAGAAGATACTTGTCATCGACTTAGAACTCTTGCTAATGATTAAATGGCTATTGCTCGTGCTTATAGCACACTACTTCAGCTATAATATCCATATATTAAGAATCAAAGGATTCAGAAGCCATCTTGTTTCTAATATAGCATCTTCAATTGCTGGATGTCTTCATAAACAGTTCTGGAAATCAGACCTCTTTGAACCACATTACTCCAAAACATATCTAAAAGAGTGTTCTCATCAGAATAAGAAGCATTAAGACTTTTGTACATTTTAAGGCTTATCATAAGCCTTCTTTTGTACATGCCGTCTAACAAATATGACGCGGCATCAACCTTCCCCACCTTAAAGTAAGCATATGCAAGAGTAGCATATATTAGACTATCTCCAAGCACTCCCTTTGTTTGCATAATATGGAAAACTTTCTCAGCACCATCAATTTTACCCTTCTTGCACAACCTCCTTATGATTGCCCTATAAAAGGAAACATCAACAAGATAACCTCTTCTCGTAAACTCATCTGGCAATGAGACAACTGCTACCTCATTATTCAGATCACAGTATGCATCTACGAGCCATGAATATGAGCTGTAACTGGGAGAATGTCCATTCCTAACCATGTCAAATAATACTTCTTTGGCCCCATCGGTATCCTTTACTTTACAAAATCCATGAATCATAGCATTGTAAGTGAAGCGGTCAGGTTTTAGTCCACCTTCCAACATCTTATTTTTCACCTTAAGAGCAGATTTCATATCCCCAATCTTGCAGTAACCATTAATCAAAGTGTTGCAAGTCACATTATCAGGTATGACTTTCTTCTCATTCATCTCATTTAATAGTATATTTGCATTCTTCATCTGACCTTGTTCACACAATTTCCGAAGAATTGAGTTGTAAGTAACAACCCCAGGATACAAACCCTTTGCCTCCATTGTGTCTTTCAATCTTAAAGCTTCAGTAACGTTGTTGGCTCTGCAATATCCATCTATCAATGTAGTGTAAGTAACCAGGTTAGCGGTAGCATCTTTAATTTCCTTGGAAAGCCTCATAGCCTCCCTCATCCTCCCTTCCCTGCAGTAACTGTAAATTAAGGAATTATAGGTTACAATATCAGGACATACTCCTGCTCTTTCCATCCTATCCTGCACACATAAAGCTTCATAATGCATGCCTTTCTTGCAGTACAAAGATATTAACGTGTTATAAGTGTAAAGGTCAGGTAATGTAGCTTTAAACTCCATTTCTCTCAATAAATCCTCAGCCCGCTCTACATCACCAGACTTACAACAGGCATGCATAAGCACGTTATAGATATATATGTTCGGAACAACCCCTATCTTTTGCATCTTCTTGTAAATTTTCCACAAAGTGTCCGTCAAACCATCCTTGATCAATGAATTCAGGAGGGTAGTACAAGCATGCATGTGGGGCATAAGCTTACAAACCCTCATGTGCTCAAAAACTTGAATTGCATCATGGGGTAGTTTTGAATTAGCATAAAATATCAACAACCAACTTAAAAGATGCGAGTTCACATCATTATTCAGATTGGGATTCACAAGCGCATTCAGAACTGTTGGTGATGATAAAAAGTCTTTTACCGCCACCTTTTGAAGCATGTCTTGTGCAGTTTTGAAGTGTTTTTGTTGGGTGAGTATGTAAATCATAGTCCAAGAGGATTGCAAGGAATGCTTGTAATTGGGAACTGATTCAGCCCAACGAAAGAATGACCATGAGAGGGAAAAATAATATTCCGATATATGAAGAAGGACTTGAGTAATAGTGGTGGAAGTCACAAACAAACCGATCTTAGGCTTCAAAAGATTGTCCCACTGCCCCTTGAGGACAACTGCAACAACAGCTTTGACCTTTTCATTGTCCAGATTTGCACGAACCAGGCTGGCCATGGAAACAAAAGATCAGCAATTTCCCCAAAGTTCAACACCACACAGGTTCCCAATACTTGTTGCAGCTTTTGCTCAAGTAGTTACGCAATTCAAAGATGTGGGAAAAATTCATTGAGAACAAGTTCTCGGCTTTAGTCTATCTCATCAGTCATCAAACTCATTAATGCAGGCTGCAAAAGTAACATAAAGACCAAAAAGAGAGGATTTCAGCGTAAGAACTCAGATATAATAGAATAAATTCACTCTTAACTACAAATAAGAGAAAGAAAACGTAGTAATTACAATGAAATAGTCCCTGCATCTACAAGCACAAGGAGCTATGCAAACCGATTAAAAGGCGACCTATGCTATAAGTATTGAAGTGATCATATAGCTTCTAGCTCCTATCTCTGTTTCTATAACGACTGGTAAGCTTCTGTGGCAACAGGCTATGGGAAATTAATTGCGGTTGTCCCCAAAGCAACTTGTGTATGGAGATGTCCATCCAGTGCTTGGCTCACAAACCGATTCTTCAGAAAGAATTGTGTATGTTATGTTTTTGGTTATTCTATTATCCAAAAGTTAACGGATTATCGTAGTTCCTACACTACAATTTACAACTATTAACTAGTACTAGCTCCATCATCTTGAGCCTTGATCATTTTTACCTCAAGCTTGTTCTGCCTATCAGATCACCCAAACCCTAGAAGCCCCCACTACTCTCACAACCCTAAATTCCATCTGAAAACTTAGGATCTTCTTGTTAAGATAAATGTTGACTAATCTAGCTAACATATACAATGATATCAAGAGAGTAAATGAAATCAAGATGAGACACTTGTCCAAAAGTTTAGTTACCCTTCTATCAAACCTCCACAGTCCATTGTTGCTTATATGAAGCTAATAACAAAAGAGTAATCGGGTAGTTGGACTATTTCCACTTTGTAATCGCCATATCCCCCAATCAAGGGCGGCTAAGGGCTTCAAAATTCCAAAAGAATCAAGGAAGCTCAAATATATATATACATCTGAAGACGCGTTAGATTAAAGGAAGAGCCAAAAGCACTGAGCAGAGAGTGAAGATGAAGGAGATACATACATAAAAAGAGACCAAGGACATCACAAGCACCAGACTTGGGAAAAACAAAATACCCTACACATGAAAAAAAAAAGTATTTATTGTTCTTATTAATTAGAAATAATAATTTTCCTCACTATTATATTATTGTTGTTGTTGAATTAAAATTTAATAATACTTCTCATATAGACGTATATTTATTGAACCAGTAGTTTTTTAATTCATTTTTATTAAAATTTAAGCAATCTAATGATATAATTATACTTGTGCAATCAATCAATATATTCGTAATAATATTATGTTAAAAAAAATTATATTATGTAATTACAACATACTTTCATAGTAATTACACTAAATATAATAAAATAACTTTTCAAATATGTCCTAAAAGAATTTTTTGCTCAAGTAAAATATTATAAGAATATTATAAAATTATTTAGACATACAAACATAAAAAATTAAGAACAATATTTTTCTCCATAACAAACACACTCGAATGCCACCTTTTGTGATGCTTTACCCCATTTGGTATAATTACAGTCGAAATTCATTTGGATAATTTAGTTTACAAAATAGTCAGCAAATGTATATGCTTGTATATTTATGTATAAAATATATACTACATAATATACATAGCTATACATATAATACAAAAATAGTGTATAGATTTTATATATTTCAGCCGTATTAATAAATAAATTTGGTTAGCCATACATATTATGAGTTTCAATTAATATATAAATTATTTTATGAGACTTAGGGGGTGTTTGAATAAGTTTTTTTTCACGTGACATAAAAGTCAAAAATAGGTACATAGCTATTTCCCTCATAAGGTCTCGTCCCATTAAAAGATTCTACTATAAATCTTTTATGTAGCTTTTTGAATCGTTTTAACTATTATTATGGAATTTTATTTATACACAACAAATTCCCCCTCCACCTCAAACTAATTTCCACATAGCCCATCACCATGATCTACGGGTCAAGTTTTGAGATTTGTTGTGTTCCTCGCATTGTCTAAGTCTATAACTAGTTTACTTGTATATGTGCATCTCTAAGCTCATCGTCATCATCTGTCATAGTCATACTCAAAGATACTCTTAACATGGTGTGATATTGTCTGTTTTGAACTAAACTTGTATAGTTTTTCTCAAAAGGTCTCATACCATTAAGAGATTCTACACCTTATACAGAGTTTTTCGATTCTTTCAATAACCGATATAGGACACCCTACATTTAGACTAACAACAGGATATCTTACTATGCTTGCACTAAAGATCTCCAAGGATGCATAATATATAAATTAGCAGTGGAAATATTCTTATTATTACCAAAATTGTTTGCTCTACAAAAGGCTTGCACCAAGCAAATATTCACTTTAAAGCAGACAAATAATATGACAGAGAGACATTTGGCTTACTCAGCTTTAAGGGCTATGCAAAGGGTAAATTGCTTTAGTATTTTGCCTCACCAATAATGGTGAGGTATTCCCAACATCTCTAAATGGTGGCCTTTTTGGTCCTCCTGATTCTCTGCTGCAAGAATGCTCTTTTCTTCTCCCAACAGGAGAAACTTGTTGTTTACAAATCCTGTCATTGGCTCCACAATTTTCCTTCAAATGATGCATGAACATGCGTTTTTCCTTCTCTAGTTGTTTCCCTAGAGAAATAGTTGGCAGATGTTTCGTTGAGACTGCTTCAACGCCTCTTTGTTTATGCAACTTTTGATTGGCATTCTCTTCTTTTAATCGACAAATCAACACACGTTTTTCCTTCTCAATTTGCTTGGCTAATGACAACAAAGGTGAATTCGGGCTAGACGTTACCTCCCTCTGATCATGTATTGTAGATTTCTTTGTTCTTGATTGTTCTAGCTCACCTTTCACTGCAGTTAATTCGCACTGAATATCCCTTGCCTTGGTTTCAAATGATTGTGCTTTGGCTTTCCATTCTTCCACCTGTAAAAGCCAAGTAAATGAGATAACTTGTCAAGAAACAATATAGTGGATTGTTTCAAATCAAAACTTATCCTCAACATGTCATTGAAAACTAAGAACCAGATTCTTACAGAGGACTGTAAAGATTCGATTTCATGAGCAAACTCAAGGGCTCGATTTTCCAAAAAATCACGGGAAGCCTGAAGTTCTTCCATCTCCCCTCTGACTTGCTGCAGCATGTCCTGCATTTGTGACCATTGCTCAGTTTCAGCTCTCACTTGTTCTACAATCCTTCGCACTATAGCCTTGCAACGCCCTGAGCATTTGTTCTCCTCGAGTGGCATGATGTCCTGTTTGTGTGAAACAAGAGCGTTAAAACTGTCTCTTCAGTTAAAAGCTAGCAACAAAACTCTATGATATACATGATTCTTGAGATGTTATGCAAAATACTTTCTCTTTAGGATTGATTTCATAGATGATCATCGAACTAAAGGTCTATAACAACAAAGCATAAAACTAAGTTCGATAACTACTAAAAAAGCACATCGACCATCCCCATATTCACTATAGAATGAAAGTCACTAGAAGGATTGATTCCTCAACTAATTGTTATTATTTCAGGATGCAACCTCTCTTTTTGTTTCGAATTTTCTTCAACAAAAGAAGTGACCTTTCAAAATAATAACTACTACCAGTTGGTAATTTTATCTTATGTTAAACAAATTTTGATATACTGAGGGGTCTTAGAAGTATCAAAATCTTACTACAAGAAATATTTTCAATTTATTTATCCTTTCTTCTGTTTTAGTTCATTTAAAAAAGAATGTCCTGTTACTTTTTAGGCCAACTTTCCACTTGATATATTTTTAATTTAAAACCACAAAATTCAAAAATCTTTTGTAGTTTCTCAAACTCGATAAATAAAATTGACACAGAGGTAGCAATACAATAAGTTAATTATTGCAAGTGTTGTACATCATTTTAAATTAATATTGAGGTACAGACAGAGAAAGATAATTATTATATGCATAAAAACATTTATCTGTTCTGACTTCACCTGAGATGGTTGTTGTCTTGTAGAAAAAGTTGATGTAGGGTCTGTAAAAGAGTCAATTCTCTTGGAAGTTGAAGTTGAACTGTTAGCTGTGCTTGAAAGTATTGCCCCATATTCTTCCTCCATTCTATCTAACATACCCTTTGACAATCCTTCCATTTTTCTCCTCAACAACTCCACCTACAAAACATTTTTTTTAAAAGTTTTGACGCAACTGATAAAGTGATCAAGAGGTTAGGAGTTAAGAGTAGTGAAAACATGCTCTTATAAAAATGCTGTCAAAATTATAATCTTTTGACACTCTTCTTTTTTTAAAATGGTGCACATGAAGTTGCCAGTTGAAGGTGAAATTTCAAATGATAGCAGGTTGTCAGATAATTTGTCAATCATAATTAATTACTGCACACAACATTCAAATGATAAGCATGCATAAATGGCATACTTTATAGCCTATATGAAGTTAAATACATAATCAAGATTACAACTTTTTCAATAGAATATGTTGTCTCTTTTTCAGATCCTATTAACATGGGATATTTTGTGCAATTATAAACAACAGAAATAGGAAGGCAAAACTTACATCAGTAGAAGTATTATTCTTGGTTTCTTTGCCGATTTCATCAGTTGATTGAGGCAGTTGTTGTAATTCCTTTTCATCTGTTAAACCTCCAAGCTTTTCTAGCCTTTTCTCTAAATGACATGCTTTTTTATCAAAGTTAATACAATGTCTCTTTTTATTTTTACAACTTTTCTTCAACTCCTCAAGTTTCCCTGCTAAATCTTTAATCTCTTCTTCCAATACTGCATTCACATTCTTCCCTTCAAAAATCTTCTTTTTCCCCTGCAAATCAAATAACAAAAGTATTAAACTTCCTCAAAAGTAAGCAAAAAAACTATCACTTCTAAATTACACTTTTAATATTCAAATAAATACAACATTTTGGAAACTATAACCCCTTTACTGACCCTTTTCCATTTAATAATTCTACTATTTTCAAGTTAAAAATAGAGAATAGAAAGAACATTAAGAAAATATTACTCTCTAGTATTTGAACAGTGGTGCATTTATTGGACAGTGGGCTTACATGAAAAATCTGAAAACCTGTTTTTTCTATTTTTTTTTTTTGGCCCTATATCTGAACATCCATTTGACAATCAAGTTTTATACATTATAAAAAATTATAGCTAAATATTCATAATAAGTGAATTCAATTTCCTAAAAATATATTTTATTATACTATTAGTGTATAAAAACGAAATACTTACTCTATTTGGTATTTCAACAACAACAATGCAATTTCACAAATAAGGTTCCAAGATAATAGAGTACACGCAGATCTTATCTTTATCAAATAAGGATAGAGAGATCGTTTTCACAGTTTAAACTTAAAATAAAGTATTTTTAAAGATGTTTGAAAGTGAAATACAAAAATAAAAATAGTAACAATAATGAAAAAGCAAAACACAACATACATACATACAAAAGAATAGTAATGACAACAAAATAATGAAATTATCGAAATATAAAAAATACAAATAATAATCAAAATTGAAGAATAAAAAACTACGAGACGAGATGATGATACTGACAGAAATGAGAGTGTGAACAGCTGATCTAAGAGTCTTCTCCATCTGAAGTCTATTCCTTTCCAATTTCTTCAAAGCAAATTGTCTTTCCATCCTTAAGAAATTACACTCTGCCCTTAACATCTCTGCCTGAAACTTCCACTCCTCCTCCACCCTGCCACCACTAAACATTTCTATATCAAGAATCAAACTTTCACATTTAGAAAAGGGTTTCTTAATCAAAAAATAAATAAATTTGCATTAATTCAAGAAAGATTTGTCAGCCCCAATTTTTAGGAAATTGTAAAAATCCTATCTTTATGCTCAAATATCAATCTTGGTTCATACACATTGTAATATTTCCAGGAGAATAAAGGGCTTTCTTGAAAAATTAATTCAAGCAAAAATTTTCAGCCCCACTTTTTAGGAAACCGTAAAAATCTTAACTTTAACCTATATTTTTTTTCTTCTTCTTAAAAATGGGGCCAGGATAAGTGGAAATGGAGAATCAAAGCCTTACCAATATAGTAAACATTCATATAATCAATTCTTTTGGGATGACAAGGGGAACTGCAGCCGCTTCCCTTTGGGTGTACACAGAGTTAGCTCGCAAACTCCCACTAGACAAGCCTAAATGCAACGAACTCGACTGAGAAAGCAAATTCAAGGGGTTTCAAACTTAAACCCCTTCAATATGGAAGTCCCAAGCCCAAACTCGAAGGGGAATTTAATCAATTAACTGAGCTACTCCGTAACTTTAAACTACAGTATCAACCTTAGTTCATAAAAGAAAAAAGAGATTGCTTTAACAAACCTCTCTCCGAGGCCTGCGAAACCGTCTGCTTCTTGTTCTTCAACTCTTTCTCTCCTCTGAGCTGTAGTAGAAGAAGAATAACCTCCATGAAAGTGATGAAATAGACTTTCTAGCCTCCCTTTGTAACTCTTGTCCAATGGATAAAGCTGCTTCTTTTTGGTGTTCTTTCGTCGAGTTCTCCGGTGGAAATGGAGGATTTTTGGGCTTGGTGGTGGTGGTGGTGTTGGGTGAATCCATTTGGGTTTTCTTGATGACATTTTTTTGTCTCTGGTTTTCTCAATGTTGTGTTGTGTAGTGTGTTTAAATCCCCCTTTTTTGCAGTATTTTGTTTGAATTTAACGGTAGACTAATGAAGTGAAAAATATGTATTTATATAGACATGGAGTGGTGTTGCTAAATGACACTATCGCCCTTATGTTTTACACTTTCTAACATCACTCATACTTATCTCTATCTTCTATTTACGTACGACTACCTTTTATTCACTTGACACTCGAGTAGCATTTAATAAGGATCAATTTTAGAGTATTAAATAAAATATTTTTACTCTATTAATTTGATACAAAATTAAAACGCAATAAATAATGAGGATAATTTAACCAAATTAGCATACTATTATTACTAACAAGAGTAAAATAGATTTATTCATATATTTTATAAATTAAATAAATATTATTAAATATATTA
>JAOTQJ010000007.1:20646818-20657826 GCA_025642045.1 Solanum sejunctum | reverse complement strand
GCAGACTGTAACTTGATGACAGCAACTCCTACTATGCTCAATTCTATGCAGGTTGGATCGGCCATTTGAATCCTCATCGTCCACATATTGCTGCATTAAACTATATCTCAGTTCAAAATGATCACAACTTAACATACCATTCATAAGTCAATTCGATTACAAGGAGCTCAAATATACATTAATCACGTTATATATGTCTAAATGTGGGTGTTAGGAGGCTCTCATTGTATTTGGTTTGTTAAATATGTTTTCCTTATTTAATTTAGTCCAAGTTCATAGGATGCTAGACATTGTTGAAGTCTTGACTCTTCATTATATGCTTTGGTTTGATTCCCGTATGTGACAAGTCTTCGAATCTGCTATGTGTGGTTGAATCCTAACATTTATTTATTTGCTTATATAACTTAATTAAATTCCCCACACGATGAGCTATTTTATGTTAATTCTTTTACTAATAATCGTGTGTCATATTTTATTTAATCATTTTAAAAAATTCTAATTTATTTCAAGATAGTCCAAGTGATTTATCTCCTTTCAAAATGAGTTATTTTAAATAAGTTTTTTTACTCAAATTACTTTACAGTTTAGTTTTAAATCAGCTTTCGAATAGTTAGTCAATTTTTAAACTAGTCAACTTTTCAAAATCATTTAAATCTTTTAAAAGTTAGTCAACTTCCTAATTGTCGGTCAACTGCAAGTTAACGTCCATTTTGTGTGATTAATTTCTTCTTAAGGTGGAAATTGAGCTCTTATCCATTTTTCTGAAATTTTAGGATTTTTTCTGGTAGGGTCTTAAAATTACTTTAAATTTTCTTAATTTCTTTAAAAAAATTACGTGACGACTCTGTTATTTTCAAAATTATGTAATAACTTAGTTTTCTTAAATTAATTAAGTTTTAAATTGATTTTTTTGAATTCTTTTTTAAAAAAGTCGTTTTTTATATCAACACCCATGAACTCAACCAATCATCAAACAATATTTGTAGAAATAATTCAAAGTCAATCATACATGCTTTCAGCATATCCATCAATACCTAAATTGGTTTAAATCAGGAAACAACCTCTCTATTTCTATGAGACAGTGGTAAGGTCTGCATACATTCTATTCTCCCCAGATTTCAATTGTGGAATTTCACTAGGTATGTTATTATTGTTGTTGTTACCTAAATTGATTTGAAATGACAAAAATGACCCCCCGTGCAATCTTAGTATTTTTTTATGTAAATCTTTGTCAATTGTTGAGAATTATAATTTACTTTAATTGGAATGAAGTAGATTGATTTAGTCAATCTGTCAATAATGACCCTAATTGAGTCATACTTCTCCAATGTCTGTGGAAGTATCATTTCAATACCCTTTTCATAATTATTCAAAACTCATTCCAAAAAGATTTCATTTTTTGCTAATTATCTTATTTTAATTATTTTTACAGTCAATTAATTAATAATTAAGTTAATTGTTTTACTTGATTTATATTAAGAAGCTCATTAATTGATTTGTATCAATTCAACTTGTAGTCAAATTAATTAACTAATTCAGTTTGACTACTTTTTAAATCCTAAATTGATTATATTGCAATTTATAATTGGCAAATCCTCAAAATTCAATTTCACCGCTCTTTTAACTCTTGTTTCAGACCCATTTTGGTTCCAATTTCAGATTCAATTTCGGCCCAAAATTGCTTTAACGCGGCCCATTTTCTTTAAAATCAGCCCAATATATACATACATATCATATACTTACTTATAACACCCCCACGCGCCCTTCTTTTCTTTTCCGCTCACGCGCGAATACCTTCTTCCTCATCCTCTCACTACCTTCCAGCAAACCAAAACGACCCAGCGGCAAATCCCTCATCTTAGAATTTGATCCTTATAGGAAGATTCGATTTTGAAATCAAAATCCCTCAAATTTCCCCCACTTCCAAGAACACTCCACTGATATTCAAGAAAAAACCCAAAAATCACTGAAATTTTAGGACTACAGTCTTTCCTGCTTTACGAATCGCAGTGGTGGGAAGTTCCGTAAGCTCGTTCCAGATTTATGTATGTGATTTCATTCCTGTTTAAATTCTTTTCCAGATTATAGTTGTCTCACGAGCATAGTTGTTTGAAATTTTCTAAATGTTAGCTCATTTATCATTTGTTAATCCCGCAATGACGTTATGGCATTTTGCTCAGTCCGAAAGTTTGTTCAAATCTTTCTTCATGATCTCCTCTCGGATTGCATTAGTTTGCTATTAGCCCTGTTTTGTTCTTAGCTAAACGTGAGATTTGGAAATTATCAATTTGTTGCCTTTGTTTTCCTTTTTGTTGCATATTAAGCTTTATAAATCCATAGCTAATCATGTTGTTTGAATCTCCCTAATAGGATGAAATCTATATCTATATCACTAGTTTTCAAGACTTTATCATCTGATTGTGTTTGTTTGCATAGTATGTGTACTACTTTGAATGGTTTAAGTTTAAACAGATTTTTCCTAAAATTGTCCCTTCCCCACAAATAACAAATAGTACTCAATTGGACAAACTTCACAGACGCCCAAGCAAACCGAAATGTTAAAGAAAAGTTAAAACTCAAAACCTACACAATCCTCAACTATGCTTCACCCGACATCCTGGGTCTTAACCACAAACAACCTTGATGTTGACATTGATTTTTTCTTCTGGGACATCCTACTTGAGAAATGAATACATGAGATTGGAAAGCAAATGAAAGCTCACAAGCAATCTGTTATGAATATAACTAAGATGGAGGGCTCATGTGAGAAGATGTCAAACTACATTAGGCACTCCTGTAAGATGCCTATATAGAAGAGACAATCAATTACGGGTGATGGTATAAAGCTGTCTCTTTACTCCACCGGTAAGATGACTTTGGTTGAATACTGGTGGAGTAAAGAGACAGCTTCATGCCATCAAGTGTAATTGATTGTTTCGCTCTTATGTATAGCCATCTTACCGGAGTACCTAATGTGATTTGACATTTTCTCACATGGGGTCCATCTTAGTTATATTCATAACAGATTGCTTGTGCGCTTTTATTTGCTTTCGAATGTAATGCATTCATTTCTCGAGTGGGATGTCCCGGAAGAAAAAATCAATGTAAACATCAAGGTTGTTTGTGGTTAAGACCTGGGATGTCGGGTGAAGCATAGTTTAGGATTGTGTAGGTTTCGAGTTTTAACTATTCTTTTATATTTCGGTTTGTAATAAATATTCTGGACACATTTTCTGTGTGTGCTTGTATGTCTTATGAAGTTTGTCCAATTGAGTACTACTTACTCCAACAAGAGACAAGGGGACCGTGCTAAACCGCGGGACTTGAGGGGTGCCTCACACCTTCCCTTGGTCAATATAATTCGTTAATTGGAATCTCTGTGGCTTATTAGTCTTTTAGAATCAAACTTATTTTTGAAACGGGTATTTGTTTCCAATGCTAACTTGGCACACCAAAACTCAAAGTCAATTGGCGCCGATTTTTGAATTTATCCCTTTTGAAACACATTTTCGTCACTTGCAAATCCTTTTCAACTTAAAATTTAATACTTCTTTTTTGGAGAAAAAGGGGTGTGAGAGTTGTATTACCAGGTTGAACAGTAATGGAATTAGGTTGGTCTTTGCATTCTGTGGATCTCCTGTGTCTTAGCTATTATACATTTCTTTTTAACTTAAATGGAATTTTCTCAACATCATTTTTCTACTTTCGAGTCTGACACTTCGCTCTGGCTAAATGCAGAACAAGTAAAAGACAGTTATATAGCCTCCTATTTGTATCTCTGTGTCAAATCTCTTGGTGCCACTTTCCTCTTTCCTGGTGTTGTATCAAGTTCTGCAATTATTCTTGATCGTCTTCTCTTCTTGCCGAGGTAAGCTAAATATTATGTTTTGAATTTCTTTCCTCTGTATATTGTGATACTGGAAGCTCGAAAATTCTTTTTGATTCTTATTAGCATTGATATGGTACATTTTTGTTCACAATCTGTAGAAGCAAATCTTTGGGTCTATATCATTTTGCAATATTGTTAAATATAAATTATGGATTATATCTCATTTATATAGATTCGAAATTGCATTTTTGCTCTCTAAAGTTCAAGCAAAAACTTGTATATTCTGGAGTCCATCGTTATGGATCCTATGGTCCTGATCCACAATACCTTTAATGGTCCTGGTTCATAGAGGTATATTCCCTCAAGACTGAGGGGTTATATGAAGACCATGAACTTGAAAGAAGAATGACAAATCAATGAAATTTGTATTGTGTTTATTGCATACATATGCCAATGTTTATGACGAGAATGATGTATGAAGGAAAAAGAGAGGTTTTACCTTATGAACTTCCTTTTTCCATGATTCAGGATCATTTTAATATGATTCTCTTTTCAATCCTTTCATAGATGATTCTATCAGATTATGTTTCATCCTTTTTATTTTATTTCTCAGGTTGACAACAACTATGGCGGGAGTTGTTAGTAAGTTCTTTATTACATCTTTGATTATGTGGGCAGCTCCAATTGCAATTTTGTATGCCTTTAACCACAACTTAATTCCTGGTGAGCTTTTACTAGTTCCTTTTTTTTTTTCAAAAAAAGAAAACCTTTCCTGAATTTTTTTGATACTATTTTACTTGATGAGAAAGTCTGGGCTATTGTATGTGCCAGAAGTTGATAGCCATCCTAAAGTAGGTATTGTCTGGTCTTAGATAACTAATATGTTTTCTTCTAACTAATTCATTATTCAACAAATATGTCGTATTGTGTGCTACTTTTCCAACTCTTGTCATTTTTATTTTTATTTTTACTTATTTATTTTTGTATATTTATTTTTTTATTCATACTTTCATGTGCATGTCATTCGTAGTCGCATGTCATACTTTCATGGTCATATCTAGTTCTTTTCTGCTTATGGGTTTTGAAATGAGGGTTCACAGGAAACAACTTCTCTATTTCTATGAAGTAGCGGTAAGGTCTGCGTACATTACACACTCCCCAGACCCCACTTGTGGGATTATACTGGGTATGTTGTTGTTAACAAATATGGAGCATGCCTTTCTTTTTGTTGTGATGCTTGAGAACCTTTCCCTTTTCTTGTTTGTTCTTTTACATTTGATCTCAGTGGTATGTCGTTCGTATTCACATCAGTTTGTGGAACATGAGAAAAAGTGTGCTAGATTTGTGCCCATTAATTGCTCAGCTATTTGCTGCCTTGCAGTCTTTGTTGCTTGAAATGATAATTTCTTTGCCTATCTGAGTCAATTGTATCGAAAGGGAATTAAATTCCTTTCACACTTTTATTTGAGTTCCAGGGACAATTACTATATGTTGGCTTCACAATATGTTCTGTCAATTAACTTAATTGGATATTGGTGAGGGGATTGCAGAAGTTATGTTTTGCGCTGATTGTGTGATTATGCTGATGCTGAGCTCTGCTCGATTGGTCATGGTGAATAGGGGATTCGGAAGATAATTTGTCTTTTATCAAATATTCAAATAAGAGAAGAATTCTTGTTGGCTGGGGTTTGAGATTTGGTTACTCTCAAATGTGCCCCTTGCTTATGTCTTAAATAACACACATAATATTTTAAGTTATTAATTGACCAGAACATGGATAGAGTGGAAGATGATGAAATATAGCAGGTACTTATGATGGATTTGTGACTAGTTCACCTCTTAGCGGCAGCTAAGTATAGCTGTTCTGAGCTTCTAGGATACATACCTGGGTGATTATCCAATGAATGCTTGCTGATTCCTCTCTATCTATTGATATTTTTATACAAAAAGGAATATCAATGAAATGCATGATACAATAGGTGGGAGAAGGGAAGTATAATATTCATGCTATGTGGACCAGAGGACCTGTCACCATTTGGTGTACTTCGAGAAAATACTAATAAGAAGTTACTGAAACGTCCTTGCGATTATTATGAAGTGTTATAGATGGATGAGTTTTTGAGACACTTTTTGCTGATGTAATAAAGGAATCACAATAAGATATTGTCGTCTTAGATTATTAAGTTGAAATTGTGAGCAGTTAGGTGGCTTAGAACTATCTCCTGTTACTTCCCAACTTCTGCAGAATCTCTGTTCTTACGACTTCTATAAACATTTACCTATTCATCTTTTGTTTCTCATTATCATAATAGTTCTATTTTGTTGAGTATTGTTTGGAGTTACAAATCAATTCCCATCGGCAGCACTTGAAAGTAAGGAATGCCATTTATCTCGTGATTGAAGACCTGCTGTATGGTCAATGACAGAATTTTTTTAAATCTTAACTAACCACAATATTAACTCTTGTGTATGTTTTACTGTAAATCTTTGAGGTTTCTTTATAATTTTAAGTATTTAACTTGCTCCTGAATGGTTTTGTATGTCACACAAATATCACTCATTTCAAATATTTTTCTTTTTCTCCAGTGTTTTGAGATGGTAGCGGAATTCATTAATAATAATAAGTAAATCTCAGCACAAAGATACTGCTAATAAGAGAAACAGGCCCTATGATACAAGACTTCCAAAAAGGAGAGAAAAACCAAAGGCAAAGGACAGAGTCTTGTGTCAGTTACAAGGACCCAATGAGGTCAACTAAGGACTCTACATCTTGTACTAAAGCTTGTTTACACTAAAAGTGAATAAAATATACAATTCATCATAATCTTCTGTTCAGAATTTGCTGAGTTTTCGAAACATCTGGAGTTCCCTTCCCTCCACACTGTTCAACATATACATGTCGATTCCAGGATGATACTCCACTCCTGATGATGACTTGGTCTTGCAGCTAAGTTGTCCCAGCATACTGACAATGCTGCAGTATCTCTAGGCACTATCGAACTCAGACCTTTAATAATCAAAAATAACTGCCAATTAAAATCTATTGGTTATCGGGCGATGGAGGAAAACATGTCTCTTTGTTTCATTGGCCCTGCACACACATACAGAAAAAAAAAGCATTTTGAACATAGAGATATTCCTCTCTTCATTAAACTCATGTTCCAGGAGAACTTGTTTAACCACTAAGCAACAGACACATTTACTTTGAAAAGGACCTTCAGCCTCCAGATATGTTTCTATAGCCAGAGCCCTTGTTGGTGACCTTAGCTGTTTAAAACTTTATATGCATATTGTACAGTTTTTTGCGATCCCATGGAAGTCTATCCACTTGCTCAGTTGGTTCCTACTCCCTCGTCGTTGTCCAGTATCTTGAGGAACTCAGTCACTTTGATGACTTCCGAGTCATTTTTGTACTCTCCTGAAGCTAAAATTCCAACCCTGCTGGTTCCATTTTTCAGCAATAGAGACATCAGGCTGCTGTCCTAAGTAGTACAAATCAGGGAAGCTGTCTTTGAGTGGACAATTCCTATCCTGGCATCCTTCCAGTTAGTTTTTGCAGCCCACCTTTATGCTGGGTGTTGGGCATGATAGCTTGCCATAGAGATCTGATGGGTCTCCACATATCTACTCCATAACCACTGCACCTGAGGTCCACTATCCCTCCAACCCATATTTACCACATCACTTTCCTCCACAAAGCTTGTTCCTCTAGTGAAAATCTCGAAAGCCATTTCTAAGTAAGCTTCTGTTATGAAGTATTTAAGTTTCTGATTGCCAGCCTCCATCCCTCCTGCTAGTTGTGAGGATTTGCCATCACTCATTTTAAGTTTCCAGAAACCATAGTGATGCTGTAAATTTGATTGGTCTCAAGTTCGAAACCCTTTGCCATTGAAAGCAAGGGGTTTGCCTTCTGGGTCAAGCTCGTCGCACTGGACGTCCTAATGCGGTTTATCTCTCCTATGTGGTTTGTGAGCTATTGCTAGGAGCGGGGGTTTACCCTGTGCAACCCAAAGGGTAGCGGCTGCAGGGTTCCCCTTATTATCAAAAAAAAAAGAGCTCTCAAATTTGATCCATTATTGTGTATCTGGCCCAAACCTCCCAAGTTGTAAAGGGTTGGCGGGTTATAACCTAAGATGGACCCATCTTTTAGATGAGTCAACTTGCGTTACCTAATGGGTCAATCTATCAACCTGTGAAGAGCAACACGTGAATCTTCTAATTTCAATTCCTGTGTTATATACTGACAATGAAACAAGAAAATCCTGAAGTATGCAATATTGTAATAATCGTTGGTGTACTTTTTCCACTCCCTCTATCTCTATCTAATCTATGAGTATATATTAGTCATACAAAATGTTTACTTGCAAAGAATACGAGAAGCATAAGTCAATGCCATAAATGTTCAGTCATTTTTAGTTTTAATGAATAATAGACTGTTACCGAACTAGTTATTTTAGAAACATTTATAAAAGAGTTTAATGTAATACATCATTAATACTAATTGAGCAGAGAACAAAAGTATTTACGTTGAAATTTCTCAATTTGGCTACAGAATTAGTCAAATCCGAACTTGTAACTGTTTGGGTTAATTTGGTCCATTTATATGGAAGGAATACTCGGATTATGTTGGGTGGATTGGGTTATGACCCATTATTTTATACATCCACTCAAATAAAATTTGGGTGAGTTGGATTATGACTTGTTCATTAACTCGACCCATTTTGACCCAATCTGCATATTTGCCACCTCTTGAATCTTAGGTTAATATACTATTATGGATATGCAATGAATAAGCACTGGATTTTGGATGGCTTCACAGTGCCTTATACCACAAGTTTCAGACAGCCATAAAGCAGGACCTATGAATGCAATCAATTATTTTCACCAGGATGAAAGATTTGTGAAAAGCTTTAATGCTTCATTATTGTTCTAAAGAGAGATCTTTCAACTATACGTCTGATGAAAAGTATGAGGTTTGATTCGAGCTATGAAATAGTGTCATCGTTATCACAGCTATATTATGGCTAAGTTCATATTTTCTTGATGTGCATATTTCAAAGTGCTGGCAACAGTCTTCTTTCCTTGTTCTTCTTGCTGCTATTAGCATTAAGATTACTATCCTTTTTTTTTCTTTTTAAACTAGACTAGATGTGCTGATATCTTCTTTAGATAGCATACTTTTTATGCTTTGCTGCACTGGTATTTTTTTTCCTTGTAGCCGAGTGAATTATGAAATCATGGTTCTTCGCTAATCATTATCAATTTGGAACAGGTGTGACCGATATGTCTCCCCATTCTATGACATTAGTGAGTGGATTTGTTGCCGTCATATCGGTCAATGTGGTTATTGCATTTTATATTTGTTTGGCAATGAGAGAACCCTCTGATAAACATGAGCCTGATCCTAAATTCCTGGCAGACGCCAAAGCTAGTGTGAAGCAGTTGGGGCAAAATCAAGATGGGGACTTGTCAGACTCCCGAACGAAACAAGAGTGAATGGAAGGATGCCATTAATGTTCTTCAACGTATTGGAGTTTGGACGCAAAAATGTCACAACTGGAAAAGAAGGCAGAATTTTTCTTTTTAAATTAGAGTACTGTTAAGATTCTTAATGGTACTAAACTTGCAGTTCTAACTTTGTGGAAGAAAAGGGAACAATGATTAAACTTTTTGACCTGGCTTGTGTTATTTAAAGATTTTGATCGTTTGCAGGGAGGACTTTGTTCCAGGTTTAACTGGGTAATATTGGTTGTTGTGAAGTACAAAATTCCTTATATATTGGGCTTATCATTCATCTTCTTCCTGCAATGTTACTCTTGTTTTTCATTTATATTTATGCTATATATCTCAAACCTCACTTGGGGATTCTACTGGGTATGTTGTTATTTGTATTTATGCTATATATCTAAGTAATCATTTGACACTTCATAGGCTCATTGACCCGTACTTTTGGTTGCTTTGTTCATTGTTTGTTTGTGAATTGTGAAGGGGTGTTTAACAGTTCACAATGATGTGAACTATCTGAACACAGTTGCTATATTTCTGTTACATTTTTCTTCGCTGTTGTTCATAGCTTTGTTTTGCATTTTTAATGATTACTTGTCCAAGAGCTATTGGTTTCTTATTATTTAGCTTAACTTCAATCCCTGCAAAAGGTTTTACATTTACCATAACCCAATTGGGTAATGGGTTGATTTCAAAAGTACTAAAGCTCATTTGTTTGCTTGAGGTTAAGATAGCTGAATTTTAATACAGAACAATAATATATCAGTGAAATCTTATAAGTGGGGTTTGGAGAAAGTAATGTATATGCAGATCTTATCACTATCTCATAAAGATAGAAAGACTGTTTACAAATGATTCTCAATGCAAATGTATCAGCGCCAAAAGTAAAAAAATACTACATATAGAATAGCAACTTATTGAGAATACTAACACTTATTACATAGTTAGTTACTAATCATATTAGTTAGTTAATTAACTACCCAAGTGTTAGTTAGAAGTTATTAACAATTAATTGCTTAATTAGTTAGGGAGCTAATTGATTAGTTAGCTTAGTGGTGAGTTATCCATCTTGTATAGAAATATGGGTTACATATGTTGTATTTCTCTCTCTCTCTAATTCAATGAGAACAATTTTCCCAAATTTTCTCAAATCTCAACATGGTATCAGAGCCCACTGAATCAATGATTCTTTGATTCAGATCGAGAAAGAGATCCTGATTCTGTACAAGACGAAGTGAGACAATGAAGCTTCTACTTGCTCCAATGGAGAATTCGAGCAACACATCAATACCACTAGTTGCTAGTGCTAGGAAAACACTTGAGGTGATCGAGACCAAGAGAAATCATCTATTGTATCTTCATCCAGACCTGGATGTGTACTGACCATTGTTCAATTAAATGGAGCAGAAAATTATTCTTTGCGGAGTAAATCCATGTTAATCAATCTCAAAGCTAAAAGTAAGATCATCCAAACCTAGATGTGTACTGACCACAGTTCAATTAACTGGAGCAAAAAACTATTCCTTCCGGAGTAAATCCATGTTAATCAGTCTCAAAGTTAAAAGTAAGATCAGATTTTTGCTTGGAATATGCAGGAAAAGTGATTATTCTGCAGATTTGGAAGAACAATGGGAAAAGTGCAATGTTTTTGTGTTTACATGGATAATGAACACA
>JAOTQJ010000007.1:20633877-20646718 GCA_025642045.1 Solanum sejunctum | reverse complement strand
AAAGTGATTATTCTGCAGATTTGGAAGAACAATGGGAAAAGTGCAATGTTTTTGTGTTTACATGGATAATGAACACAGTTTCGAAGGAATTACTAAGTGGAATAGTTTATGCTTCTAATGCTATAATAGTGGGCAGATCTAAAGGGGCGGTTTGATAAGATTGATGGATCGAGGATCTACCAACTCCATAGAGAAATATGCACTATTGATCAAGGTAATCTGTTTGTGTCTGAGTATTTTACCAAATTGAGGTTGTTGTGGGATGAATTTGATACATTATTGCCTCTACCTTCATGTAACTGTGATAAACTTTAGGATGTATGTAGATCATATGCAATATCTGAGACTATTTGCTTTCTTAATGAGGTTGAATGAGGTGTATAGTCATGTTCATAGTCAAATTTTAATGGTGTATCCTTTACCAAGTGTTAACAAAGCTTATACTATGATAATATCAGATGAAAGTCAGAGAATGACTTCAGCGGGAATTATTGAGTGGAAATCTAGTTGAGCCTACAACATTATATGCTAATAAAGGTAATGCTAGAAATTCTGAAGGAAGAGAAAACTATGGAAAAGGAAGTTATGATGCTGGAAGAAAAAAAAAAGCTGGAACATGTATTATGGCTATTGCAAGTTACATGGTCACACTAGAAATATATGCTATAAACTTGTGGGATACCTTGAGGGTTGGAAATTTAAGAAGAAAATGAGACAGAATATTGATCAGGGCTACACAAATTCAGCAAAAGGAGTGAGCTTGAACAAAGGAAAGGGACTTGCAAACAATGCACTAGTTGGAGGGAATGATCAAGAGGTGAAAACTGAAGATGTTTTTGGTCCAGTCAATGCAGCGCAAAATTTTACAAAGGAGTCAGGAGAGCTTGATTCTGTATACAGTAACCTACAAGTACTAGATATGCAGTCAACATATACTCCAAGCCAATACCATTGAATATTGAAAATTTCAAATGAAGAGGAGAAATATGATGAAATGGTCAATATAGTGGGTAACCTCAATGATCTGGATCCTATTTTTTCTCTGTGTATTAGTCAATTTGATGCAATAAATGCACATGATGAGTGTGAAATGAAAGAACAAAAGGACAACTGGATAGTGGATACGTGAGCAACATCTTACATGACCTACAATGCTAGGTTGCTGGATAGGATCAATAATAAACATCTAGGAAAAAAGGTGTATTTTTCTAATGGTCAAAGCACTAGAATCACTTGTTCAGGAAATTGCACATTGCCAATTGGTGGCACACTAAAAAATGTTCTTGTAGTCCTTGACTTCAAACATTTAATTCACTTCTTTCCTGAATTTTGTATTTTTCAGGACCTCTTTAGTGGAGAGGTGAAGGAGATTGGTAAAGAGGTGGAAGGTTTGTATCATCTCCCAAACACTCTTCAATACACAAAGAAAGCTGTTGATCGTAATGCAATCCTGATGGCAAAGATAGCTGATTCTAAATGCAGCTATGACACCCCTTTTTTAAAGTCTTGAAACAATTGTCTAGTTGATAAAGAATAAGATGTATGTGATACATGTCCTGTTTATCCTATAGCTAAACAAACTAGCCTTCCATTTCTTATAAGCTTGACTAAAACTGTTACTTTTTTTCTTTTATCTTATGCACTTGATGTTTGGGGTCCTTATAAAGTAGCTACACACAATGGCTTTAGATATTTCTTAACTGCTGTGGATAACAACTCCAAGATGGTATGGTTGTTTCTATTAAAGTTCAAGAATGAAGTTTATACTACTTTGAAGTCATTGTTTGCATTGATTAAGAATCAGTACAACACACAAATTAAGAAAGTCAGAACATATAATGAGACTGAATTTTTTAACAAAGATTGTAATGACATGTTTGCTTCTCTAGGTATTATTCATGAAAGTAACTGTTGTCACATTCCACAACAAAATGAAGTGATGAAGAGGAAGCACAGACACATCCTTGAGGTGTCTAGAGCCATCAGGTTCCAAGGTAATATTCCTATCACCTTTTGGGGTGAGTGTGTGTTAGCTGCAGTTTATTTGATTAACAGGATACCTACTAGTACATTACATGGGAAGTCACCATATGAGGTTTTTCACAAGTCCAAGCCTGCACTTGATCATTTAAGAACTATGGGATGCCTGTACTATGCAGCCAAACCAGTTAAGGAAGATAAGTTTTCTCTTAGATCTGATCATTGTATAACGATGGAATATTCTTCTACACAAAAGGGCTATGTTTTGTATAATTTGAGTCTTAAAAAATTTATGGTAAATAGAGATGTGGTATTCAGGGAAGATGTTTTTCCATTCAAGGAAGTCACAAACAAACATGTGCCACTATTCAAGAAACAGTCACTATATGGCTATGATGATGATATGTCTCACAGGTTCACAATGACTGATACTCTAGATATTTCACAAGTTCATGGACAGATGGATCACATAGCCGAGGAGTTTTCACTGATGTTGCAAATCTTGAAGCACAGCAACCAGGAATCCATATAGAAGAAGAAGTTGCTAAAATACTTCCATAGGAAAATACTGATCATACAACAAACACTGAAGTTGAGCAGATTGCTGCCCACAGGACTAGAATTTCCACAAGAACAATTTGTCTACTTGTATGGATGAAAGATTATGTTACTTCTCATGTAACTAGATCTTCGCATCCTTGCTCTCTAGCCAATTATGTTTCCTATAGACATTTATCTCATTCATACCAGGCTTATTTAAGCAACATGTCTCAAGATACTAAACCAAGGACCTATGGAGAAGCTGTGAAGGATCCTAGATGGGTGGAATGAAGCAGGAAATTATAGCTTTAATAGAAAATAGTACATGAACAATTATTACATTGCCACCTAAAAAAAATTATCGGTTGTAAATGGATATTCAAAATCAAGTACAAGGCAAATGGAGAAGTGGATAGGTTCAAGGCTAGACTTATGGCAAAGGGATACAATCAGACTGAAGGCATATACTATTAGAGACTTTTTACCTATTGTAAAGATAGTGACAGTGAGGGCCATCATAGCTATTGCAACAACTGAAAATTGAGTTATATATCAGATGAATGTATTCATTGCTTTTCTATAGGGTGATATTTTTGAAAAAATTTACATGGAATTGCCTAAAGGATTCACTAGTGATGGGGAGCACCAAGTTTGTAGACTTGTTAAATCCTTATATGGACTTAAACAAGCCTCAAGACAATGGAATGCAAATTTGGCTGAAGCCACCTGAATTATACCTTATTTACAAAAAGAAAGGGATCAACATTAGTTGTTATATTGGTCTATATGGATGACTTACTGATAACAGAAAATGACACAACACTGATAGCTGAGACTAAACAAGTTTTACATCAATCTTTTAAGATCAAGGATCTAGGTGAATTAAGATATTTTCTTGGAATTGAATTGTATAGTTTATCACATAGGATTATGATGAACCAGAGGAAGCATACACTGGAGTTGGTCTCTGAAGCTGGACTTGCTAGTGCTAGGCCATCAAGCACACCACTGGAATGTAACATGAAGCTTACTACTGCAGCTGATGATGATGAGGATGAGTTGTTCACAAATGTTAACAAATATCAAAAGATGATTGGGAAGTTATTGTATCCCACCAACACTAGACTAGACATAGCTTTTGCTACTCAATCTCTGAGCCAATTTATGCAGAAACCAAAGCTATCTCACTAGAATGCAACACTTAAAGTGGTGAAGTATATCAAATAAACACCTGGACTTGGGTTGTTTATGAGCTCTGGGAAGAAGTCTAATCTTACTAGCTACTATGATCTAATTGGGCCTCCTATCCAACTCAAGAAGGTTTGTTACTGGGTACTTATTGAAGTTTGGAGGCTCCTTAATAGCTTGGAAATCTAAGAGACAAAGTATCGTCTCCAGAAGTTCTGCTGAAGTTGAGTATAGAAGTCTAGTTGCACCGACTGCTGAAGTTGTATGGATTATAAATTTGTTTTCTGAATTGGGGATATTGCTAGATGGTCCTACTACTATACATTGTGACAGCAAAGCTGCTCTTCAAATAGCAGCAAATCTTGTCTTCCATAAACGTATGAAGCATATTGAGATTGACTGTTATTTTATTTGAGAAAAGATTTAGCAAGGATTGATCAATACAAGCTACATCAGTACTATACACCAACAGGCTGATATATTAACTAAGGCTTTGGGCAAAACACAACATGATTTTCTTCTAAGCAAGCTAGGTGTTTTGAATATCTTCAGTACAACTAGCTTGAGGGGGAGTATTGAGAATACTAACACTTAGTTACATAGTTAGTTACTAATCATATTAGTTAGTTAATTAACTATCCAAGTGTTAGTTAGAAGTTGTTAGCAATTAATTGCTTAATTAGTTAGGGAGCTAACTGATTAGTTAGCTTAGTGGTGAGTTGTCCATCTTGTGTATATATATGGGTCACATATATTGTATTTCTCTCTCTCTCTCTAATTCAGTGAAAACAATTCTCCCCAATTCTTTCAAATCTCAACACAACTAAATGAAAAGCAATAAATAATTATATAAATACAGTACAAATAGTAAATAAATGACGGGTAATAACAACATAATATATAAAGACGGAACTAATTCTACTAACCTATTACATCACAAGACAAGATGTACAACATCTTACCCCGACTAATCTATTAATCTTCTACCCTAATACCCGATATTCTTTCTTTTTTATCTAAGGTTATGTCATCACTAATATGAAGTTGTGGCATATCTTATTTAATCACCTCTTCATAATACTTTTTTGGTCTACCTTTATTGTATTTCTCTTTTATCTTTTTTATTTTATTCTTACGGACTGTTTTGCTTTGATTATGAGAATTTTTTTAAAAAAACTAAGTCATTGGAAGAAATTTTGCAGTTGACCATCTTGTTGCAACAAGTGACCATCTTGTTGCAACAGATGGCCTTTCTGTTGCAATAGATGACTATTCTATTGCAAACATGACTCTTTTGTTGTTGTAATATATGTGCAGAGGAAAAGGTGATGATTATTGTGGCAGTGATGATGATGATACAAGAGGAAAACATTATCGGTGTGGTGGTCGAGAAGGAGGGAAAAAAGGAGATTGATGGTAATAAAGGGGGAATAGGAGGAGGTGGTCGTAGTAGCTAGGAATAGATGATATTGATGACAGTGGTTACAACATGAAGGAGTAAAAAGACGGTGCTGGTAGCAAGAGTGGGCAAAGGAGAAAGTGGGGCGGTAAAATAAGGCTTTTGTGAAAATAATACTCCCTTGGTATCATTTTGTGTGACCCCCTTTTTTTTTTTAGTTCGTCTAATGTCACCTTACTATAACTAGAAATAATTTAACTTTAAAATTCTCCTTTTATTCTTAATGAAATGATTTATAACCATACAATCTAAGAATTATTTTTTATTACAAATTTCAAAAGTCTTCCTTCTTTCTTAAACATTGTGTCAACTTAAATGATATCACATAAAATGAGATGGGAGAAGTAAAACTTGAGGGTATTAAAATTGATGTCATTAATTCTAATCTTAAAATTGTCACCTTTACTCAATGATTAAGACTTGTGGGTCACTTTTTGTTAGTTTTGAATTTTTTTGGTCACCTTTAATAAAACGTCCCGATTTGCTAATATCTATGGAAATATAACCTTTATTTTACTATTCAAAATTTTAATTCAAACGTGGAAAAATGTTTTAAAAATCAAAAGTATGACAAAGTATAAGGAATAATTTTACTTATTGCAAAATAAATTTTAAAAATTATATATCTAATGTCAAGTTGATTTGATCTTAGGTTCACTTTTAAAAGTTTAAATCTAACCAACACAAGTATAGTTAAGTTTATTTTTTCAATATCAAACCAAGTCAAGTTAAATTAAATCATTAGTTGATTTTTTTCTTAATTCGATTCGATTTATAATTTGATGCAATTTTTCAATTTGATTCACATCTATTGATAACAAAAGTTTAATCATGACAAATCAATCAAAAACGATAGAAAGGAACCTATATCAAAATATATATTTTATATTTGTAATAAATTTCTATTAGACATAAGCGTCTACAGAAGCAGCTAAAGCAGTCAGCTTAAATGACATGTCTGCTTCAGCTGCTTACTTAAGCAGACAACTGTCTATTAACGTGTCTGCTTCAATTATCTAAGAGTCTACCGAAGCAGCTGAAGCAGATAGCTGTTGGACGACATGTTTGCTTCAGCTGTTTGCTTAAACAGGCAGCTGCCTATTGACGTGTCTACTTCAGCTGCTTGATTTAAAAAAAATCAGAGTCAACAGAGGCGGTCGTCGGACAACATGCTTGCTTCATATGCTTGATTTTAAATTTTTTAAAAATAAATAAAAAATTCTATTGATTATTGAAATTAATCTATGGACGTCACACAAAAGAGGCAAAAGAAATAACATGAATTATTTAATTACAAAGCTACGCAAAAATTATCAGAAATCTAGATAAGTATAAAAAAATACTGTAGATCATGATATATGACAACTTTAAATTTCTAATATAAAGAAGAGGCTACGGAGCAGATGAAGCAAGTAGTTATTGGACGACATGCCTACTTCAGCTGCTTACTTAAGCAGATAGTTGTCCGTTGACGTGCCAACTTTATCTGCTTGATTTTAACATTTTTTAAAAGCAAACAAAAATTTAAATAATTATTAAAATTAATCTATCGATATCACATAATAAAAGGGGACAGAAAAATAATATATATTATTTAATTAAAAAATTATGTAAAAATTATTATGAATCTAAATAAGTATAAAAAATACTATAAATAATAATATTACATAAATTTTATTTATATTACATAAATTAAAATATAAAAATAATAAATATTATGTCCGCATGACACCAAGGTCGACATCTAGTATTTATCTATACGTGCCTTAAAAATATGGTACATAAACATGCCTTAGAGATGTCATGCTTGTCAGCAAATCATCAATGCATCGTGCAGTTGCCTATTGGTATTATTACAATCTACGATGTAAGAGGACACATGAAGGCACGTTCGTATTTAACAACTTCCACACCAAAACATATACTATAATTAATATGTATACGTGTCCTTTAATTAGGATTTTGTTTGATATTTATCCTCTTTAATTTAAAATAGATATAAATGATAAAAACTTAAATTTATAGATAGTTAATAATATATACACATCACTTAATTTATGGGAGGTATTATCGAATCAATAGTTGAAGAGAAAATTACTCCTTAAATTAAATATATTATTAGTTAAAAATCATTTTTTTTTATAATGCGTGCTTATGGAGGAGCTCACATGTAGGAAGAAAGTTTGAGGTTGATGAAAATGGCTAAAATCTCGTATTATTAATTAAATAAAAAATTATTTTATATATTAATCATTACATTTTTGACAACTGGTAGAGTGAGAGCTAGTTTTGATACGTGAAAAGATATCATTATTGTCGAACCCAATATCAACATTGCATTTGTAGGTAAAAGATCTATATGTCGTTCGACGTGTATTATATCACATAAGATATGTATATTTACTTATTTAATTTTATACAAATTTAAATATTTATTTATATACACTAAAATTAAGAAAATAAATATAAATATCAGCTCAATCCAAATTAAAAAATTATATCAAAACAAATTAAAATTATGCGAAAATGTCAAGGTCAATAGAAAAGTTAGAAGTAAAACGTGTATAAAAATATTGTTGTACAAAATAAAATCGATGGAGTTACTCGCTGTCCCAATGTTAAAAATTGCCTAAACCAAGAAGGTGGCAAGAAGTGAAGAGAGAAAATGCCTGCGCACGCAGAGCTAACTTTAAGAATTCAGGGAGTTTAAAAAAAAATTATAAAATATATTTTTTAAATATAAAATATAAAATTTATAAAAAAATTATTAAATTTATCTGAACTTAACTTCGCCTTTGGGCGCGCTGCCCTATTGTTCCTTCTGCGACGCACAGCAGATATTGACTCCATAGGGGGCCGTAGCAGCGGGGTCAAAATTTACGAACCAACACATGGTATAGGTTCGTTTATTAAGACACATAAATATATAATATATTAAAAAATATTAATGAGTTAATTAACAAAAATATCCTTAAAATTTATAATTTCTAAGAGTATGTAACTGAAAGTTAAGTGGATAAATATTATGGAATGGAAGGAATATTTCATCTCCTTCCAAATTAATAGTAATTTCTATCATACCATAAATTTACGGAGTATTTTTTGTACTTGGATTATGATACTGTTTTATTGTAATTCTTTACGATGCTTTTTTCCTTATTGGTCATGGCTTTTTTTATTTATGTTTTTTCTTTTTTTGAACCATTTTAAATTGCTTTGCCTTGATTCAATAATCTAGCAAAACAACTTCTCTGACTTAGGAAGAGCTGATAAATGGTAAATTCTGCTTATTATACGCTATCCTTTTTAAATTTATTTATGAGATAATATTAAATATTTTTTTAGTTATTGTCATACACCAAATTAATTCAGCATATCACATGCTTAACTAATTTAATAAAATAAAAATATATATTTTCCCATTTCAATTTACGAGACTGGTGCATTATGAGCGGTAAAAACATTATCCATTGATCCATTCTGGGGGTCATTGTTTCTGACAAATTTGTTCGGTATACAAAAATAATAGCACTAATAAACAATGAAAGTTTTATTTCTTCAAGTCTAAAAAAACTACATTTGACAAATTTAGTAAAGTTTTTATATTTTCAAACTAATTATTAATAAATTGATTAAACTTTTATATCTTAAAAGCAGACATATTAATATAGCGTGTGTTCAGGAGACTAAATAGATAGATATTAAAACTTGGGATATAGATGGGTTTAAGTTATCATACTTGGGTCGTTAGTAATAGAAATGGTGCAGGTATCCTAGTAGATGAAGACCTTAGAGAATATGTGATGGAGGTTAGCAGGTTTAATAATAGAATGATATCTATCAAACTGGTGGTTGGTAGGCATGTAGTGAATGTAGTTAGTGCCTATGCGCCTCAAGTGCACTTAGATGAGGGAGTTAAAAAGCTCTTTTAGGAAGAATTGAATGAGGTGGTGAGAGGCATACCAAAGACGAAAAAATCTTAATTGGGGGAGACTTTAATGGGCATATCGGGGAAACCACAAACGGGTTTGAAGATGTTAATGGATGCTTTGATTTTGGGGAGAGGAATAGAAGTGGGACGTCTCTCTTGGATTTTGCCAAAGCCTTTGAGTTAATTATTTGCTAACTCATATTTCCAGAAGAGGGAAAATCACTTGATTACCTTTTGTAGTACGGTAGCTAAAACTCAAATTGATTACTTACTTCTCCGGAAGGGCGATAGATGTCTTTGTAAGAATTGCAAGATTATTCCAAGTGAAAATATTTCCAGTCATTATAGGCTTCGAGCGATGGATTTAGAGATTAATAGAGAAAAGATGAAGAAGGTTATTAATGTCCAACCAAGGATTAGATGGGGAGGCCTCACTCCTGCCCTTTCAATAAAAATGGAAGAAAAGTTGAATAATCTAGAGGCTTGGAGTAATGGCGAAAATGTGAAAAATATGTGGGATACTACTGCTGTAGCATTAGAAAAGTAGTTACTAAGGTACTAGGGGTTTCGAAAGGGACCTTTGGTGGACGTTAGAGCGATTGGTAGTGGAATGACGAAGTTCTAGTCAAAGTAAGCTAAGAAGGTTGCTTACACAAAGTGGATGGAGTGTAGGGATGAGGATGAAAAGCGAAGGCTTAAGGAGATCTATAAGACGGCTAAGACATAAGCGAAGATGGCGGTGACGAATGCTCGAACAACAACATTTGAGCGCCTATATGAGGAATTGAGTGATAAAGGTGGGACAAGAGATTGTATAGGCTCGCTATAGAGAGAGAAATGAAAGCTCATGACTTGGACCAAGAAAAGTGTATCAAGGATGAAGAGGGTGAGGTATTGGTGGATGAGACTTCCATTAAAGTAAGTGGCAAACTTACTTTTATAAACTCTTAAACGGAAAAAGGATATAGATATATTGAACTAGGTGAGTTGGCACACTCTGAAAGGCATCGAGATTTTGGTTATTACAAATACTATTAGTAGGATAAAGAGAGGGAGGGTGATAAGACCCGATGAGATTCTGATAGATTTTTGGAAGAACATAGACAAGGATGCCATAAAGTGGTTGACTAGATTGTTCAATGCTATTATGAAGACTGCCAAGATGCCCGATGAATGGAGGAAAAGTATAATGGTTCCATAATATAAGAGCAAGGGTGATATTCAAAATTATAACAATTACAGGGTATCAAGTTGTTAAGTCACACTATGAAGGTCTGAGAGAGAGTGAGAAAAGTAGTGTCTATTTTAGAGAATCGATTTGGATTCATGTCGGGGCAGTCGATTACTGAAGTAATTCATCTTGTTTGGAGATTAGTGGAGAAATATAGGAAAGAAAAAAAGGACCTTCATATGGTGTTCATTGATCTCGAGAAGGCCTATGACAAAGTTCTGAGAGATATCCGAAGGTATCTAGAGGTAAATAATATCCCGATGGCATATACTAGCTAGGGTGATAAAGGACATGTACGACAGAGCCAAGAATAGGGTAAAATCGTTGGGAGGAGACTCAGAGTATTTTCCTATTGAGATGAGACTTCATCAAAGATTTGTGTTGAGCTCTTTTTGTTTGCCTTGGTGATTGATGAGCTGAAGCAGTCTATCCAGGAGGAGGTTCCATCGTGTATACTATTTGTAAATGACATAGTATTGATTGATGAGACTTGGACTAAAGTTAATGATAGGTTGGAGATTTGGAGACACGCTTTGGAATCTAAAGGGTTCAAACTGAGCAGGACCAAAATAGAATACTTAAAGTGCAAATTTAGTGTTATGAGGGATGAAACAAACATTGATGTGAGGCTTGCCTCTCAACCTATCTCTAAGAAAGAAAACATTAAGTACCTTGGGTCCATCATTCAAAGTAGTGGCAATATTGATGATGATGTCACGCATTGTATTGGGGTAACATGGACAAAATGGAGGCCTGCCTCTGGAGTATTATGTGACAAGAAGATAACACCTAAACTCAACAGTAAGTTTTATATATAGTGATTAGACCATCTTTACTGTATGGGGTGGAGTTTTGGCCAATCCAAAACTCACATGTTCAAAAGATGCAGGTCGCAAAGATGAGGATTTTGAGATGAATATGTGGTCATATCAGGAGTGATAAGATTAGGAATGAGTACCATTCAGGAGAAGCTAGAGGTGGCCCCTGTGGCTGATAAGATGAGAGAAGCGAGACTGCGATGGTTTGAACATGTGTAGAGAAGGAGTACCAATGCTCCTGTTAGGAGATGCGAAAGGTTGGATTTTAGAGTTACACAGAGGAGTAGAGATGGACCAAAGAAGTATTGGGGGAAGTGATTAGACAAGATATGACGAAACTTGATCTCACCGAGGACATAACCTTAGATAGAAAGGAGTGCAGGTCGCGAATTAGAGTACCAGGCTAATAGGTTAATAATGTTAGGTGGATGTTTGACCTTGGGGTATAGTAAGGTAGTAGGACCAGTCGTGCTTTTATATCTTGTATTTTTATTATATATCATATATATTGATTTTATCATATTTACACACTATCCTTGTCACTGTCATGTGATTTTTGTTGTTAGTTGTTCTTTCTGTTTTTTTTTCATATCTAATTTATTCTGCATATGAGTTTTTGAGACGAGAGTTCCAAGAAAACAACCTCTCTAGCTTGTGAGATAATGGTAAGATTTGCATACATTTTACCCTTTTCAAACCCTACTTGTGGGATTCCACTGAATATTTTGTTGTTGTAGTAGAAATTTTTATATCTTCAAATTGATTATTTAAATCTAAATAGAAAATCACGGAAAAAAATTTCCTCAACAGTGGAGTGAAAACCCCAAAGGTCTCAGTCTTCAATAGTATTTAATATCAAATATCAAATATATTATTATTATAAAATAGATGTCCAAATAAAAATTTTCTTGGTCTATGTAATATAATTTGTGGCAACATAAATATACACATAATACACTTATGTGTAAGATGCATTTATACTAATTTTAGTACATGTTGTAACTTATTTATCCATGTATTATACTTGGTGTACAAGGTTACACATGGCAATAAGAAAACCATAAATGACCATGTATACACAAGTATAAATACCCCCCTTTTCTTGTAACAAAATGCATAAGTAAGAATTGAAAGAAACAAGAGTGAATCAGAAATACCACTATGTCTTCTCTTTATATTCCTTTTTAGTTTTACTATATTCTTCATTGTTTCACAACACGTTATCAGCATGAAACTCCAATCTCAGTATGTATACAATCTTCTTTTAGCTATTCTTATATCTTATAATATTATCATCATACTTTATTTCTTAAATTACTTACGATACTATTTACTTTGAATTGACGAAAGATTAACTAGATAATATATTAATTGGTAATCAACTTGTTTTTCAAGTATCTACTTAAATTTATTTTCACAAAAGAAAATAATTCTTTATTCACAAGTCATTTTTGATTCATTCTAGTTAAAGTTTTCATCATGTCGAATCTATCTAAACTTGAATTTCTGGCACTTGATATATATTATCAGAAAAAATTATTTATCATGGATCCTTGACGCTGAAATTCACCTTCACGCTAAAGGTCTTGGAGACATTATTAATGTCACACCCCACCTTGGGGTCGTGACCAGTGCCCGATAGAGGGGCACGTGAACACATACTAAACCCAATTCCTTTAATAACCTAGTCTGGA
>JAOTQJ010000007.1:20618170-20633777 GCA_025642045.1 Solanum sejunctum | reverse complement strand
GTATAAATGGATATATATTTTCATTGTTGTCTGGGTTGCTGCTGGATTTTCTTTGCAGGTGCAGTTAGTTAATAAAACAGAGGAAACTCTGCTGAAATTTTGGTAGGTTTCCAGGTCAGTTTTATTGGAAATTTAAGGTTAGCATGTGTCTAGGTGTCCCTCTCGGACACTGGTCACGACCCTAGGGTGGGGCGTGACAGTTCATGCCCGCAGGTACAGACGAACAGGTTAGAGGGTCGTCTTCTTAGGATCCTTGGCTACCGTTGAAGTGCTCCCTTGCCTCAGGAGCAGTCTGTTGGTATATACATATTTTCTTATTTTCTGTACTTTGCATATGTATACATTCGAGGGTATGAAGGGGCCCTGTCCCGTCTTATGATCCAATTTGTGTGTATAGAGGTCTGTGAATATATGTGGGTGTGGGAACTGTATTGGTGTGACATCATTTGTATGATATATTTGTTGGGCGGTTCTGCTGCAGCGGTGACCTTGTTGGCCCCTATATATATATATATATTCATATAGTGATGTTTGCTATTGCTGGGTTCGCTGTTTGCAGGTGAGGCTAGTCAGCAAAACAGAGAAAACTCTGTCAAAATTTCGAGAAATTCCTTAGCTATTGTGAATAAAGATTCGGGTTAATGTATGTCTGGGTACCCAACCGGCACTAATCACGGCCCTGGGGTTGGGTCGTGACATTTTTCATGCTAATCGTAGATTTGGTCTCGAATTTTTCATTGGATCTTGGAAAGACATGTTATGCGCACGATTTCATTCTTGGGGTATTTCGGTAATTTAATGGGATGTTGCACCATGACAGGTCATGGCTACAACAAATTCAAAAGAATAAACTCAAAGCATATGAAATAAAATAAATGGCATCCTCCGAATGCAGGGAAGGACTCACCAATCTCTAGAACTAGGAAATGCTGAACTTCAATGGTGCGCTTGTTGAAGTCCTCTATCACCAATATCTACATCATGAAATAATTCAGCACCGAGTGGCATCAGTACGCGGAATATAGGATATATAAAATAGTTGAATAGGAACAATATAGGCAGAATATATGAAAATAACATCAACTCAACTCAACTCAGTAAAATCGTGTAAGTTTAAAGTAAATCATGCTCTTTAGAATATGCTTTAAAACTAATAACTCTGTCAAAAATGTCTTACTGAATCAAGATTGCTTGCGAGTTTCCCTTAACCGATATCTCCACCACCATTAAGTTAGGTGGTGCACAATGAATCAGCATCGTTGCCACGCCTGTCCTTAACTTGCCATGAAAAAGGCGATCAACCTCTATCTCTCTCGGATTCAAAGAGAATGTCCAAATTTTGGGACAAGAGTCGCTAGAACTTGCTGCACGACTATCCTACACTGGCACATGTAGTTCTAGGGTATTCCTCAATCACCTAACTTGGAGCTCGATAATACTTCCAAGACTAAAACTGCACGACTTATTAATCAAATCAATCCTCTTTAAGACTCATCTCAACCATCATCATCATCATTATCTTACATCAATAAATATAATTGAAAATTTATTCACGTCATCATCAATTATTTACTCAAAAATGTCATTTAGACTCAATGCTCAATTTCACCAAAACTCATCAAAACATCAAATGTTTTCTTAAAAAAGAACTCATGCTTCAAAAATCTTTAGATATCATCAAGACTGTTTCTCAAATCAATTTTCATGGTCAAAACTCATGCTCATGTAGACTTAGTAAAATATACTAAAAATAATCATTAAATTCAATTCAAAAAATACCTAAGAAAAGGAATAAAGTATAATCATCAATTTGGGTTCATGTGAATGAAATCATGAACATATATCCAAATCAATTACTCAACTCAACATCACGATCAATACATCTTTATGTTCAAGGAAACTCAATAGAACAACAAATAACTCAAGGATCTAACTTGGGAAACTCATACTTGAACTAAATTTCGCAGATTCAACATGTGGGGCATGTGGATGAACTCAATCCAACACTATGAGTAGTCTTACATACCTAGGATGAAGAATAACACAAATCTTCTTAAGGTTTTAACTCCAACTTCAAGATCCCTAACCTTGTTCTCCTCTTCTCTCAAACTCTCACCTCAATAAACCAAGAAAAAAATAGGTTTTGAAAACCCTTTCTAAGCCAAAACGACCCTTATAATATGATTTTCGAGTTTGAGAGGGGTTAGAAAGGTCTAAAATACCTTTCACATAATAAAAAAAATATATTACCTCTGAATAGCCCAGTCCGCGATACGAACTAGGCACGCATCTATGTAATTTTTGACTGAAAACTTAAAACGCATTGAAAAATTATTTTTCAGGAAAATACACATAAATAGCATTTGTCAAATGCGTTTCGTGTGTAATTTTTCGTAAATCGTTTTCTAATTGATTTTTCAATTCCGTAGAAGAAAATTAAAAAAAATTATAAGCGTTGGTCCTACTGTTTTTGAGTTTAATTATAAAAGTTATCTTTTGACTTGATTGCTCTAAAATCGAATCGAGATTATTTTTCCACTCAATTTTTCGTGCTGATCACAAATTCAGTTCGAATTTTTCATTGGAGCTTTAGAAGATACGTTATATGCACGATTTCATTCTAGGAGTATTTTAGTAATTTCACGGGGTGTTATATATATCAAAGTTATTAATTTTATCATAATATGATTATGTTTTTTCACGTAATTTTGGAGATATTTAAATTTCAACTTGTAACTGGTGTACCTACACATATATGGCCAAAATACCCAATGGTCATGTTTTAAGATGTCATGCTCCAACTAGATGTGGCTAGTGTTGCTTCTCAAGCACACGCAAATGTATGTGGTCTACTCAAGTAATATAGTAGCTCTTAGAGAGCCAGAATATCAAACCCACAAACTTTACTTTAGCTTTCAATTATCTTTAAAAGGCTGACTAAATAATGTGTTGTGCAAGAAAGAGAATATATTACTTCCTACTAGATTATTGAAATTAATCTAACTTAACTGATTGAATTCTTCCCTAAGACTTTACCAAATTAATCAAACTTGCAGGACTACAACCATTTTCGACATATGTTCGAGCCTCAATTCCTTTGATTATCAATGAGTCTTCTAATTACTGATATACAAGGTTTAATTTATAATTATAGTCTTCCAACCTCTAATTACCTATTCTCATTGACAGCCTAGCTACATCATTGAGCGAGGATGAGCATAGACCGATGAAAATGCATTACAACTATCATCCTATTTTATTAACCAAGCAAGTTATATGTGTAGGTATCACAGGTCTCCCATATACGAATCATCCTAGCTTATTAGAACAATAAAGCTTCTTGTACCCTGTGTTCTATCTACTCAACATCTTCTGAATCCAAGATAGACAAAAGTTTATTTCATGATTGACCATATTATGAAATATAAATGAAAAGAATACAAAAGTAACTAATTGAAAATCAAATCATATATAAATCATAGAAAAAGAAGTAGAACATAGTCTATGGCAACAATATCAGAATATGAAAATTTAACCATGCATTGTTTGTTCCAAAAACCAATCTAATCTAAGAAACTTTCAGTGAATGAATTTAAAGAAGAAAAGTTGAAACAATAACCCTTAAGAGATCTTCTTCGTCTTTTCTGTCTGTCTCAGCAAAAAATAGATGATAAAATAATATTCAAAAATAGTTTATAAACCTAAAAATTATCATTTTCGACTTTTAATGTGCTAAGCTCACAGTCTGTGACGCGGACTGATTCCCTCCATGTGCATTTACACAATTCATCTATCCGGCAAAATTTGTTCTTCTATCAACCCACTCACCGCTGAAGATTAGTTTCTCCACTAAGTATTATGCATTTTTTCTGCTTCTCTCAACTTTACACTACCATCAAATGCCTCAGCGATGTGGAAATGATATTTTGTAGTGAATTTTGACATTTTCTTGCTCTATTTTCTTGATTGTATTCTCCTTATTTTTTCATTCCATCAATCTCGGATGGAGCTAAAGATTGACTATTTTTTGGCCTTGGAGTATGATGAAATAAAGCAAAATGGCTCTTTAAACTATCTGCGTTTTTTTTCATTTGTGAAGTAGCAGTTAGTCAATGCAACTTTCGACGTTCCTCATGGGTCATCTGGAAACAGTCGCTTTATGTTTTTAAACATAGGAGTTAGGCTGCGTACATCCGACCCCCCCTCACCCTGCAACGAGCGGGAGCCTTTTGAGGCACTGGGGTATGTTGTTGTTTATTCTCCTTATTTTTTCAATCACAAACTTGGACCTCCATATCTGTTTAAAATGCTGCAAAATACAATCAAAAGTGCTCTTGACCAAGGATTAGCGAGAAATAACGAGATCACAAGAAAAATCATCTAAACTCTATAAATTTGTCCTCAAAGTAGGTTATAAATATGGGTAAAATTGGCTATTAGGCATATGTTATACGCCTAATATTAGTCAGCACTTAGAAACCATTACTGATTTCTAAGCGAACCATTTGGCTAATCACATCATCAATCATATAGTGAAAGACTCAATTCAAGAGTATAAGGAACAATCTAGTGAGCTAATCAATCATTACTATGTGGAATAATGATTTAAACCAACAATCTAATTCTAAGTCAGTCCACTATCATAAGAATAATTCGACATGGGACAAATCAAGTAAATAAGAACATTAAATCAATTCATCTCTATCTATGAAGCCTTTAACTCTAGTGTCTAGATGATGCCAATGGCAGATCAATAGCTATCTCTAAGAAAATAAATACTCCAGAAAATAGTAAAGACATAATAAAAAATAGAATGTCTTTTAGAGGTAGAAGGTCTCATTGTCAAGAATCAAATTTTTATTTGACAATTATATAATAACTTTTTTTAGAGAATATTCAAATATTATACCTCCTTAATTTATTATCATATTTCAGGGAGTTAATATGGACGTGTTAACTTTAGATTTACATTCAGTAAATTCTTATAGTGATTTGTATTGGTCAGCTAATTCAACAAAAGCACAAAATAATTTCTATTCTTCTCCACAAATTAAAAGGAAGAGCAAATATAGTATTATTTTGATTTCACTAAATAATTTAAAAAGAAAGACAATTTAATATGGCAAAAAACATTAATCTTTTCTAAGTTTGAACCAAAAAGAAGTAGTAACAATGCATTACTTCACTTGGTGATACGAAGATACTCAATCGACATACCATCTTATTATTGTCTTATCTGATTTCACGTCAATTAAAAAATATAATGCAACATATATTTAATTTACTAAGTTATTTTTGTTTATAAGATATATTTTCTACGAGAATTGAGTAACAATAGAAAAAAATTACTCTATTTAATGTTATCGTTATAGTTGGAATACTTGTCAACTTTAATCTTGAATTTCTAAAGTTATTATTATTTTAAATAATTTTTAAGAGTTAAATAACTTAATTTGGAACGAAAAAAGTATGTAATAGATGTCAACAAGAGTCCACATATTCTGTCTTCTCATTTTCTCCCTTTGCTTATATTTCTTTTAACAAGAGTTTTGATCCCCCCACACCTGCGTAGAGTCAAATTTACCTCGTCATGCTCCATTGTCATCCCTACTTCTTTCCCCATAGTATTTCCTTTCTCCCAATGCCAATTCCATGTCGTTTGGTGGCTAGCTACATGAGGTTCCATATGAATTCAATCGATAGAATTTTATTATTCAAATGTTATTATTATAAGAGATGATTCATAATACGATTATTAGATGTATATCGAAAGATTAAGTCAATTATGAAATTATAATTTGTAAATTTTGTATTTGTATTAACAAATTTACTTAATATACATAAGTAATTTATTCAAAACACATTAAATATAAAAAATTATAGTTCAAGATTGATAACACCTATATCCACCAGCAAATACTATCTCTCAATTCTTTAAGTTATATTCATGACAATTCTGAAAGTCTCATATCTTAAAGTAGCACATAATAATGCCTTACTTTAATTTTTTTTCCTTTTATTGTTGGCAATAACTTATTGCAATCTCTTTCATAGTCAATACATTGGCCAGTTGTCAATACTTATTATTCTTATTTAATAAATATTTTTTATCCTATTTTATGTGATATTTTGAATTTGATATAATCTTTATAAAAAAAATGTAAAATTTATAATCTAAATCATTCTTAAATGTTTATATGATTGAGAATCATTTCATTAAGGATAAAAATAAAAATTTAAAAATAAATTGTTTCTAATTATAGTAAGATAATATTTTTTTTGAAACAGATCCAAAAAGAAAAAGTGTTGTGTAAAATGAGACGGAACATTAATTTTCCTATTACACGTTTTTGACGTTTTCATTTCCCCATTTCCACAAAACTCTTCCAATTTGGTAGTAAAATTCAAGTTAGTTTTCTACAATCTAATTAAGATAGCGACTTAATTCATTGTTACGCTATTATGCATTATTGCTGGCTGTTGGACGTCTCTATTTTCTCGCCTCTTTTGCATGTTCTCCATAGATGTGCATTACTATATAAGCACCTATTTGGAAATTTCAAAGAAAAAGAAAATTGTTTGTTTGATTAAAAATATGAAAATAAATTCTCGGTAGAAATAGGAAAAATAAATTTCATTCATAAAATTTTACATTGACTGTCCCATCACCGTCCCTACCTTCCCTATGCCAACTCCACCCCACCTCGACCACCACCATTCAACTCCACTCTACTCATAGTGTTACATTTTCATAGCTATGATTCTAAAGATTATTTACAAATTGAATAGAAAAATATTTTTTTTAAATCTCTTATATATAAAAAAAATAAAATTTCTTACACAAATATCTCAAAATAAAATCTTTTTTGAAAAAAGACTTGTTCCATACCATCACGCTCGAAAAGAAAGAAATTAATGCCCCTTGTACTAATTAATGCCCCTACCATCAAGCTTATCACTTGCTACATATTTTTATAATAATAAATACACAAGACAAAAAGACTCCGTCAATATTCATCATGGCTTCCTTTCAATTATCTCTCACCAATCCCAAACACAAAAGAAACCATGTTTTCCAAGAAGTTCATCCATTATGGAACACATCCAAACCTAAGAACCTCTCTTTCCCAAACAAAAAATTTTCACCAAAACAACCTTTGAAACCGTCTTCATCTCTTTCAAATTTAGAGGAGAACAATATTGAAATCCATCATTATGATGAAAAGGAAAAACCCCTTCATGAGATGTGGAGAGAAATCCAAGGATGCAACAATTGGGAAGGTCTACTTGACCCTATGAATTCTCATCTAAGAAAAGAAATCATTCGTTATGGTGAGTTTGCCCAATCTTGTTATGACTCATTTGACTATGATCCTCATTCAAAATATTGTGGTACTTGCAAGTATCAACCATCACACTTCTTCGAAAAGGTCAACATGTTGAAAAAAGGGTATGAAATAAGAAGATACTTATATGCAACTTCAAATATCAACTTGCCAAACTTTTTTCAAAAATCAAAGTTGAGTAACGTCTGGAGCCAACACGCGAATTGGATGGGCTATGTAGCCGTAGCAACAGATCCAGAAGAAATCAAACGACTAGGGCGTCGTGACATAGTCGTTGCATGGCGTGGGACAGTGACATACCTAGAATGGATCCATGACCTACAAGATATTTTGCACCCGACTCATTTTCGCGATGATCCACACATCAAGATTGAGTCGGGGTTCTTCGATTTGTACACTAAGAAAGAAAATAATTGTCACTATGCTTCATTTTCGGCACGTGAACAAATTTTAGCGGAGATTAATCGATTAATCGAAAAATATGATGGTGAAGACCTAAGTATTACTATCACGGGGCATAGTCTTGGTGCAGCATTGGCTTTGTTAAGTGCTTATGACATAGCTGAGATGAAATTGAATATTTTACATAATGGTAAGTCCATTACTAAAATAATTCCTATTACTGTTTTTTCATTTGCTGGACCTAGGGTTGGAAATCTTAAATTCAAAGAAAGATGTGAAGAGCTTGGAATTAAAGTTTTGAGAGTAATAAATGTGCATGACAAAGTGCCAACAGTTCCAGGAATTATTGCAAATGAGAAATTTCTCTTCCAAAAGGAATTGGAAGAGAAATTCTCATTTGCTTGGAGTTACGCTCATGTAGGGGTAGAATTAGTATTGGACCATCATCGCTCTCCTTTCCTCAAGCCCAATAGTGATTTGGGCTCTGCACATAACCTTGAGGCCCATTTGCATCTCCTCGATGCGTACCATGGCAAGTCCCGTGCTTTTCACTCTGCCACGGGGAGAGATATTGCTCTCGTGAACAAGGATTCGAATTTCTTGAAGGAGGAATATGGTGTACCGCCTTTTTGGTGGCAAGATGAGAACAAAGGCATGGTGAGAACTGTCGATGGGCAATGGGTCTTGCCGGAAAGGCCCATAATTGAAGCCCATCCACCAGATACGGCTCACCATTTTCAGCAAGTGCTCAAACTTGCTAGAGCCCGGCTAAATTTATCATAGTTATTAATCGTATATATGTATGCTTTGGTAATCAAAAACTACTACTTGCTATGAAGAGAATGTGTGCATGTCAATTGGTGCTTTGAAATAATATTGTGATGCCCAATTATTAATAAGTGACTACGAATTGTCATTTCAAAAATTATTCTTGCTTGGTTTTGTTTCTGCAACTCTTGGGGGCCCCACTTTCCCCCGAGATTGTATATATATGTTTGTATATTATTTAAAAAATGTTTCATGTATTGATAAATTTAAAAAGAATTTTTTGAATATATAATTATTTTTTATCTTATTTAATATTGTGATTGTTGTTATAATTGAGAAATGAAATAGTGTTTTGTTAGTTGTAGTGTTCTTTTTAATATGTCTATCTATTTTGTTGTCTTGTTTATATTGACTTTTATCATGAATCAATAATATCATTTTTATGTTTATTTTTATTTTTTCTTTCACTATTTTTATTTTCTCATTTGAATATTATAAAGCCTCTCAAACAATCAAGTTTTTACACTATACAAATATATTATTCTGTGTATGTAAAAACATCAAATTTATTTTTGTTGTATCTTCTAAAATTTCAACCACTAAGACTAATCAACATTATTGTAATAACATTATATCAACTTATCAAATTTAGCGCAATACTATTTTGATATTAATTATTATAAAATATTTTCAAACTTTTGAGTCATGTTTTATTATTCTAATTTTATTTTTTATATCTTTCATTAATAATTTACACGTTTGCATTTTTCCTTCATAAAATATGCACGTATATTATACATTTTCAGAGCTTATTTGTAGAATTACATTAAGTAGATTATAATTATTTAATTTATTTACGTCAATTAGAAGAAAAAAAAAAAGAATCTCTATTGAAGTTTGACTTTAGACCCTAAAACTTATTGAGATGATGATGATCAAGTGATCTCTATTTGTTAGGAGCAAAAGGAAAAATCTATTTGACTAACCTGAATTTACCTTCTACGCAATAATTGAGAAATCCAATTTGAACAAATTTCAATTATAATTGTCATCAATTTTAATCAATAATAGTTGGTCACTGGTCAGTACTCAGTAGGGCCAAATATAGTTCCAAACAATTAATAACATGATAATGATCTAATGAAGCAAAATTATTATTATGTACATCCACAGTATAATGAGATTAAGTTTATCTTTTTGTACATTGACATATAATGAGATTTTTTATATTAATGAGTCACTTGAAAAGTTATTTTACTTAACTAACGATAGTAAATAGTAATCCGAAAAATAAGACAAACTAGCAATCTACTACGGCAAGTTAATAAATTATGTTTGGGTCCAAAAGAAAATTTATACCACTGGTTAATGATCTTTTACAATCACTTTATAAATTGAGAATTAAGAGAATAATTTTTTCAAATCTCTTTGCAAGTATGAAGATTTTTATATATAAAATTAAAGATTTTTGTGCAAAAAAAAAAACGAAGATATAATTAAAAAGAAATTTATAAAAGTAATAAAATCATGAAATAAATGAACTTATGTACAACCCTGCTAATAGGAAAAAAATTCAAATAAGTGCCTGTCAATTAGGGATGTAAATATGGCTAGGGCAAGTTTTGCTCATTAAAATTTTGACCACCTTGCCTCTTTTAGTATTTTTCAAAAAAATTGTCCTACTTTAAAATCGCTAACACTTGCTTCACCCCATCCTATTTATATTATCTTTCTTTTTTGTTTTTAAATTTTCACTTTGTAGTTTGAGTTTTACATAATAGAATTAAAATCACATATTTTACTATATTTAATATGGAATACATAATAAATTTTGTAATTGCAATATAATTAATCCTATTTTGGGATACAAGTTTAATAGTGCGTATGAAACTCTTTTACAGAGTCAATTTCAGAATTTCTATTGAGAATCCTATAATTTCATTTTAGACATAATTTTGAGTATGTCTCCAAAAATTCGTATTGAAGTGATTATCAATACCCAAATTTTTAATCACTTTACTGTTGGTAAAATATAATGGAAGAAATTACCAAAAAAAAAAATGAATTTTTTCAGATGTTAAACTAGATATACTCAAAAGTTGTTGAAGGAGTGACTTTCCCCTTAAATCAAATATTTTAGTAACAGTACTTAATTAAACACATGTTTTAATTTGTATCTAGCTTAAATACATCTCAGATATATGTATTTGAATGTGCCATATACAGGTACCAATTCTGATTAATCATATAATTTTTTACAAAAAAAAAAAAGGCTAAATTATTTGGAAAAATCTATTATTTCTATACAAATTAGGGAATTGTCAGCAATCTAAATATTCACCTATAAGTTTGTTGCATGCAGTTTGTTCTGAGTTTTATTGTCGTTGATTTTGTATACATATATTATGTACATATTTAGATCTGGATACATATGATAGTGTACGTAACAATCTATTGAAATTGAACATATTAATATATGTGACTCCAAAATTAATTAACAGATGTATACAAGCAGGGCAGATCTAAGAGGGTTAAGGGATGTCACGTTACACTACTATATCGAAAAATTTACTTATATAGGTAAAAGGATATATAAAAAATATATTTAATAAAGTGACATTTCTTGAAATAGAAATGCAGTTCGATGGGTAAGATTGCAGGTTTGAACCTAGATATGATCATTTTAATATTTAAGCTACAAATGAAGTTTTCTATTCACCCTTCTCATAGGCTTATAAATATTTAATATTATTACTTTTAAAAAGTTATTCTAAATATATTTTTTAAAAACTAACTATTGAAACACTTTTTAATAATATTTTAAAAACTATTTCTTTAGAAAAAGTATAGGAGTAAATATGAATTGCATTTTATTTATTATTTTTTTAAAGGTAACACACCTTAAAAAAAAATTTGCGTACGCCTCTATACACAAGACATGTATACAAAATCCAACAACAAACGACAAAGAACAAGCATGCAGTTGTATACATTTTATGTATACTAATTCAACTCCAGTGAAATATCAACCAACAAATGTATATATTAAATTGAACAATGTATGCATGTTTTTTTACTATTAAATTGTTAATAATAAATAGTTATATTTAAAATTACAAATATGCGTGAACTTTTTAGGAATAAATGAGGTGTGCTTCTAAGGGACAAATATTGACATTACATAGTCAATTAAAAAACCTCAACAAATTCGTACGTGTATACTTAATTAAATTGATGTGTATATAAATTTAAAAGATTATTAAGATTGTAGTAAAACTTAACAAATCAATATTTGTATACTTATTTATATTGGTGCATGAAAAAATATGTTTAACAGACTTCTTCTAAAAATAAATTTTCATATTCTTTAATATGTGTAACTTACACAAATTTCAGATTGAGGAAAAGAAATTTCAATTTATTCCCATCTTATTCATAATTACAAAACTTTCATAAAATATCAAAGATACGGATACACTAGCCATTTTTACAGATACACTACGTTATATATGATTCATAAATCATGATTCATTGTAATCAATATCTAATGTGGTGAATCAGTCATGTGTTAAATTATTTTATTGCAATGAATCATATTGTATAATCCACTGTCTCAATGAATCAAATCATTAATATGATTAATTGGTGTTTCATCCTTGTATGATGCACCGAATGAATTATCAACCTATAACAACTAGAAAAAGTATCCCGATGAATCATTATATTCAATCCATACAGTTCTAGTGAATCAACAACATATATGACTTGATTTTATATATAAATGAATCACCATAAAAAGTTGTGAACAAATCATAGTTTTGAAATGAATCATCATACAAGATACATACTCTCAGTTTTATATATAAGTGAATCACCATAAAAAGTTGTGAATAACTCATAGTTTTAAAATGAATCACCATACAAGATACATACTACACACATGAATCACTATATTTTCCTAATAAAATAAGTCATATAGTCTCAATGAATCAACGACATATATGACTTAATTTTATATCCCATAAATCACCATATCTGAGCTTTTTTCTTCAATTTTTTTTTAATTGAGAGTTTGGATCTGGATGATTTTAAACTTGAAGAGGATTGTCTGAAGTGAACTTTGAACTTCAAGTTCAAGTTCAAAGTGGATCTAGGTGAACTTCAAGTTCAAAAGGCATTTTGAACGTCATGGAAGAGAAAAGAGGAAGAGTTCGCCAGATATGAGTACAACGCCTACTCTGTTGGATCTGAACTCCGACTGACTCACCATCGCTGTCCGCGGTGTTGACTTGAGTGTCGGCGGCTCCTCCATAGCAGCGGTGAAAGAGAGAGGAGATAAATTGGGGGAAGAGCTCTCTCTTCTTTGTTAGCAGAAAGATTCAAGTGAATCAAGAGTAAAAACGAAAAATAGGAATTTTAGAGATTTATACAAATAGTAAAGAATATTTGAAATTTTTGTCCCTCAATCTGGAATTTTCGTAAATTATCCTAACATTATATTAATAATGATTAACTATATTTAAGATTGTCTAACAAGCTTGAAATATAATAAATAATTTTAAAATAGAAAAACATCAAGTTTTTATAGGATTTGTATCTACGTGTTAATCTCTTATGCAAAAATTATCAATGGACCGTGAATTTGATTCATAGGGCCTGCTCAAAGAATGAGTTGGGCTGCTGCCCAGACATAACTTGAATATTATAACATAAAGATATAAGGAAAAAATTCATAAAATAGATTTAATTTGAAATTATTTATTTTTAATAGATCCAAGTCAAATTATTTATTCTTAATGAATCCATGACCCAAATTATTTACTTTTTACCCGCTTATCCTTTTTTATTCCGCGCCTGATGTCATGCTGATGTCAGCATAAATACTATGAATATACTCCGGCAATATATATATGTTATACCGGTATCATATAGAATAAGTTCAATCTTCTGTGATACTCTAGCGGTATATATATACCCAATTGGTATTATATAGGATTATGTTTTTGTTTTTAAGAAATAAATAAGAAACAAATAAATAGATTATTAAGCCCTAAATTAGTAAAAAAATATACTTGTTATAATACTCCATCGGTATATTTATATTATATTGGTATCGTATAGGACTAGAAAATATTTAAAATTATAAAATTATTTATTAAGCTCTAAACTAGTAGAAAATATATTCTTGTGATACTGTGTCGATATATTGATATCCTATCGGTATCATATAATTTTGATCTCTTTTTTTAATAAATAAAATAATTAAGAGAAATTTATTAAAATTATAAAATTATTTATTAAATTCTAAATTAGTAGAAAATATATTCTATGTGATACTCTATCGGTATATTGATACCATATCAGTATCATATAGGATTGAGTTTAATCTTTCGTGATACCCTGTTGATATATATATATACCCTATTGGTATATCATACCAGGTGGTGTTGATATCAGCATGATGTCAACGTGCAAATTGTAATATTAAGGAGGCTAATTTTAATAGTATGGGGTATAAATTATAAAGGGTATATGGATGTAAATAGCTTGTTTTAAAGGGGGATAAACTTACTTTTCTACGGATAATTTCAAATATGTATCCTAAAAAAATTGGACAATTTACAGGAGTACACATACTATATTTCCCTATTTTCAAATATTTCCTACATTTTTTTTATAAATTTCTAAAATTCTCTTTTTCACAATTTAGCCACACGTCTGATATACTCCATCCCCTCTCCCACAAAATCCTCTTTTTTGGTTAAAATCAAGCCAAACGTAATTAAAAAACCTCCAACTTCTCTCCAATTCAAATGGCACTTTCTCCTTCTATTATCAATTTCAAAATTAATGTAGGTTAACTTATCTTCTCCATTTCAATTTCATACGATTTCTTTTGAAGTTCATTGGTAAATTTTTTTTCCAACCTTCACTTACTTAATACGTATGGATCCTCCATCCTTTAGCATTTCACTCACTCAATTAGATGAAAAACAAGTTATTCGAGACTATATGTATAACTCTGAAGATGAAAATTTTAGGAACATAGATCTAAACAAACTCATGACCTTATGGCAATGAAGAAAGAAGGAGAAATCATGTCGAAAAAGGACAAAGGTTCAACTTCAAAAATCTCAGATCCTAAAATTCCCAAAAAGTCAAAGAAAAAAAATGTTGTAATTAATCAACCATTTTTGCCTGAGGTTAGTTTTTTTTCAAACACTTGAGACGAGTGATTCTAAAAATATATGTTGATTCAATATGAAAATATAGTGATTCATGTAGGTAGCATGTATCTTGTATTTTTTTTATGAACTGTTTATGGTGATTCATCGTACCGCATCGAGTAAATACAGTAAATCATTTTAGTTGATTCATTATTTGTCACGACCCAACACAGGGGCCGTGATTAGTGCCGGTTGGGCACCAAGATAAACACTAAACCAGATCTTTATTCATAAAAGCGAAGGAATTTCTCGAAATTTCGACAGAGTTTCCTCTGTTTTACTGACTAGCCTCACCTACAAACATGGAACCCAGCAATAGCAATCATTACTATATGGATATATATATATATATATATGCGGGCTGACAAGGTCACCGCTGCGGCAGAACCGCTCAACAAATATATCATACAAATGATGTCACACCAACACAGTTCCCACATCCACATGTATCCACAGACCTCTAGTCACACAAATTGGATCATAACATGGGATAGGGCCCCATCATACCCTCGAATACATACAAATGCAAAGTACAGAAAATAAGAAAGCATGTATATACCAACAGACTGCTCCTAAGGCAAGGGAGCACTTCAATGGTAGACAAGGATCCTAAAAAGACAGCCCTCTAACATGTTCGTCTGTACCTGCGGGCATGAACGCAGCCCCTCGAAAAGAGGGGGGTCAGTACGAAATACGTACCAAGTATGTAAAGTGGAAAGTCCGAAATGTAAATGAAAGTAATAATCCGAATAAGAAAATATAGAAGTCCAACCTGTATATAAACATAAAAATATTTATTTATTCAAACATCAAAATAATGCACATCGGACGAGAACGATGGCGACCTCCAAACTCGCGCCATAC
>JAOTQJ010000007.1:20582525-20618070 GCA_025642045.1 Solanum sejunctum | reverse complement strand
ATGTACATAAGTGGAGACATGGTTAATAATTGTGTCGGAGTTGGTGAATGCCTTTATGTACCAAGGAGAGATCTATACTTCATGCCAAGTGATACGAAATCAAGTAACCTTACATACCTCGTTGTATGACCTCGTTACTACCTCAAGATAATCTTCCCTTATTCCAAATACTTATCTACAACATAGTACAGGATAAAACAAGCTTTAGAATCCAATGAATACATCTTGGCATCTCAATTGTATAAGAAAATAATACACGGGCAGCAAACGGGTGTTTATAAACGCGGGCGTATTCCTTTAACTTTTCCTCCCCTAATTGTATTTTCTAATGTACATTAGCATATACACACCATGTACAACCTATTTTAAGTCTACAACAGCCTTACAACAGTTCACAAAGCACAACATATCACAATTCCATACAATCTAAAAATGGACAGCATAACGTTACCTTCCTTCGCTATATTTTGATGTCGACAACTCCAACTTATTCCAAATTTAACTAAACTGTTCCAGCAACATATATACATACAATAAGCTATGACCCAGTTTCAGAATAACAACAAATCAGTTATTAAATACGTTAAGCAACTGCTTGCTTTTCAACAGTCCACAAGTTCATACGAAGCACATAATTGCGATATCATATAACGACTCACTTTTGTTGACTGTAATAGTAGTTAATCAGTAGACTCACTTTTGTTGACTGTAATAGTAGTTAATCAGTCTTTTTACACTTCTGTAAAACTAATATTTAGTGCATAATTAAGTACTACTACATAATAAAGCCAGCCAACAAGATAAAAACCTCTTGACTAATAAAAAAAGCACACAAGAATCCTTAGTATACAATCCGTCCAGAAATTCCAGCATAGGTGAGATTAACTTGTCTCTTTAGTTTTGATGAACAAATCATATTAGGTGCATAGGTAAGTTTATTTACCTTCAAAGTCAAGATTTAGAGCTTCTTTAGGGACACTTGTGAGGTTGTAAAGCTTGTCTTTCACCTCCTTAAACGTCAAACAAACACCAAGAAAGCAGATTTTTTTTGTTCTTGTCTATGTTGAATGGAGTTGTGCGATTCTTATCTCTTTTTAAAGGCCTAACTTGGCCGAACCTCTCTTGAATTCTTGACCAACATAAACCACACGTAATCAGGTAGCTTACCCACCAGCTTGACCCTCAAAGTTGGGCCTTTTTGGAGCACCAACTTGATGGACATGGGCTGCTAAATTTTCAGATTTTGTTCTTCTTGGTTTGGGCCTAAAGTTTTCTAAGAATCTTGTGATATCTTTGGGCCTTTCTTACTATCATCCTTGGACTGTAAATATAGTCCATATGTGATGTTAAATCATGGCCCAAAGTTACACCCTTAACACATATTTTATTCATAATCGAACTTGGACAATTTTGACGTCGGGTCTCGTCTCCGCTTAACTAGCAATTTTAAGCTAAGCAAGTAGCCGACTCTCCTTCTAGCTTCTAAGTCCTACAAGCATCTTAATTTTCTCACTTCATTTTAAGGCCGTAATCTCCTCAATTCGACATAAAACGTATATTCGCTCGCCCTCTTAAGCGCTAGACGCACATATAACCCATTAACGCGAGATTCGAGCACTTTTGAAAATTAGCGCTAATTTGACCAAACTATATCTTGCTTCATTTCCATTATACTAGTATTGTAAGGTGTGGGATGTTACACCTAAATCCCTCTTCCACGTCATTATAGAATGGACATATTTAGTCTGGCATAGAATAACATAAATAGGCTAAGGCAAATTGAGAATGGTGTGAATGATCTTGTTTATTTCTTTTGTTGCTTAGAGTGATAGATCTGGAACCTCCCTCCTTGTAGTTTTTTTTTCTTTTGCTCTATTTTATTCCAAGAATTTGAGGACAAACCCTTTTGTGGTCTATTTATCAATATATCTAAGTTTTTTGATTGTTTGGGGGGAACAATTTGAGTCGCACCAAAAATAATATATTATTTTACTAATACTAGTATACGTAATCCTGATTGTAACATTTTGTTTCTAATCGTCATGCTATATGAGTTTGAGATATATTTATATTTGGAAGAAATCAATAATAGAAGATAGACACTAAAATCAAGTTTTGCACTAATTTTCTTTCTTTTTAGGTGATCCTTCAGTTTTGTCTCTTGAATGAGTGTTTTAAAATTTTATCTTTATTGTTCATTGAGTAAAAAGAATTGGGCCAAATTACCTTTCATTATAAATTTTCTTAAAGAATATTTATCAGGAGACAGAAGTTCAATTCTATCTAATCGTTGAGGCAATATTTTAAAAAAACTTTGCCTGGGACATAAGTTAAGTAGGCAATAACTTGTGTCTTGGTCACAAGTTTTGTAGACATAACTTGTATCCAATGACATAAGTTTAATAGACATAAATGCAATATGCATAACTTCTTACTTCAAAATTCTCATTTGAATATCAGAACACATCTAAAATAATCTAATCTTTAAGCCCAAAAGGACATGTAAGATTACACAAATTTGAGACAAACTTGTGGACGGGAAGGCAATATTTCTCCTTCGGGATCGTTACTCTTTGAATGAAGTTAAATCAAGAGCATACAAACGTTATAATACATTTTACTAAACTATTCATTTTTAGTGAATGTATCTTAAAAATTGAATATTATTAAGCAGATAGAGCATGAGGGGCCATTTGATAGTCAGATACGAAATAAGTCATTTATATATTAATTTTTGTATAACTTATATGATATTTGGTAGGTAAATAAATTTATGTATAAATTAATACGACATTTGATAATTTGAAAACCGCATAATTAATACATGTATAAGTTACATGAGAATCTATATACTCCCTCTGTCCTATATTATTATGTGGCACAGTGTTTAAGAATTTTTTTTTTTAAACTTATGGTTTAAAATGATTCTTAAATATTTGTGTAGTTGAGAATCATTTCATTAAGGGTGAAAAGAGAAATTTTAAGGTAAAATATTTTCAATTTGAGTAAGCTAACATTCTTTTTGGGACAAACCAATAACGAAAGGATGACAAATAAAATGGGGACAAAGGGAGTACTATTTTATGCAGTGTATAGAAGCTGAATAACTAATGCATATATAACTAATCCTCGCATAACTAATACGTACATAAAATATACATAGATTCACACATAACTAATCTCTATATTACTAAGTCTACATAATTTTAACTAACTACCAAACCACTTTTGAATATATAATTAGAAAGATATATTACTCATTTTTATTTTAAATCCATAAAGAAATTACTTATTTTTGGATAATTTTTTCCTTCTTAAATTTCATGTGTCTTAACTTTAAACAAGAGTCCTAAAAATGGCTCTTTGGTGCACTTTATATCTGATTCGAACTATGAACGAAGAGCCAAATCAAATCGTCGTTTAGCATAATTGTCGATATGCCCAAAGAAGAATTATTCTTACTTTTTTCTAAAAGGGAAATTTAAATATTTTGGGTGGAAAAGTGTACCGAATCACAATCAAGTCCCCCTCGAAACTAAAGTTGGCAAGCAGAATTATCGAATATGGTTCAATAAATAAAATTATTCATATTTTAATTTAAGAATAATTCTCAAATGTAATTTATATGTATTAAAAAAATATTTATTCAAGAGTACTTTTTTCTGAGCGAGGATTTAAGCAGTATAAATTCAGATAAATGAACCCCAATAAGAGTATTGAACATCAAATAGAAAATAAAAAGAAGACTTGACTCTTTTATTTTATGCAATATATTTTTTTTAGTTTATTTAAAAAAATATCTTCATACTAAAATTAAAAATAATTTAATTTTTAATTTAAATAAAATAATTTTGAATCATACAAATATTTATATAATTTAAAAACAATTTAATTTTTAATTTTAATGAAATAATCTTCAATCAAATAAATAGTTATATAATTTTAGAGGATAAATTTCAAAAGTTTCCCCTTTTCCATTTAAATAACGATGCGCTGCGAAGGAAAGGGAGTAATAAAAAATTTGTAAACGTGCATTGCACCTCTGTTTAGTGTGCGCGTGGGCTTACTTACATTTCCATTGCTCCATGATCAAAACCTACATTTACACACTTCTCCCTGTGTTCTGCAGTGTACTAAACGTTCATTCAAATAACTTAGTTGGTCAGAAAACCATACTGTAGTGTAGTATATATACACAGAAGTCAAGTAAATATGCCAATCGCCGTCACCGCCGTCAACTTTAACCCGGTGACGACACGATATGGCGGCACACTCGCTTTACAACCATCTTCCTCCTTCCGCACATCCGTTTCTGTTTCTAATAGCGCTACCGCAGCGCGTGTTGCTTCCCTTTCGCTTTCCATGAATTCCAGCCCTAGTTTCACCTCCAACCGCCGCACATTTCTAATGTTATCCTTCGCCGCTGCTGGAAGTGGCGGTGGAGACAGTGGTGATAATTTCAACGGTGGAAACGGCGGAGGTGGTGGTGGTGGTGATGGTGGTAATGAGGAGAGTGGCGATCAGAAAAATAACAAAAAGGAGGCTTTGATGGCGTTGACGGAGGCAGGTACCGAAAATAAATAAATAAAAATAAATAAATATATATGTATATGTATATATAATAGTTTCTTCTTAGACTAATTTCTACTTCTGTACATATGATCAAATTCTTTGCAGGTAGGTCGTTGGAGAGTTTGCCCAAGGACTTGAAGGCAGCGATAGAGGATGGAAGAATACCTGGATCTATAGTATTGAGGTACTTTGAGCTAGAGAAATCATCATTAATGTCATGGTTGCTTCGATTTGGAGGGTTTAAAGAGCGGCTATTGGCAGATGATCTCTTCCTCGCTAAGGTTGGAATGGAGTGCGGCGTCGGTATTTTCACTAAGGTTCGGACTCCAACTGTAGCTTTTATGAATTTGCATTTTTATTTAGCACTTGTAATTGATGCAAATTATCAGTTTCCACCCTAAAGGACTATAACACCTTCTTTATATTAGTCTTATATTCTTGTTTACTTCTCAAAATTCAAAGAAAGTGATATATGATTAAATTTTTTCATGTACTTGTGTTTGCATTCTGAAATGGTGAAAATTGTAATTTTACAAGTTGTTAATAAGTATCCCCCTTTTATTATTAAAAAAAGGTCAATCAATCGAAATCATTTAAATTTAGAAGATCAAAATTGATTATAATTATGGGAAGGATGAAGTGATTTGATTGTCCTTTTTGATGCATTTGTAGTGTCTTCCTGATGGATGGGAGGCATACTATTTTGGATCGATGGAGAATTCTAAGCCTAGAATATGTGATATGGAAGAACTAGAGACTTTCGCGGGAAAAATTAGGAGTGCTGCAAGAGGAAAGAGACATAGGCTGTAAATGTTGAAATTTTAGGAGGATAGTTGGCATGTAGGTAATCTATGTTTGCTAAGTGTTGGGCAGTGTTGTGAAAGGCGATCACCTTGCACCAATGGCCAGAGGCGAGGCGAGGCGACCCTTCATTGCCTTTTAGCTTTGTTGCAAGGCGATCTTCAAAAGGCGCCGATGGCAACAAAGGCGAGAGCCAACAAAGGCGTCGCCTTTTGTATTTTCTTAAACCCCCCGACTAATTTAGGATGTTTTCAAATTAAAAGGTAATTTTAGGTTTTCTTTCTAAATTTGCACAGTTGCACTCTTAAAGTTAGACTACGACTCCAACCAAATAACCCGACTAGACTTCTCCAGCAACCAACCAAACTTTTCTGGAGACTCCAAAGTCCAACCTAGAAGCTTTACTTCTTTTCTTCTTCAGATTTCATCTTCCTGCATTTTTTTTTCACCTTATTCTTCAGACTTTCGGGTTATTTCTAGCTCTATTTTTTTCTTCGCTATTGACTTTGGTTTTGTTTTTTTTCTCATTCAAGTTCCAGACTTTTGGTATCTACTATCTATTTTCAGTTTTTGAATTGAAATATTTGCTAACATATTATTGAGATTGAGATTTTGATTATTTATATATGCAATTAAGTATTTTAATTTTTTGGTATTAATTGAGGTTGTACTTTAAAAAGGCGAGCGCCTCGCCACTCGCATCGCCTTGTGGCAAGGCAGACCCTTGTCGCCCAAAACACTGGTGTTGGAGTTGGGTAGATCAACAAACCATCACTAAGAAATTATCAATAGATGAGCTTATACTAGTAGGTTATGGAATGATCTGTTCAGACAGTATAAACGCCGACTCATAATAAATGAATAGCAGCGGGTGATTCGTCAACCTCAAATTCTGTGTTTATTTGTACTTTTTAACTTTTTGGATGTATTCTTCTGGAAGCATTTTTGGGTTATAAAGGAAAAAAATGTGTACTTGAAGACTTTTGTTTTTCTCCTTTTTGAATAGACTTTTTCCTTTCATCGTCTTGTGTTAAAATGGTTGGACCTTTTGCTGGTATTTTAATATTAAGACTTTAGTTCAACCGTGATTGGGATGAGTGCAGGTGAAATTCTACTCATATTGAAGACTCAAGAATTTTTTGGGCGAGTGACAATATAGAATAAACTAACAGTGTAGGAGATCAAGATGATTGAATGTTGGGAGTGCTTTGTTCTGTTATCATGCAACCTTTAAAAATAATTGAACCAGGGGAAGTCTATTTATCCTTTCAATCTGGCTTCTTTAAATAATCATCGAACCTTTTAGTTTCTAGATTATTTCTAAGAATCCGTTGATATCCTTCTAGTACACTTTGGTCATTCTGACAATAAGAATATTTAATGTTTTTCTGTAGCTATAATAGAATATTGGGTTTTCTAACTTTTATTTTATGTATGTTATGCTTTGTAAATTTTTTTTTTGAAGGGGTGGGGGTGGGGGTGGGGGTGGGTAAATAATGCATTCTATTCAGTCAAAAATATTAAATACATAACAATAAGATGCTAACCATCTACACTCCTATCAATTATGAAAAGCCTATACATGCTACAGCTAGATAACATGAGAAACAATCTAACATAGTGATTAAAAGAAAATACAACAGCTTCTGTAATTACAGGACCTAAGGGTATGAATATAAAGCAAGTGAAAAGGTCTTTGCCAGCTGGAGATGCTTCCATCTCTGGTGTGTATATGCAGAACAATTTCCTTGCATAATCTATCTGCTGAAGATACTCTCCCCTGAAATCTGATCAGTTGCCTAAACCAGATTTCCCCGACTGCGGTCAACAGCTTCAAAGGAAAAAGGAATACATTGAACAAGAAATGATATTCATATAGACCTAACTGATAAAGTTTCCTGTGATGATTAGTGAGAGAAGCATTCACAGCAACTAGGAAAAACTTGTTTCTCATGGTGAATAGTTTTTAAGTTCCATAAATGTCTCAAAGCATGCTATTGTTTCATCTTTTCTTTAGGAAGTACAGAATTCCAAAGTCATTTCTCTAGATTATGTTTTTTTACTGTTAGAAGGTAATCCTCATTGGCCGAATCCTCTTCTTTCTTGGTCGCTTGCCAAACTCCAACTACTACATTTCTTCTTTGGATTCATGCCCCATTCCACACATACAATTAACCAACTTTTATTCCTCACATATTACATTCCTTTTGGGATAAGTCTACTTTTTAATCGCTATTACTATGGTTTGTAACATTAACATGAATCTGTACATGTCCATCTTTGTATCTGTGGATGTGTGGATTTATAAGAACTTGAGTCAACAATGTTATTATTTTAAATCATGTTATATAGGGAAAAGTGATTGCAAATGTTCCAACCACCTAATTTCCAGGGACTCTTTCTCAAAGATCTTAAAGGTGGCATGATAGGCTGTTCTGCCTGTTCTTTACAACAAAAGAAAATAATAGCATTGTGTTACTCATTGTTGCAGATATTTTTCATGTGTCTCCTGTATCTATTTATGTATGAAATTTGAGATTATTTCTCTGTGCTTTTAATTGATGACTCATTTTTACCTACTCGCTATTTCTTTGATACTATCAAAATAGTACGGACATTTATCTGTTACTTTATCTGCTTTGTTCCAGACTGCTGCTGAGTATGAGCGCCGCAGGGAAAACTTTTTTAATGAGCTGGAAATTGTTGCCGCCGACGTGGTACGTTGCTCTTCTGGCAATATACTATTGTTCTATCTAAGTGTCTGGCTTTGTTGATGATTCTCTATTAGATGTCATTTATCCTTGGTCAATGAGAAACTCAGATTTTAAATGGAAAATCGTTGATGATTCCTTCCAAGGTGTTGTTTATCCTTAGTGAACAAGATTTTCATGGATAATCATCAACAATTCTCTCAAAGTTATTGTCAATCCTTGTTAAATAAGACGTAAAATTACATGCTTATCAAGAAATGTGTATCATCTTGTCCATACATGTACTTTTGAAGATGGTTAGCTTCCTTAATGTGATTGAGTTGCATGATATCCATTCCCTTCTGTGCAACTTCTGTTTTAAGGTAGAGCAATTCCTCCTTGTCCCCAAACAAGTTTGGGTTAGCAATATATTTTATATGATCATGATGTGCTAATATAATAGAAGTGAAAAATAAGCTACATGCGCAAGCACGCACACACAACCTATCTTTTATATATATATATATACATATATGTATGTATGTATGTATGTATGTATACACACACATACTCCCTCTGTGCAACAATAGTTGTCCATTATTTACTTGGCACAGGGATTAAAAAACAACAAATCACCCTTATTAAATGTAAGTCATCTAAACATTGAAAAAATGAATACTATTTAATAAACAAGGATAAAACAGATACAAAATGGTAAATTATCATTGGTTTTATAAACTGGACAAGTATTGTTGGGACATCCCAAGATAGTATTGTGGACAAGTAAAGATGGACGGAGTGTGTGTATTATGTATGTTGTAGTAGCAGTAGTAATTACAATAAACTTGAAAGTTCTCTAACAAATCTAAAACCTATCCTCAACTAGTAGATATCAGCTATATGGATCTTTTCTTGTATTGTGTACTGTAGGTCTTTTGAGACAATATCCTTCCCTATAATTTTAGGTCTATCTATCCCTTCTAACACCTTCATTCATCTTAGTTTTGCCCCTACAACCAATGCACATCAATAGGTTGACATAAAACATGTCCAAACCATCTCAAACGACCTCTCCTTATTTTATCCTCAATGCATGTTACTTGTACCTTCCGACGTGTGGTCATTTTAATCTTATCTAATTTGGTATGACTGCACATCCATTCTAGCATCCGTATCTTTGTCACACACATCTTTGAGGATACGTTAGATTCTAGTATCCCAACATTGATTACCATATAACATTACCAGTATGTTTTGTAGAACTTGCCTTTTACTTTAGTAGACATCCTTCTATCACATAACACTTTGGTTGTACTTCTCCATTTCATCTGTCTGGTTTTAATCATATGAGTAACATCTTCATCCATCATGCATTCTCTTTTGAACACCGAGCCCAGATAGCAAATCTTTTTGCATTTTGCACCACAATCCATATAGTTTCACCTCAACTTCTTTCTTCTCAAGCTGAATAAACCTGCAATGCATGTATTTAGTCTCACTTCATCTCATCTAAAAATCCTTACTCTCTAAAGTGCTTCTCCATAGTTCAAGCTTTAAACACCTTCGCTTGTTTCGTCAATTAACAAAGTATCATTAGCAAATAGCATACTCCATGGGATTGCTTCTTGTATTGTTTCGTCAATTAACAAAGTATCATTAGCAAATCACATTCTCCATGGGATTGCTTCTTGTATTGTTTTGTCAATTAATAAAGTATCATTAGCAAATAGCATACTCTATGGGATTGCTTCTTGTATTGTGTTGGTTAGCTCGTCCATAACTAGGGTAATCTAGTATGGCCCAAACATTGCACTCGGTCACACAGTTCTATCATTGATATTTTGTGTTTGTTCTGCTTAGGTGATGGCTGTAATAGCAGACTTCATGCTCGTCTATCTTCCTGCTCCTACTGTTTCTCTTCGACCACGATTGGCTGCTGTTAATACTGGAGGAATTGCCAAGTTCTTTTACAACTGCCCGGATAATGCCTTTCAGGTCACTAATGTTTATCAGGCCAACTTTTGTTCGGTTCATAACCACTTGGTTGTACATTAAGAAAAGCTAAAGGATAAAATCTGACTCCCTATTATATGCAGATGGCCCTGCCTGGAACATCATACTCATTGTTGCAAAGGATAGGTGCAATAGTGGTATGTAATTGTTCTGTCTTCATGCCTCATTCTCAGAGCTAAAGAACTTCATAATGAATTATTGACTGAATATCTGAATTTGTTGCATCAAATTTGTAGCGCAATGGGACTAAACTTTTCGCTGTTGGAACTGCCTCTTCCCTGGTAATATTCACCTTATCATTTTTCATTCTAGATGTGTTTGTTACAAAGAGGTGTTTGGATTGGCTTATTTTAAGTGCTTTTGAGTCAAAATAACTTTTAAACACTTTGGAGTTTTTGGATAAAATTTAAAAGTGCTTATAAGCACTTGATTTTAAGCTAAAATGATAAAATAAGCAAAAAGCTAAAAGCTAAAAGCTAATCCAAACAGACTCTAATACTTGTTTGTGTTTGCCTTTATCCTTACATATTCCAAATAAACTCACTGTTGATGTTAATTTTTTTTCTGTTAAAGAATTCCCTATCATCATTCATCATTTAGTGAAGTTTTTTTTGAGGTTTCCTTGTCCGGTGAGGTTTATCATTTTTTGAAATGGTAAGTGATTTATTTCTCCAGCACTAAGGATGTTCTGTTGTTATACAGATCGAGCAAAATATATCACATCTCTAGTCTACTGTAGTCTTAAGCTGTTAAGCATGAAAGTGAGAAGATTTACAATGTTGAGGAAGAGCTTCTATAGTTGGCCAGTAATAGGATGCCGTAGAAAGAGGTGGCTAAAACTTCCACTTTTGCATAAATGAGGAAGTTTTCCGCTTTCCTTAAATTTTAACTATTTCTTAGAGCAATTTTTCCTTGGGAAAACTAGGCTCAAAATAAACCTCCACTATATTTAAAGTATTTGTCTATTATTGAGCCGAGTTTAATGGTGTAATGGTCTGTGTAAAATATGGTCTTTGTTAATTTAGATTACTTTAATCTTCGTATGATGGCTCAATTGGACATTGGTGAAATCTTATTGTCACTATGGATGAGCCATACAGGAAAAAACCAGTGTCTTTGAGTCCAATAAGAAATCAGTACATCTGAGAGTAGGTACAAAATATAGATCTCACTGCATCCTGCTTTAGAACTTTTGTCCTACGATAATCACGTTGACCCAAAATTATTTTGGAAGGGAAATGAGCTTTTTTGGGGATCTTGAATCACCTATTGTCCTGTGATCATTGATTTTGGCACGACCTTTTTCATTAATATACAAAAAAGAGTCGTGGCTTCTATATTTGTAATTTATTTAATTTCACTCTGAACAACAAATTACACTTCTTTTCTTTGCTTTCCTTTTTGTTGAATGATGTCTTCTTTCTCGGGAAAAAATCTTTCACAAGGAAACAACAGAGGTCCCAGAGGGTGTACCTAAATGAATGAATTTCTTTATCACCAGGTTGGTACACTGGTGACAAATGCAGTACTAAATGCTAAGAAGGCTGTTGATAAGTCTGCTGCTGAAGAAGTGGAGAATTTGCCTGTTGTAGCAACCAGTGTAGCTTATGGTGTTTATATGGCAGTTTCCAGCAACCTTCGGTGAGTGATTGGATGAGTATATACATGTATTTCCACTATTTAGAGATATGAACTTTCCCCTCATATTATAGTTTTTCATGTCCTGAGAAGCAAAGTAGAAGCTTTATCCCGATCATGCATATCTCTCCACATTGTTAAATATTATTTTTCCAAAAGAGATTCCTCCAAGATAAGCATATTAGTCAAAAAGAGATTCCTCCAAAATAAGGATCTTTCTGAAAAGAATTTGTCACTGGTCACAATATTGTAAAGTATCATGTAAAGTACCTGTTTACTTTCTTAACTTCGTATCTAGAGAAATATATTTCTTTTCCATCTAAAAGTGCAGTATGATTTTTTAATTCTCAACAAAAAGTGCAGTATGATTTTTCTGATTTTATCTTGTGCACAAAGAATATTGCTCATAGTTTCAATGAATACGGATTGGTGTTCAAGTGCAGCCATTTGGCTTCCATGCCTTAGCCTGTTATCCCAGAAGGGTTTACTCTTTTTTTTGGGGGGGACGAGGGTCTAGATATGGCTGCATAATGCGAGACTAATCTTAATATGTGTGGTATTCTTATGTCATTTTAGTCGGAGAGAAATATCCTGCAAAGCTATCTGTCCTAAAATACAAAGTATAGATGCTTAGACATTAAAATAATTACTCCTTACTCTCTGCAAGTAAATTGATGAGCGCGTTTCTTCTTTCTCAGATATCAAGTAGTAGCTGGTGTAATTGAACAACGGATTTTGGAGCCCATGTTACACCAACACAAGTTATTGTTGAGTGCAATGTGCTTTGCTGTGCGAACAGGCAACACATTCTTGGGTTCACTATTGTAAGATCCTTCCCTTCTTTCACACAAAAGCTGTCCTTCATTTGTCCAGTTTCTTCAACCGATTAATCACATAACAAAAACTGAAAAATTGGTTTACAGGTGGGTTGATTATGCTCGTTTGATCGGAATTCAAAAGGCTCACGATGAAGCTCCTGCCCAAAAGGTTCATGAGGCATAGGTGCATTGTCATGGTTTTGAATTTCAGGAACACAGAAGTCTGCTTGTTAGACCATTTGAACGTCACAGGGGATAGGTTAGCAGGAAATAATTTGCTTTAGTAGAGGTTATAGACCTAGCATCTTCTTAGGTCTCTCAAGTATTTATATGCGTGCTGGTAATTTGAAGATCTTATGTTATTTTTGGGTTGAGATACGTTTTTACTTTACATTTTCCGTCCTTTTTGGGACTTCTAAAAGTACCAACTATGGGATTGCGAAGATATTTGTAGATCAAACGAATCTTTTTTTGCGCTTGGAATTGGTGATATGCATTCATGATTCATGAAAATGAAGAGACTTGGGGTGTGTTTGGTATGAGAAGAATATTTTCCTCCATACCAAATGCACCCTTATTGAAGTTCAAGCTCAGCATGATTTATATTAGTGTATACAGGTATTGAACCTATGAATCTATTTTCTCAAGAATGACCTTGGTCTTGAACCTTTGGCCTTTGCCCTGTGTCAAGACTTTTGACTTATGGCCTCGAAGATTTCCCTGTGCGGCAAACAGGGGTCAAAAATTCAAGACAATCCATTTCCAAGGTCATTGGATGTTATTTCCTATTGTCTGTGGTTTGCTTTTTGATATTACATTGCAATCTTCCTTGGCATTTTTGTTTTACTACTAGTGAAGATTGGAAGTAGCCGTGTGAAATGGACGGTTCGAAATAGACAATTTTTGTTGAGTTTTGATTGTTTTTGTTTTTTTGTAATATTTCTTTAATATCCAATATAACTATAATTTTTGTTTAATTATGGCTATATATAACATCAAATTATTATTATTATTTTTTAGAACTTTTTCTTGATAAGGTTTTCCATGGTCAATTTGATTTACATATCAATTTACTTTCAATGAGGTGAAATAGACCGAGTTGAGAAATGATGGTCAATAATCCACCTAAATTTGAACTGGTTGGACTGGTTATATTTTTATATTTTTATGGGTTATCTTTTGTTAAAATGCCATCTGTCTATCCATACATGGCACCCGATAATTAGACATCACAGATGATTTGAAGGAATTTCAACTCTTAAATAAAGCCAAATTGTTAAGTTAGGTCAAGATAAATCACGTAGCTAGACAAACATATAATATGTATTTATATTATATCATTATAGCTTGAAAAAATTATAAGCTATGACTATACTTAGGATGTTATTACGATTTTCTCTCTCCTCTCTTCATTTCTCTTCTCTCTCTCCTCTTTCTCTCCAATCTCTTGTCAGATATACAGATACATATGTATATCAATTGGATATATATAATTATTTTTAACAAATATCCATATTTAATTTGACAGATATACATATATAATTCCTCTCTATCCACTCTCTACCCTCTCTTGCTTATCTCTCTCCTCCCTCTATCGATCTCGTTCACCTCTCTCATTCCTTCCCAATCTCGCTTGTCAGATATACAAATATATATGCACATCAGTTATACATATACAATTATTTGACAAATATATACATACAATTTGATAAATATATGTATGCAATTCATCTATCTCGACTCTCTCTCGATCTCGTTCGCCTCTCTCTTATAATATGTAGCTATAAATCGTAATTTTAGCAAATCCTAGCTACTTCAGCTATTTTTTTTTGCTTTATTATGTTTTAAATATTTACTCTTTTTGAAAAATCTTCGGTTTAGTTTCTGTTCCTTAGTTATGTAAGTTTTTGTTTAAGAGCAGACTCAAATCCTTACTGGTTGTAACTTCTGCTCAGCATCTTCTTGATGCCTATGTAAGCTGGAATAGTGAATATTCAAATCTAATAAAATAGATATATTTCTTCTTCAAGTGTTTTAGGAGTAATTTGGTAAATCAAATATATTTTTTCTTGTCATCCCTGCTTCATCTAAGTTTATGTGCTATCACTTTTTCTCAGTGTTTTACCAATTTCAATGTCATGATAGTTCACACAACTTCCATAATGCTGTTTGTTCTAATGGCAAAATGATTGAGAAAGATTCAATCAAATTTGAATTGAGGACTTTTTATTTAGAAAACGTGATTTTACTGGTGTAGCTAAAGTATCTGTGTTGTAATATATAAAATACACAACTTTGGAGTAATTTCTAAAATGGAAAAATTATGCGAATAAGTTAACATATACTAGTTAATTAGCTAATATAGCTATAGTTTGAATTATTACGACTCACGCCAAACATCTAGATTTAATTATAGTTTGTATTATTGTATAATTCGTGCATATACAAATGTTGTGTGCAAATACCATTTGAGATTTTTTTTATATTTGCACTATTTATACAAATGTTGTACGCGAATCAAATTGTATAGCGCAGTATGCAAATACCGGAAATTATATAGCAAATTATATAAACACTATGCATAAGCGAAATATACAAACAATAAGAATTGTATAGCGAATTACACAAATACTATGCATGAAATGCATAGTGAAATACACAAATGCTATACAAAAATTGCAAATTGTATAGCGAATTATACAAATGCTAAGTGAATTATACAATCACTGCTATAATTATAGTTACGAAATATAATTATCCAAACTATAACTATACAATATAATTAAGGTATTTTTAAGTCGCTATATGCCAAAAGCTTTTTGGTCCCAAAACAAGTTTTTAGTAGATTTTGGGATTTAATTTTTAAAATTTCACAAAAGATGGACAAATTATATGGCCAAACATATTTGTCAAAAAGTATTTGCAATATCTATGGTTAAATAGTTCCTAAAGTCTAATGTTGACTTGGTTAAACTAACTAAAAGTTAGTCGACCATTAAGTAATACTCAAGCAGCTAATCTGAGGATTAGTCTTTCTGAAGCTATTAATTATCTGTTAATTCAGTTATCTTGTGTTGCACAGTAGACAGTCTTATTAAAGGAGTTAACAAGATTCACTTGGAAGAAATTTTCAACTTAAAGAAACAACGTTGACTTGTTTAATTTAATGATGATTGTCAGTGAGTCTAGAAATTCTATTAAGCAACCTTAACACATATATAAAAATATATATTTTAATAAGAAAAGAATGTGATGACCAGCTAATTAATTTCTTAATCTTAACATATAAAATTATTTCATTCATCAATTATATTTTTTGTGTTAATAAAGCAAAATTGTGGATTCAAAGTTGCTATGTAAGGTCGACTGAGTTGGTGTATTAACTGGTATTTCATAACAAAGATTCAAAATCAATTCTCTTTGTTAACAACTTTATTTTTTTCAAAGATAATTTTATTTTTTTGTTTGAACAGATATTATGAGGTTAGAAAATACAGAATATACTACAAGATATTGTATTAAACTTTTAACAAGAGGCATCTTTCCTAATTTTAGAGAGTTGGGACTACAGATTCTAAAGTTTGTTTTACATATTCAACTTAATTATATATATTGGAGAAATGAACCAAAATTTTAATCATAGTGTTCATCGAAAGACAATAAGACAAATACATTAAGACAGACTATTAGCTTCCAAAAGAAAAAAGTTGTGTAAATTACTTTGTCATCTATCTTTTTATTTTGAGTATAACTAATAGTGAAATTAACAACTTCAAAAGTAAGGCATGTCCTATTTTACAACAGGTAAACTTATAATACTGTTATTATTTTATTATTTTTGGGTTTTTCTTGGTCTTCAACATTCATATTTGAGTCCGATTAAATTTTGGATTCGTATTCCATTGGGTCAGTATTTTTGGGGCTGACGCTCCCAATTAAGATTATTTCTATTCGTAGTGCTTGAACTTGAGACTTTTGATTTAGGATGGAGGGATCCCAATCAATGGTAGAGTTAGAATTTTCTGCACAAAGAAGCCAAAGCGGATTCAGTTTGGCTTCTAAGTCTATTATATATACTTAACAAATAATTCTAACCATATATAAATAGTATAATTTTCTGTGAAAGAGGATTCAGATGAACCCCTCGACTCTATCTGGCTCCACCACCCCTGATCCCAATCATTCCACCATAACCCATACTGGTTAAAATACTATTCATTTATACTATCAATTAATATATATATATATATATATATATATATAACACATAACTCATGCCTAGAAGTATATGTTCACTATTTTTCCATTCTCTTCTTTCTCTCTACATAGTATTCTCTCAAGCATGTCTACATGTGACAAATCTAAACTGCTTAGCATTTCCAAAACAGTGTTAATTTGTGGTTTAGTCCTATACTTAGGATTTATTATCTTTTTTAGTGACTCTAATTGTCCATCTTCTCAACTATTCTCTTCTTTCAATTTGAAATGGGCACTTTTTAGTTCACAATCAAATGTTGCATCACAATCCAAAAGTAGCACTAACATTAGCCACCTTCTTTTTGGACTTTTAGGTTCTGAAAAAGCATGGCATCATAGAAAATCCTACATAGAATCATGGTGGAGACCAAATGTTACAAAAGGATATCTTTTACTAGATGTTCCTCCAAAAGGTGATCTTCTCCCATGGTCATCAAATTCACCTCCTTATAAAATATCTGACGATGTTCCAAAACTTGTTAAAGAAACCAAACATGTCGATGCAACGGTTCTAAGGTTGGTCCATGGGATAATGGAGGTGTTTAGAGATGCACATGAAGGTGTAAGATGGCTAGTTATGGGAGACGATGATTCAATATTTTTTGTGGATAATATGGTTGAAATTCTCGCACAATATGATCATAGGAAGTATTATTATTTTGGAGGACATTCGGAATTTATATTATCGAATTATTGGTACTCATTTAATCAAGGCTTTGGTGGAGCTGGATTCATATTGAGTTATCCTTTAGCTAAAGCATTGGCAAGAAATATGATGCCTTGTTTGAAGAGATATGCTCATTTGAATGCTGCTGATAGAACAACAATGACTTGCATTGCTGACATTGGTGTCAATCTATCTCCTCTTCAAGGCATTCATCAGGTAATTAAATTAATCACATGATATACAAGTCGAATATCATATAAAAATTAAAAAAAGGTGGGTTGGATGCTTTTGCGAATACACTTAACAATATAACATGCTACCTAGTGGTGGATGTATCCAGGGAGTCCAATTGACAGCTGACATGCCCTTTTGTTGAAAAATTACATTCCATAGCTAGATAGCTTAAAAATCTTGATTTTTTTTTATATATTTAACTTTTTATTAATATTTGTTTATTAACTTGCAGATTGATCTACGTGGTGATTTATCAGGATTTCTATCATCCCATCCAAAATCTCTACTATCATCTCTTCATCATTTTGACATGGTTGACCCAATATTTCCCTCTATGGATCGTTCCCAATCAACGTTCCACCTCCAAAATGCTGCACAATATGATCAATCACGTATGTTACAACAAACCATATGCCACCATAGGTCTAAAAGTTGGACCTTTTCTATTTCTTGGGGATACTCAGCTCATATTTACGAAAAAATTATGCCGAGAAGTTGGATACAAAAACCAATTGAAACATTTAAAACATGGGCAAGAAGTCCTAATCCACCACATTATATGTTTGATGTTAGAAGTCCTTCTCAGGATCCATGTGAAGCCCCTCATGTATTTTTCTTCAACTCCATTGAGAGAACACCAAGAAATGAAATTCTTACAACATACACCAGAGCATGGCCTCGAGGGATTGGAACTTGTTCGTACACTGGAAATCATTCTGTAGAGTATATTTCTGAAATTCATGTTTATTCACCAGCAATAAAACGTATACAGGTAATGATTTTTACTTCCATAATCTCGTTTTTCTTTCTTTATAAATATGCAATATATATAGTATAATTTCCTTCTTATTTATATAATCAAGAAATTGATTTTAGTCGAAATATGTTTTTTAGTAATAATTCATTCAAATTAAATGGCTATTTTTGAGGTTACTATTCCCTCCATCCTTTTGAGTTGACATGTTGCACTTTTGAAAGTTAATTTAATTAATTTCTAATATTAAATTAAATTAAATTTAATATTTTAAACTAAAAATTTAGATATTCAAAAAGTATATAAAAAGTATAATTAATTGTAACTTTTTTCATATCAATATAATAAAAAAAATAAATCTTAAAATATTAATCAAAATTTATATAGTTATCACTCTAAAAATAAAAATTATAATAATTAAAAAGGAACGAAAATAGTGCTTAAATACTGTCTCTAATAGCTTGGTGGGCTAAATTTGTGTGCAAACAAACAAACAAAAAACCCCTTAAAGTAATGAAATTCAGACGCATAGTTGAGCTTCAAGCATAAATATTTGAGCTATATGAAGTTTAGTTTATAAAGTTTATAGTCAATATTTTTTTTGTAATCTCCAAAATACCCTATCTAAAACAAAATTTTTAATTATATATTTATTCAATTTTCATCATTCATCTATTTTTATATTATATTATTTTTAAATTTAGGTATATTTTTTCGGAAATACTAAATATATTTTAGTCATTTTAATTTTTTTTTACTAAACCCACTAATTGTTTAATATTAGTTAAATTTTTTTAATTCAAACAGTAATTGCTTACTTTTAAAATCAATTTCAATATCTGAAACTGCTTTCAACACTTTTATACTTATCAATTACTTTTAATTAGCTAATCCAAATTGACTCTATAATTACTTTGAAAATGAACAAAGAAATTTCGTCGATTTCATCGATAAATTTCTGAGATTATCTCCATAACTTGCATTGTTTGAATATATATTATAATATAAAAGAAACATTGTTAAGAGGGAAAAAAATAGATTATAGTATTAACTTTTTTATGTTCAAAAAGTAGGTCGTCATGTCAAACATAAAACAGGTTATTAATTTAATTAGTTTGATAAAGGACTTTAATTTGCTGTAATTAAAGATTCTTTAGACCATTTAGAATTGCAGTCAACATCATTTAACGATGTCTTTCTTAGAAAACTAATCATGAAAACTATGATTTTTATAATTAAGACAAAAGATTAGCTCCAAATGTAATATGTTAGTAAATTTTTTAGCCGTCCAAACTACTACTCTTTCCATAACAACTTATATGACATTTTTAGCTTTCTTGATTTTAAATTATGTGAAATTTGATCAATATTTTAAAAATATATTTTTTTATATTGATATTAAAAAAATTACATCTTATAATAATTTTTGTATAATTTTTGAATATCTAAATTTTAATTATAAAATATTGAGTTGATTTAATACAATTTATCTTCAAAACACAGTCAAATTAATTTTTTAATAATAAAACAAATCACATAAATTGAGACATATAAAGTAGTATAGATTACTGACACTAATTAAGCATTGCTTAATAACTTTGGGACAACAAAAATAAATTATGTAATCCGAGAGTAGGAAAAAACTTGTTTCATAGAGATAAATACAATTCTACTCTTAATTAATTATTTATTAGATGTATTATATATAATGTATTAACTTTGCATAAAATGTATACTATGTGTTTATACATAAATATAGGTTAAATAACACAAAGGTATAGGCTACGTGACATAAATTCATAAATAGACATAGAGCATAGTTTCTTTGTTTGGCGTTTTGTAATTCTTTACAGACTTGGCTTTAGTTGTATATCACTTTTACAAAGGATTTTTATTATTTTACACATAGGAGATATGTTTCTTCGCCTAGAACTCTAAATAAAAAGAATTATTTTTTTCTATTTGATTTGTAAGTGATTATAAAAGATCTTTTCCTTGTTTGTTTGGATAGTCACTAAAATCATAAGGATACTATATCTTATGATTACATACAAATTAAAAATAAAAGAAAATAATCTTTTCAAATCTCTATGAATCATAATTCTATTACTAAAGTTTAATTAAACATTAGAAGATAAAGATGAACATTTTTTTTTAATATAAGGAGTACAAAACAAAAAATTACACACACATAAAAAAAAAATCCCATTTTTAATTTTATTTTAACTTCTTTTTATATTTATTTTTTCTCCAGATCGATAGATGTGAATGTTGTGACATCATTCATGAAGATGGATCCAACAAGGCCAAGGTCAAGTATAGGGAGTGCAAGGAAGATGAGATAATAGCTTGATATATTCATTTTATTTTTCTCATTTTTCAACTAAATTTACCAATATCGTGAATGACTGAAATTAACACATATTTGGATACATTTTTCAAAGGAATGCTTTCATTTTTATTTTATTGATTAACAACCACTCTTGCCACTTGGGATCTTCATCATTTTAATTAAATAAAGAAAAATAGATTTTGAGCTATCATGCCTTGGGAGGATATCCTAAACGTAATTGACACTCGAAGACTATTGCTAACCCCAAAGCGAACCACCTAGTCTCATTGCATTCCTTCAACCAACTCATAAGCGGAAGATATAAGAAGGTAATAAGCTAACAGTGGGCTTTCACAATTATTATCATAAGAAATATGAATTAAGCAATTCAATAGGAATGAGAAGTGGGAAAATAGTCAATTCCGACATCAACTATCAACTGTCTATGTCTATGAAACTTCTATGACTATCCTCTAAGAAGGTACCATGACATACCATAGCTACCACAGTCTAATGAAATAAATCTAGAATAGATGAAAAAAAGATAACATGTCCCCCGAAAACAAGGGAGGACTCACCAGGTCTCCGTCGGAATCCGTGAACTTCAACGATTGGGTTGTTGAAGCCCTCTGTCTATAAAATTTGCATCATAAAATGATGCAGTGCCAAAGGAGCGTTAGTACGTGAAATGTACTGTATGTAAAACGGGCTAAAATAAACAGTATATGAAAGTGTAACAACAATTCATCAATCACTCATCTTCACTCAAAGTAAAGGGCAAAATTCTATCACCTTGTTATCCATCAAGACCTCAAACAATTAAATTACATCGGAGTTCTATCATCATGAAACCTATTTGGGAGTTTCTTGGACCTATACCCATCACCTATAAGCCGATGATGATACAATGAAGTGATGTCATTGCGGTATTCGCCCAGTACCTTGCCAGGGTGAAAGGGCGTACATCAGGGGTTTATAATAATAGTAAATCCTATTTTGGAACTAAGGAAACATTCGGTCTCACAGTCCAATCCTCTACTGGCCATGTAGGTAATTAGTGAAGTGAGACTCACTCTTACTCATTGTTGGTGCTCAATACTCCTCTCAGTACTCGACATGCTCATAAGTCTATCAATTCATCAAGGATTTCCATCACTCTACCTCTACGGGCAAGACTATCTTTTCAAATTCAATGGAATATATTCATTCAACCCTATCCATATTGTTTTCAGCGATCACAATCATCACACACATCACCTCAGGATCCACACTCGGTCAAACATCATATTTAGACAATCAAGGCTCTAGACACCCCCCTAAGTTCATTATTCAAGTCTTTACAGAGAGAATTTATAAGGGCTAGATCAGAATCACATGATAATGTATATATATAGTAAACTTTAAGCATGATGATCATCAATTTAGCATGCAAAGTATAATTAAAAGAATATTTTCAAGAGATAAAGATAATATCCTAAGACTTTCATGATAATACTCAAGACCTTTCAAGAAATCACTGTTCAAGACTTCTAAGTATCAATTATACATCCTAACTCTATATTGGGCATATAGAAGAATAATTTCATGCTTCTGGGTAGCCTTTACATACCTGAAATTGAAGAATCCTCAACTTTCTTCAAGAATTTGGCCCTGGGCTTGAAACCCTCCTCTCTTCTTCTTCTCCTTCTCTCAGAACGTAGTTTAGACTTAGGAATAAATGGGGATTTAAAACCCTTCCGTACATACATAATCTTAGGAGTACGGTTTGGGTATTAAATATGGGTCAGAAAAAGTCAAAAGTACCCCTCCCTAGTTAACAAGAAAAATAATCCATTTTTATATAGGTGCGTGTAGTGCACCTATATAGCTTTCCATTTTTTGCAAATTTCAATTTATGTCAAAATGTTTATGAAATAAAAAAAAAGTTATGAGTGTTTCTGTGTACCAGGAGCGTCGCGCCCTAAGTGCGGAAACCTTATTATTTCTCCCACTTTTTGAGAAAATAAATTTTTGACCCGATTGCTCTTAAATTGGGTCGAGATTATTTTCTAACTCGATTTTTTGCGCTAATTGAAAATTCAACCTTAGATTTTCTATCGGAGCTTTGGAAGATGTGTTATGTGCATGATGCATTTTAGGGGCGTTTAGATAAATTTTTATAAAGTATTACATCATCTCCCTCTTGGGATCATTCGTCCTCGAATGATGAGTAAAAGTAGAAATGGGCACGAGTAGACTAGAAACTCGTCTTGCTCCTCACTCGGGAACTCTCGAACTCTCATCTATCCATTACTTTCTACATCTCTATCTTAGACTCAGGAATTGAATTGAATTAGTACCTCAGTTCAAGGGAAGGAACTTCAATAGCATTACGGATGAGAACATTACCTTCAACATCAACATCATGTGACATGAATAGGCTCAAGACTCATCACGACATTCACATCTGCCAATTGGTCTCTCAATTCTATCTCAATCAACAATCAACTCTACTCGGAATCAAGGATAGGCAAGCGACTCAAGAAAAGACAATCAATTTAGTTAAGGTAAGGAAATTTCCTCCAACATTTCTATCGTCTGACATGAATAACGATCAAGACTCATTTCAATACAAAACCCATCAATATAGGCAGTCACAAGTCACTCTGGATAGACCATCGATTCAGATCAAGAGTAGAGATACTTTTTTAGAATTATCACCATTAAGCACGAATGGAATGACAAACCCAATCGATTTAATTCACTTAAACACTTAGATAATCAGTCCTTCAAACTCAAGAAAGAAGCCATCAACTCTAATGGAGAATGGGACCATCTATACATAAAACTCTATGTTCAACTCTCAAGATTATTACCTAGTCTCAATTGTACTTCCCTTCATGGCACTCTGCTCTCTCAACTTAAGCTTATAGCTCTTACTCAAATTTCCATCTAACCACCTCCTCCTCTTCTATTCAACCCTATTTCTAATCCTCAAGGGATTATTCCCAAGACGATCATACTCATACAAAGCAAATTCTCAATACTCAACTCTAAACTTCCACAGGGGCTTCCATTACAAGGTCACTAGTCCTCTTCACTACCTCACTACTCTTCCACATACGCTTATTATGAAGCCTTCACTAGTCTATCACCAATATTCGCATAATAATAACCCCGAATTCAAGCTTATCACTCCAACCACTTCAACTATATCTTAAAATTTTCAAGCCTACTTAGCACTTCTATCTCCATCATTCAATGAGTTCTCACTCAAAGTCACACAAATATACTCTTACCTATCTACTATTCATCATAAGGTTTTACTTCCCTCCTTCTTCCTATCTTTATCCCTATATGACACAACTTTAACACCAATACCATAATAAAGATACACCCACTCCTCCTCATCTACCTTCATCCTCAATCTACTACTCCCAACATCACAATTTGAACCTGGAGAAACTCATTACTTCCCCTTTTTTGCAAAACCTCAAACTACCAATCTCTCCATGCAAAATAAGTAAGATCATACCTCTGAAACCTGATACTTTACATCTTATCATCTACAATGGCATAACAAGTCGAAGGTCAGTGCATGCGTAAGATGATATCAGAATCAAGAACTCTCACTCTCTCTCATCGACCTTCACCCTTTTACTATCATCAATACTTCTATCAAGGCTAGAAAGCTGGATTACTCAAAGATCTTGGAACAAAAGATCATTAGCACGATTTAATCGAGAAACCTTATCTGAGAACATTCATAGATTACAATTTCTCTCGTCTATCAAGTCTCATTCTGTGTTAACAGAACTATACGTAATATAAAACTCAGGTTGCATCTCATTCAATATAAGACTAGAAACTCTTGGATTCATGGGGGTAAGATTAAGATTAATGAATGAGTTCATCACTTCTTATGTTCAAAACTTAGCATGATCGGGAAGCAACATGATGTGCATGGGACTAGGCCATAGGTATGACAATCATATACCCAAAGGGAATGGAATGTTACCTCAACTGAAGTATAGGGACTATATGAGACGGAAGAGAATTTCTATCTCATCTTAATCAACCTATCACAATCCAAAACTTAAGATCTACTTTGATTTCTCACATCATCATCTCCCTCTTATCTCTCAAGGTCCTCTCTCTAAATTTGTGAATTAATTTCCTCTACTAGCCTATAAGCATATACCTCCACACGGTCAAGGAATCAGTATCCACAAGAATATGCATCTTAAGCCCTTCTGTTATTTTATAGTCACATACATATAACCAACCACTCAGACTCCTTTCAACAATATCACTCTTAGCTTCCTCATGTCAACTCTCTCTCTTTTTTTCTCTATTTGCTGCTCTTAATGACATACATAATCACTTGCCACAATTATTACAATCTAACCTTTTTTGCCTACTAATGCTCAACCTCTATACCCTCATAGACTTATTTGTATAAGACTTAGACTATTATGGAGAACTCATCATCATCTACTCATATGCCCCAATCGCTTAGCTTCTTGTGACAACAAAGATTACTTACATCAGCCTACTTTAGATCAACAACTCAAATGTACTATTCAGATTCTCATAACAATCATAACTTAGAGCCTCACCCATTTGTACACAATCATGGTTACATATCTTAAAATCTTAAGCCTCTTATTTCCTAGTGGTTCTCCCTTAATTTACTATCTCCATTTAAGGGATACTTCTACTCTACTCCTAGCACCATGCTCCATGCCAGTCAACATCTTAATCATTGAACATGCACTACAGCAAGACTCTTATGTCAAATCTCCAACAAGGACTATCACTATCATCATGCTATCTCCTTTTTAATGCTACTCCTCAACATTCAAGCTTAACGTCTAGCACTAACATTTGCATCTATCACACACCTCTCTAATGCCGACTTGCAATTACTAGGTAAAACTTTAGGGAACATAATCCTACTAAGATTTCACATTGAGTAATCAAGCAACACATCCCCTCTTCACAACTCATGTACCACTCACTCATTCACTATAACTCCTTATCTGGCTAAGCTTAAAACTCTATAAATCTCATGAACTCTCACATATAATCGTAAGCCTAATTTAGATCTATCACATTAAAAACACTATTTTCCCTTATTCAAGAGCTATACTTTACCCTCAATAATATGAGTACTACAACACATCAACATACACTTCCTTCTAGTTTGGGGAATACTCCAACACATTCTGACACTAATTCTCTCTTTCTCTCTACCTTATCTCATCATGACAATCATAGGGTACTTTTGACCTTTTCATCAATCTTATGGCCATCGACTCGTCCCTTCACTACTTACCTAAGGGATACATATCTCTAACTATAAGCCTCAACCAATCATCACTCTTGCTATCTCATCCCTTACTTTCCATCATCATCCTTTTAACTCTAGGATGATTCAATTTTACTCAGGGTTTATAAGACCTCACATCTCACTCTTAGGTGGTAATATCAAACTCTTTAGGGACATAACTTTCTCTCTCATGGATAACATCGAAGGCAAGTTTTGGAAAAAATAGGGTCTTGGTATATCTAGAGCTAACTCAAATGCATGATTCATATGAGTAATGGTGCACCCCTTCCAGTCAATCAACTTAGCACATTGGTTGGCTTCTCTCAAGCTTGGTGCAGTCTCTCTACCATTCTGATTACTATATCACGGGGGATCTCATCGGTAAGAATTTAAAAATTACTATCTCTATCACTTCATAGATGAGGCATAGTCGAAAGGTTTAGAGCACCACATGAATCATCATAGACTTCTTAGGAAATAACTTTATCGCACGATTTAGAATATGAAAGAAGGAAAACAATTCCTAAATATCCTATAGCCTCTAAATTATGGATGTGGAGCTCTTCACACCAATAGTAAGGACTCTACTAGACACGCTTCATAGACTCCCTCGGACTCTTGAACTCGTGCTCTGATACCAAGTTTGTCACGCTCCGGGAGGGTACCCTAGACGTAACTAGCACTAGGAGACTATTGCTAGCCCCCAAGCGAACCACCTAGTCTCATTGCATGCATTCAGTCAACTCATAAGTGGAAGATATAAAAAGCTAATAAGCTAATAGTGGGCTATCACAATCACTATCATACGAAATATGAATTAAGCAATTCAATAGGAATGAGAAGTGGGAAAATAGTTAATTCTGACATAAATTATCAACTGTCTATGTCTATGAAGCCTTTATGACTATCCTCTAAAAAGATACCATGATATGCCATAGCTACCACAGTCTAATGAAATAAATCTAGAATAGACGATAAAAAGATGACATCTCCCCTGAAAACAAGGAGGACTCACCAAGTCTTCATCGAGAATTGTGAACCTCAAAGATTATGCTGCTGAAGTCCTTTGTCTATAGAATTTGCATCATAAAATGATGTAGCGCCAAAGGAGCTTTAGTACATAGAATGTACTGTATCTAAAATGGGCTAAAGTAAATAGTATATAAAAGTGTAATATCAACTCATCAATCACTCATCTTCACTAATAGTAAAGGACAAAATTCTATCACCTTGCTATCCATCAAGATATCAAACAATCATATCATATCGGAGTTATATTATCATGAAACCTATATAGGAGATTCTTGGACCTACATCTATCATCTATGAGCTGGTGATGGTACAATGAAGTGATGTCATTGCGGCTTCCATTCAATACCTTTTTGGGGTAAAAGGGCGTACATCAGGAGTTTATAATAATAGTAAGTCCTTTTTTTGGACTAAGGATACATCTATTCTCACAGTTCAATCCTCTACTACGCTAGTCATATAGGTAATGAGTGTTAGTGGGACTCACTCTTACTCATTTTTGGTGCTCAATACTCCTAGCAAGACTCGATATACTCATAAGTCTATCAATTCATCAAGGATTTCCATCACTCAACCTCTATGGGCAAGACTATTTTTTCAAATTCAAGGGAATATATTCATCCAACCCTATCCATATTGTTTTCAGCTATCACAGTCATCAACACACATCACCTCAAGACCCAGACTAGGTCAAACATTACATTCAGACAATCAAGGCTCTAGACATCCCCCTAAGTTCATTATTCAAAATTTTACAGAGAGAATTTGTAAGTGTTAGATCAAAATCACATGATAATGTATGTATACAGTAAACTTTAAGCATGATTATCATCAATTTAGGATGCAATGTAAAATTGAAGAATATTTTGAAGAGATAAAGATAATATCCCAGACTTTCATGATAATACTCAAGAATTTTCAATAAATGATTCTTCACTACTTCTAAGTATCAATTATATATCCTAACTCTATATTGGGCACATCGAAGAACAATTTCATTCTTCTAGATAGCCTTTACATACCTGAAATTGAAGAATCCTCAACTTTCTTCATGAATTTAGCCCTTGACCTGAAACCCTCCTCTCTTCTTTTTCTCCTTAGAACGTAGTTTAGACTTAGGAATAAATAGGGTTTTAAAACTCTTCCGTACATACTTAAGATGTTTTGGGTATTAAAGATGGGCTGGGAAAAGTTGGAAATACCCCTCCCTAGTTAACGAGAAAACCAGTCCATTTTTATATAGGTGCGCATTGTGCACCTACAGATTTTTTATTTTTCATAAATTCCAATTTACATTGAAAAGTTTACGAAATAAAAAAAATGTTACGAGTGTTTTCGCGTCCCAGGTGCGTCGCGCCCTGGGCATAAAAACCTTATTGTTTCTGCTAATTTTGAAAAAATAAATTTTTGATTCGGTTGCTCTTAAATCGAGTCGAGATCATTTTCTAGCTTGATTTTTTGCACTGATCATAAATTCGATCTCGGATTTCCCATCGGAGCTTTGGAATATGTGCTACATGAACAATGCATTTTAGAAGCATTTCGGTAAATTTTTACAGGGTGTTACACGAGCTTAGTTTATAAAAACTGTAAACTTCAAGTGAAGGAAAAATCTAAATTCAATTTAAAGAAAATATAGATATAGTTGGTTGTGATCAAAAGGTAAACAACAAAAATCTCACTAGTTTAGCACTTAATTATCTCTTTTCCCTTCAATTTTCATTGTTACAAATTCTACTATGAACTAGATCTCGCAACATATATTTACCGAAGTCAGATATATAAATTCAAGATACATGTTTGGCAGATACATATGACTTCATGGGTCTAATTAAAGGATATAACTGAAAAATTTGAAACGTTGAAATTCTTTAAACTTTTAGAGAATCCACAAATTTTACACTTCTCAAAATTTTTCTCTAATAATTTTCAGCCCTTTTGATTCAAGAATGGTGAATATCATTATATTCTTAAGAATCATGTATCTGGAATTTAATGGAAGAAGCATACATATAAGGCAGATACATATGACTTCGTGTGTCTAATTAAGGGATATAACTGAAAAATTTAGAACATTGAAATTCTTTCAATTATTAGAGAATCCACAAATTTTACACTTCTCAGAATTTTTTCTCCAATAATTTTTAGCCTTTTTGATTCAAGAATGGTGAATATCATTGTATTCTTAAGAATCATGTATCTGGGATTTAATGGAAGAAGCATACTTATATATATATTCAAATACTTCATTACTTAAGGATACAAAGATCTTAATTAACATTGATTTTCATTGAATATAGATGTTTCTCATAATAAATCTTTTGTCAAACAAAAATAGATACAAGTCTTAATTAACATTACTTATTGGATACACATGTATCTAATAACAATTCTTCTATGAAATAAAAGTATATACAAGAAATGTAAAATAACATCATCAAATACATATCATTACATTGAGTACAAAATAAGATTCAAAAACTTTGAGATTCAAAGATACATAACATTAATTGATAAAAAACGAGCAGTTCTAGTAAGATTTTTGAATACATATAGAAGATTTTCACAATTACGTTTAATCCTTCTCCCTTTAGTCTCTCCTTCGCCATCTCCGGTGAAAATATTGTGTTAATAGAGATACAATACGTTATAATGAATTTATCAAAAATATACTTGAAAAATATTCATTGAATCCATGGCTTCGATGATAAGGAGTTTATGAAGTCTTCAAAAGTGAATGTGAACTGTTTGGCCAATTCATCGATCAACTTCGAAAGCTTTCTTTGTAATAGTTACTTCGAGTTGGTCTTTCTAGAAAGGAACAATGTAGAATAAAGTACGATTTTAGAAGATTTCGTCGGCCATGGTGATGATATCTTGAGAAGAGAGTAGATTAATCATTGTTGGAATGAAATTATACAGTGAAATTCAAATTTTGTCTATAACTTGCAGAGTGGACCATGATCCTTAGATGGGATTTTGTGGTTCACCCCAAAAACTTCAATGAAAAGATGTTTTCATCTTTTTCACCCTTTTTCAGTCAAAGTCTTGATGTTTTCAGATTATTTTAAGTAATTTATCGGTACCATATAAGTCTTTTCTCTTATTAACAATTAGAATCTTTTGCGAGAAAGATTGAAGAGAAGAAGATCTAGGACTACAAGTGTTTTATCATCGTTCTTCGAGTTTTGATTGTAATATTAATTTTCTAGGTATGTAAGTATGAGATTCTATATTTCTTGTCTTGCATAGCATACATAGTGTGGTATATTATGTAAGGTGTATATGATTTTGTATGTTACATTAGGAGAATAAGGCTACAAACTAGTGGTATAAGGAGCTAAGATTTTAGGTCAAAGGAATCCCTTAAGCAAAGGTTCGGGGTTAAAGAAATGACTCAGCACCTCACCCTTCGGAAGGTTTAAATTATGTTTCACCTTTTGGATGAGACTAAGTGTCACACCCCAGGAGGGTACCCAAGATATGGCTAGCACCTTGGTCCCTAAGCAAACCACTTAGCCTCATCATATCCTTTCATTTTTACATTCTACTAATCAACGGAAGACATAAAGAATATAAATGGGCACATCTATCTAATCTCAAATAATAATATAAATGAAAGGCTAGTAGAAAGAACTAGCTCACAATCTTAACAATCCACATTCGACTCTAATCTATGAAGCCTCTACCACTATGAGGTGGTGCCACAAATGACAGACCCATAGCTACCTCAATGAATAATAAGCTAATAAATGTCTAACTCTACAAAAGCAAGATGAAAATAGCATATGAATCTTCTAAAGTAGGGTAGGCTCACCAATCATCTAAACGTCCAAGATCCTCAACAATATGACTATTGATGATACCTAATCCCTATATCTTGATCATAAAATGATGCAGAGTCGAGTGATATCAGTACGTGGAATGTACGGTATGTGAAATAGCTGAATGAAATTAAAATAGGTAGAATAATATGAAAGAACAATCAACTCAATATAGAAATCAGTCAATATGTCAAATGTTTAGCTAAAACAAGAATAAAGAGTAGGCAAGTGACCCATCAAACCTCATTAATCAAATCAGACTCATCTCAACTCATTCAATCTCAACTCAGAGTACTCAGTTTAAAAACTTTTTGGGAGATTCTCTTATCCGATAACAATTACTTATGAGCCAGTGATTGTATAACAATCTCACTGATATTACCACAGTCGTTCTACACTTGCCAAGTAGGGAGTGGATCAAAACCATTATGGACAAGTCTAAATGGATACAATAATCTATAGGTCCTCTGTTGATTTCAGGTACTTCTAGTCAGAGGGAACCTCATCATAATGTGATTAGTGGTCATAATCCTCATCTACGCTTGGCTACGTAATTTGACGAGTGTGAGTTGGACTAACTCTTACTCTTTCGGTGGTAGATACTCCTCCCATAACTCAATACTCATAAAATAATCCATCTAATCAAACTATCTCAATCAAATCATCTTAATCAGCCTAGTGGAGGCACTATCTTTTAATCAATCTCATAGAGACACTAATCATCTCATCAATTAATATCTCAATCAATAGCACAAGGCTTCGAACAATCATTAGGGAACAATCGAATAGACAAATTATTAAAGTTTATTTTGGAAGACTCATGGACCATCAAATACTATCAATCTATCATCATTCTCATATTCTCAATCACAATCCCTATTAACATTCTCAATCAAGAATCTAGACTCAATCCCTATCTTCATCCAGACATGCTTTCAAAATTATCATGCAGGGTTATGTAAATATCTCATGAAAAATATTCAATTCAAGAAAGATACGTTTATGCTGATCATTAACATATGAAAATACATGTAAGTAATATAAGTTTCACGAAAATCTTCAAGAAACATTCAAGAATCATATGTGTAGACTTATTAGACTTTCAATGCTTCTATGACCATCTATGGGGTACATGAGAGAACAATATCATGCTTTTAATTTAGCCTTAGATACCTGAAATGAAGTTTTACCGATCAACCGTCAAGAATTTCCCTGAATTCTTCAATCTACGATTCCCCTTTTTTCTCTCTCAAGCCCTTGTCTTTCAAGTGCTTAGAAAAGGACTTAGAATGAGATTTTAGACCCTATTTACACATCAAAGTGACCTAGTTTGATCATGTTTGAGTTTAGGATGGGTCAAGAATTGACTGGAATGCCCCTCAAATTAAAAAGAAAAAGTTGACTCAGAAAATGCTCGCGGACTGGGCACGAACATATGTATTTTTTCTAATTTTTTTGTCAAATGAGTTTTCAATTTTCGTCGAAAAATTGTTAAAAAAATATGTGTTGGTCCGCATCCCAGGCGTGTCGCGCCTTGGGTGTGCATCAATACTATTTTTCATCTCAGATCAAAAAATTATTTTTTAATCCAGTTGCTCTAAAATCTGAATGAGACCATTTTCCTACTTAATTTTTCATGTTCATTACATACTTAATTTTGGATACACAAATAGAGCATGAAAAGACGTATTACACGCACATCTCTATTTTAGTGGTATTTTAGTAATTTTATTAGGTGTTACACTAAGAGTATATAATTTGCTAATAATAGAGCGTTAAGAGGTATTTTGATTGCACAACAGTCATATGTTAAGTTTTTGAGTCAAGAAAATTGCGAGACAAAGGTTGACAAAAGTCACCGTTAGCTTCTAGCTAGTCTAAGAAATCTTTTATAATTTTGGGTTAAACATCTCAAGCTATTTCTCCCAAAATATAAGGATTTAAAAGGGCCATGACCTATCAAATCGAAGGTCAATGAGTCTAGTTTGTAACACATAAAATGACGCATCAAATCGACTTCAGAGGAAAAGATTATGACTATTTTATCATGGACTGTCCGAGCAGAAAAATTGATTGCGAACCAAATCGGTCCAAGAAAAGTTATAAGTCGGCAATCCAACACTTTAAGACCCCAAAATATTTCTTATATTCCAAAATAGTGATGAAACTGAAGAAAGGGTTCCCATGAAGTCCTTGGGTGTATCTTTAGCGATTTCTACCATTAAAGTTCACCTAGTATTTTGAAATTCATTCTTCATAATTTGCAATCATTTTCCCTCCCATTAGCTGTATTTTGAGCTATTTTGGGAAGATAGTAAATTGTTGTTGTTATTGGTTCTTTTAGATTTACAATTAATTTGCCAAGGTAATAATCTTGAGACTCTTTTATAATCATTTTTACAAAATTCTACGAACGTTTCATCACGTTAAGGCTATATGGAAAATATATCGATTTATGCTCAATTATGAACTATTTATAGGTGTGTATAAGCTTCATATATATAGTGTTTGCAAAGCTTATGACGTAAGGAATAACTTTCATAAAGAAACTTTGGGCATTCAGACCTTTATTGGAGAGGTATGTTCAGGCTAAGCTTTGTCCCTCCTTTATAGCATGAAATCTGAGAAACTTTCAAAGCATCAAATGCGATTTCTTAAATTCTATTGCTAGAAAGACCTTCTGTTATAGACATTAGGATCGTTACTGAATTATTTTTATGATGATATTAGGTTGATGTTCTATTCGTTTGATAAAACTGGACATTTAGTATCCATATATCAATTTATCGGCTTTCTTGGTTTCATGTCCATGTGTTTGGGTTGTACTCTTCTTTGAGTGATGCCACTTTAAAAAATATAAAAGAGAGATTATGAAGGAAATAGTAGTCTTAATCAGTCCTCCTTTCTCGCTAAACTATATTTGGAGAATGTAAAAAGTAACATATTGATTTTTGATAATCATAAACATAATTCTCCTTTTTAAATACTTTATCGTTTGCTAATTATCAAGGAACCAATAGTGTAAGAGTTAGGTGAAGTAACTTAAGCTCCTTATGAATATCTTCAGAGTCAAGGTATCATTCTAAAAGTTGTATGAAGTTTTCAAACTTATTCGTTATAAGGTTCCACAAGTCATGTGTAATGTTACGATAGTAACTATAACATTATGAGAATAATAGTATCAATGAGCCAAGATTGTCTAAATTTGTCTATGGTATGATCCATTTTCTTTGGGGCCGACAATCATATACGTTAAAGAAAGGTGAAGCACGGACTAAAGGAAAGAGATTCAATCTAGAACAAGAAGATTATGTTGAAGTATCATTGAAGGAAAGAAAATCAATCAAGAGATGATTGATAAGCTGAAGAAGGAAAAGATATTTAAATCAAGAGATGATTGAAGAACTAAAGAAGGAAATACATCCAATCCATATGGATGTATCCCCAATCATGGATTTATCTTTCATCCTTGATTGGAAGAATTACCTTGGGTCATGTAATCACCAACAACTAGTTTTCGTTGGAAGCCTCCTATATTAGCCCTCTTTATAGACATAGTTGTTTTATACTTTTGAGAAAACAATCTAGGCTAAAAAGTCTATTATTCTACTCTACAAAAGTATTGTACTCTTGTGTATGGATAATTGTAAAGAAAGAGCAAAAAACAATTAGATTTTCTAGACTAGGCTTGCTTAAGAGGAGTTGAAAAAAAATTCTGATCTATGCACTAGACTCTGAGAGAAATAGTTTGTAAACACTCTTTCACTTGAACCTTAAAAGAACCCTACTGACCAAGGGTACTAGAATAGGCATCACATTGGTGATCCGATCTAGTATACATCATTGTGTATCTTCTACTTTCTGCCTTAATCTTTAATTTGCTTACTAAGTTGACTACTTATCGAACTCAGTCAACTACAAAATAAATTTCAATTCGTCCCCCCAACTTTGGACTATCAATTGGTATCAGAGAAAGGTCTCACTTAGTAAGTCTAATAACTTGTGAGAAAAGATCAAAATGACCAATAATCTGATTCATAGAGCTATCCTTCAAGACTGCCACTCTTCAAATCGTCCTTGTGAGAAAAGGTCTCACTTCGTAAGTCTACTAACTTTTGAGAAAAGTTCAAAATGGCTAATAATCTGATTCCTAGAGCTATCCTTCAAGACTGCCATTCTTCAAATCGTCCTTCCTATTTTAATGGTCTGCACTACTCCCATCGAAAGGAACGATTCAAGATCCTCATTTAGTCCACTGACTATCAGGCTTAACTAGTAATGAAGAATGGTCCTAAAACTATTCCAGGTACATCTGCTGAAAAGCTTGTTGATCTAGCGTCCTTCGAAATTACCAAAGATCAACCAAAAGTTTTACAAACAATTAAATGCCAGAGCCATCAGTCTTCTTGTTAGAACCCGTAACTTAACTTAAACCCCAAAAGTCCTTAATTGGTTCGATTTAATAAAGTTTGGGATTGAATGTAAAATTTTCTTTTAAGTTTGGTCCTTAAGTATAATTTGTGGTAGAGTCAAGTGTATATGTACTCTCTTGATTGGTCCAAGTGGTATACTTGTTGTCTATATATACAAGCATCTACCTTGTAC
>JAOTQJ010000007.1:20556574-20582425 GCA_025642045.1 Solanum sejunctum | reverse complement strand
AAAGAATAACTACTTGATTTCAAAAGTGAACATTTTTCATATTGCTAAGTGTTTGAAACTAGTTTTTATGCATATGAATCTCACGACTCTGTTCGTGCCCTTTTGGCCTCGTTCATCGGTTTCCGGGCCGGTTGATATCGTGCATAGGTGTAACTATACATATGTATGTATATATATATTCCGAAGTAGTTTGGACACGGTGGGTCAGTTTGCCCATAGGTCGACTTTGCTTAGCTTGGAGACATAAGGAGATGGGCTTGGATTGGCATCGTGACGTGTGAGCGCTGGGCCGAGTTCGCTCTGGCTCACGAGAGTGCGTGGCACCGTCGCCTCGGCTCAATAAATGGGCATGATGACCTTTATATATTACGATACGTGAACACTTGGCCCCGTTGCCCTGGTTCACCTATCCTATGATGTGAGTGCTTGGCCGCTGTTCGCCTCGGCTCACCTATGTTACAGTTGGAATTTGTGTTGGAGATTTCGGAGATTTGAAACTTCTGGTATTGTGCTGTGGTATGGCGCGAGTTTGGAGGTCGCCATCGTTCCCGTCCGATGTGCATTATTTTTATGTTTGAATAAATAAATATTTTAATGTTTACATACAGGTTTGACTTCTACATTTTTTTATTCGGATTATTACTCTCACTTACATTTTGGATTTTTCACTTTACATACTTGGTACGCATTTCGTACTGACCCCCTCCTTTCGGGGGCTGCATTCATGCTAGCAGGTACAAACGAATAGGTTAGAGGGCCATATTCCTAGGATCCTCGCCTACCGTTAAAGTGCTCCCTTGCCTCAGGAGCAGTTTGTTTGTATATATATGTGTTCTTATTTTTTGTACTTTGCATTTGTATATATATTAGGGTATGACGAGGCCCTGTCCCGTCTCATGATCCAGTTTGTGTGTATAGAGGTGTGTGGATACATGTGGGTGTGGGAACTGTGTTGGTGTGACATCGTTTATATGATATGTTTGTTGGGCGGTTCTGCCGCAGTGGTGACCTTGTCGGCCTGCATATATATATATATATATAATGATGTTTGCTATTACTGGGTTTGCTATTTGCAGGTGAGGCTTGTCAGTAAAACAGAGGAAACTCTATCTAAATTTTGAGAAATTCCTTAGCTATTGTGAATAAAGATTCTGTTTAATGTATGTCTGGATGCCCAACTGGCACTAATCACGGCTCTGGGGTTGGGTCGTGACACTTCTCTACTATACTGTAAGTAGATCTGGGTATGGAAAATATCAACTTGTGAAACCATAAATAAGGTGTAGGGCAAACTTGAAGTTACCTACGAAGAAACAAGCAAGGTCAAGGAGGCTCGAATAAATGCTCTCATTAATTAATACAAACTGTTCAAAATGGCTGACGATGAAGACATCAAGACTATGTTCTCCAGATTCAGCCAGATAGTTAGTGAGCTAAAATCCTTGGGTATGGTATATGCTTATTTACTACAAATCAGGAAACTGATTCGAAGCCTTACCAAGTCTTGGGAAACAAAAGTTGCTATTCTGGAAGAAAGTGATCTACAAGATATAATATATGATGAACTGCATGGAAACCTCATATCATATGAGCATAATCACATCCAGTGATACTAGAAAGATGACAAGAAAAAATCAATCTCCTTCAAAGCATAATTCCTCACTGAGGAAGAAAGTTGGATGAAACTTACAATGAGGGGATAACACTAGTCACTCAAAAAGTTAGACAGATGCTCAGGCAACAAAGACAAAGGCCACAATAGGAGTCCAGACAAAATGAGCAAAAGATGATCCTTGCTATTATTGTGGAAAACTTAGACATATTCGCCAAAATTCTCCAGAACTGAGGAGGAAGAAACCCCGCAGAAGCAGCAACCCAAAGACACTAGGAGCATGGAGTGACGAAGAAGGATCTGAAGAAGATGCAGCTGAAACTGCAAACATCTATTTCATGGCACTTGGTGAAACCAGTGAGGTATGAAACTATATATGTCCAAATTGTTATGATCTTTAAAACACTATTGATATGTTTACTGATGAACTTTAAAAGGTCATTGATGAGTATAACGTGATTTCTAATGAAAAGAAAAACTAGGAGATTCTTCTTGAATGAAGTTAAGCTGAAGTCGACTTACTTAAAGAGAAGCTTGATGAAGTTAAGATGCGTCTAAACAACATGTGCAAATCAACAAGTCATCGCTCCTTTCGCTCAACAATAACTTTTTGTAAAACTAAACCAAAAACCTTTGATTTCGAAAATAATGACTTTTATAAACCCATCTGTTTCACTTGTGGTGAAGTTGATCATAAGTCCTTTAGGTGCAACACTCTTAAAATAAGAATATGAATTTGGAGACCAAAAGTCTCTACTGCTAACGATCAAGGACCCAATGAAAATTAGGGACCTAAAACAAATTGATTGCTTCTTAATACAGGCACTCCGAAAGCAGTCTTACAAGAAGGAAATGTGAATTGTAGACAGTGGGTGCTTAAGACATATGATTGGAAAGAAATTTTTTTTTAAAAGTGTTAGAAATTTGACGAAGGGTATGTTAGGTTTCGTGATAATGCAAAAGGTGAATTCACAGGTATCGGCACGATTACAATCAGCCCATCGTGTGATCTTATCGAGGTTTATCTGGTTGATGGACTAAAGCATAATCAATTGAGTATTAGTTAGCTCTATGATATTGGCTTTAACAAACACTTCAACGCTGCAAAATGCACCATCACAAACCTATCGAAGAACATTACTATTGTAAGGGATGGAGTGGAAACCATATACATGATGAACAATGCAGATCTCCTAACTCTCAGATGTTTAATGACTATTACAAATGATCCATGGATTTGGCACAGGAAATATTGTCATACCATTATGCATGCAATTGAAAAATTGTCTAGACTTGGTCTAGTCATTGGACTTCCCAAGTTAATATTTGAGAAGGACCATCCCTGTGATGCTTCTCAGTTTTAAAAACAAATCAAATCTTCATTCAAAGCCACAAACAATGTCATAATTTCAAATCACTGTAGCTGTTGCACATAGACCTATTTGGACCTACAAAAATAGGAAGTATTGGTGGTAAACATTATGCTTTCATAATTGTTGATGATTATTCCCATTTTACTTGGGTTGTTTTCTTATATCATAAGCACGGAGATTTATTAATTTTAAAGATTTTTGTAAAAAGATTCAGAGAGAAGCAGGATATTTTATTATTAGCATTCACAGTGACCATGGAAGAGAGTTTGAAAATAAGCTCTTCAAGAATTCTACAATAATAATGGTATCTGTCAGAATGTTTCTTCACCTAGATCTCCACAATAGAATGAAATGGTGAATGAAAGAATCGTTTACTCCAAGATACTACTCGTACCATGCTATTGGATTAGGGACTACTAGACTACCTCTAGGCAGAAGTAGTTAGTAAAGCCTATCGTGCTCAACAGGTGCATGATCAAACCTATTATTAAAAAGATTCCTTACGAACTCTGGAAGGGGAAGAAACCTAACATCAGCTACTTCCATCCCTTCGGATGCAAAATGGTATGTCCACAATAACGGTAAGAACAATCTTGGTAAGTTTAATCCACGAAGTGGAGAAGGTATATTTCTAGGATACTCTTCTTCTAGCCGTGCTTTTTGAGTCTTTAATAAGCACACTCTTAGTGTTAAAGAATATGAACATGTTGTTTTTTCATGAATCTAACTTAAACATGTAGCTCCCTGAGGATGATTCTCCTATTCAAAGCACTACAAACTCCTCCTCTACTAACCTTGATAAGACAGAGGAGTTGACTCCCAGTCCTAAGAAGTCGCCTACTCTTCCTGAGAAGATTATGGTACCAAGGGAATGGAGATATAACGCAAACTATCCAAATGACTTCATCGTAGGAAACACATCTTACGGAATGCAAACCAAGGCATCCTTGAGGAAAGAAGACTTAGTCTCCCTTATCTCCCAAATTGAACCAAAGAAAGTTGATAAAGCATTTAAGGACGATTACTAGATAAAGTCCATGAAAGAAGAGATTGAATAATTTGATTGAAATCAAGTATAGACTTTCATCGAAAGACCAGCTAATTGCCCGTCATTGGAAACAAATGGGTCTTTCGGAATAAAATGAACAAATATGAAAACATTGTCAGAAATAAGGCCAGGTTGTTAGTTCAAGGTTACTCTCAGCAAGAAAGTGTAGACCACAATGAAACACTTGCTCCGGTAGCAAGGTTAGAATCTATTCGCATCCTACTTGCTTATGCCTCATTTTATCACTTTAAACTCTTTCAAATGGACGTAAAAAGTGCCTTTTTAAATAAGTTCATTAAAGAAAATATTTTTATCAAACAACCCCCGATTTTTTAAGATCTATCCTTTCCAAATCATGTTTTTCAACTATCAAAAGCTCTTTATGGATTTAAACAAGCCCCAAGGCTTGGTATGAGCATCTTAATAACTTTCTTCTTGAAAATGATTTTAAAAGGGGAAATATTGACACTATTCTTTTGTCCAAAAATTTAATTTGAATTTTCTTATTGTTCAAATTTACGTCAATGACATTATTTTTGATAGTCTTAACACTTGTCCGAGAATTTTGCTAAGCTTATGGAAAGAGAATTTGAAATGAGCCTCATGGGCAAGCTTACTTTCTTTTTGGGACTTCAAAATCAAATAAACCGACAAAGGCATCTTCATCTGCCAAAGTAAGTATGCTAAGGAGCTGATCAAATAATTTGGACTGAACAATGGAAAGGCCTACGTAACTCTAATGAGCCCTTCCACCTGCCTCGAATCAGATCAAGAAGGAAAAAGTATCGATGAAAAGATGTATTGAGGTATGATTGGATCTCTTTCTCTATCTTACAGTAAGATGACTTGATATCATGCTTAGTGTGTGCAAATGCGCAAGGTTCTAGTCGACTCCCAAGGAGTCCCATCTGACTGCCATAAAGAGAATAATTCATTACCTCATCAAAACAACGAATTTACGCTTATGGTATCCAAACTCTACTACTTTCTCTCTAACTAGTTTCTCAAATGCAGACTTTGTAGATGACAAAGTTGATAGAAAAAGCACTAGTGGGTCACGCCAACTATTAGGCAAATCACTCATGTCCTTGCAAAGCAAAAAATATACCTTAGTTGTCCTATCAATGACTACATCAAAAATATGGGCGTAGGAAGTTGCAGCATTCAATTACTTTGGATCATGCATCAAATTGAAGATTTTGAGTTGATAATAAAAAAAGGTTCCTAGTTTCTGTGATAATACGAGTGCAATTAATTTGTCCAAATATACTGTATATCACGCTAGAGCTAAATAATTGATATTAAGCATCATTTTATTTGTGATCATTTTGAGAAAGAGGATTTTATTTTAGATTTTGTCAATACTAAAAATTAACTCACTCATATTTTTACAAAACCTTTGCATGAAGAAATAATTTTAAATCTACGAGAAAAATTAAACATTATTCCCTTTCCCCATTAAAATCTTTTCTAAAACTTTCTTTTCCTTTATTATTATTATTTTTATTTTTGACGTCTCATAATCTCATACATTTATTGCTCATTACTTGTTGCAATTTTTCTTTCCATTCTCTTTGATTCGCCCTCCACTTATTCCTCATCATTATCGTCTGACTATGCCTTTTCCTCCATCAAACTCTTTGACTTCCCCGCCCCATCATTATCACACGTCCCTCTGTGTGACCTCATCCCCTTATATAATCTCCCTTTTTCCTTCCAACTTCTCATCTTCTTATCTTCCTCTTTTACCTTTTTCATCTACCCTCTCTCTCTCTCTCTCTTCTCCATTACCATGACCTATAGCAAACCCATGCCCTCTCAGAAAAGTTCAAAGAATAGTTCCTCTCTGGAAATTGACATTATCTAATCCAAATCCTCCAAATTTGAGTCCTCCATTCGTATCTCCTCCCGAAAAAGGGGCTCTATTAAAAAGAAAAACCCTAAAAAACCCTATTCTTGTCCTCCTGATCCTCTGGGTGAAGACGAAGTTCACAAGTTCTGGGATGTTGCCTCCAAGGCCAAGTTCATAACTTTCAATAAGAGGCCAGTGGTTCTTAGCCATGTGGTAAACCTCGAGGAACTTGAGGACTCCCATCGCAAGGTTAGCGCCTTTCTGTGGGCTGAAAAACTCTCTCTACTTCTGAGACTATGTAGGGTCAAATACTAATAAGAGTCGGACCAAATGTTTTATGCTAATCTTCGTTGGGGTGGAAAAAGCAATGACCTAGAAACCTTCATCCTAGGGGTGCACATTATTATCAATAGTCGACTATTCAAGGATATTTTTGGATGTGAGTTCTCTAGTGATGTCCCATACATGAATGAAAACTGGTTGGATGATTTTAAGGTCTCTTTACAAGATTCCAGGGCCTTCTTCTACGTGGAACCCCTCAGGTTCTGTGACTTTAGGCCCCTTTCTTTCTACTTTGAGCATCGTATCCTGGCTGACATATTGCTACTACTCTGGTTTCAAGGAAAGGCTCACTTAGCAGCATCTCTAACAGGGATGTCTTTATGCTGTATTATCTTCTTAAGAAATACCAGATCAACTGGGCTGAGTGGATCATAAAGTATATGCTAAAAAGTGCTGAAGATTCCAACCCAACTGCTAGTCTTCCTTACGGTCTGCTTATATCCCAGATGCTGAGTGATTCACAAGTAGATCTCTCCGCCTTCAGGGCCACTAAAGTTTTTGCCACTTATGATTCTTGAACCTTTGCAAGCATGAGATACACTCTGGTTGATAACAATTGGCACAAAAAAAATTCTGTTAAAGTGAAAGCTGAAGCGCCTAAGTAGACTAGAATCTTTGAAGACTTGGTTGTTGTGCTCACAAAGGAGGTAGATGATCTTAGGCGTATTTATATGCCTAATTAGCCAATAATTCCTATACATAGAGTGAATTCAGAGGATTAATTAATAGAGTCTAGGTGTTTGTGTGTCGTTTTCTCTTATTTTGCTAATGTAGGCCAAGTGCGCCTGTTGGATTTTGCATTGAGTGGAAAGTTCAGGGTTGAATTCGGACTCGATGGAAGAACACAACTTGGAACTTCGAGGATGAAGATCAGAAGAAGCAACCAAAAGACCAAAAAGCCATGTGGCAAACCTGGGTATAAGGTTGTGGATGCTTTTCTCTTTATTCATGATATATTCCACATCCATGACTGGCCAAGCCTCCACATTCTGGGGTTGTAGCCATAGACTATGTGTAGTTCTTAACTTTTGATATCTATGAATAGTTTTTGTCAATTATTCCTATGTTATTCATATCTATACTTCAAAGTCTGGCCAACTAGGGATTAAATTTGTTGTTCACTATGGATTCGAGAAATGTTGGAGTGGATAGAACACAATAGCATAGGGAGCTTATTCAATACTAGGAAACTATGTTGATTTATGTAAGGGATACCTGTGACAACTACCCTTACACCTTGGTTAGTTCATGTATGGGAAGATAGCTTTAATGAATTTTCATTGGTCTATCTATCTCTGCTCAATGATGTAGTTAGGCAGTTAATAACGATAGGCCGACAGAGGCGTGCAACCCTATTCAGGTATATTAAACCCCATGAATCAAGAATCAGGAAATCAGACGTAGAGAGATATAGTTAAGACTAGATAGAGTCATAGTTACAACCCTGGAATTGCATCTTTAATTGATATCTTATGTGAAAGTCATCTTAGTTTATTAGAAGTTTTTTCTTTTAAAATTTATTTTCCATAAAATAACAATTCTTTTTTCCAAAAGCACCATAAATGTGATAACTGAGAGAAAGTATGAATTATAATCAAATCCCTTAGGTTCGACAACCCGACTCCTTAAGTAGGGCCACTGTATTACTTGTGAGATCACATACACTTGTGTGTGCTAAGGAAGTAACAAGTTTTTGGTGCCATTGCTAGGGATTTGAAATGAATTGGTTTATTATCGAAGTTATCTAGTTTTGTAGTGATTGCTACATTTGATATTAGCGGTGTTTTTATGCATGAAAGCGAGCTCTAAATTGGAAAACCAAGACTCTTATTTTCGTCAGCCAAAGAGGAGAGTAGGAATTTTGTTTGAAACACTGCCAATTGAATTCGTTGAGCTGGAGGATCAAGAGGATAATGAGATGGAGGTTGATCCTATTGCAGATAACATGACAAACAATAACCCACTAGCACTAGTAGCACTGGCTGCTGATGCAGCACCAACACCTAGGCCAGTAAGTGACATAGCAATCCTAAGAACTATAAATATCATAAGTTGTTTTATCAAGCTTGAGCCTGGTGGCTGGTGGGAGCTCAAACAGAATATGGTCCAATTGCTACATCTACTGGGCAGCTCATGAAGATCCGCAAGTCCATCTTTAGAATTTTCTTGAGATCGTTAATACTTTCATTCCCACGAGGGTGAATCCTAACTACGCAAGGATGACATTTTTCCCCTTTTCACTGTTAGGGGAAGCCCGGAGGTGGTTACAAATTGAGCCACCGAACTCTATAGCATCATGGGATGATTTGGCCCAAATATTTCTCACCAGATTCTTCTCATCGGGTAAGACAACTAAGTTAAGAAGTAAGATCTTGAGCTTCAAGCAGAGGGTTGGGGAGAATTTATATCAGGTGTAGGATAGGTTCAAAACTCTATTGATAAATTGCCCACACCATTGCCAAGCTAACGTGGTATTGGTCCACACCTTCATTGAAGGGTTGGAACCCAATACCAAGATTTTTCTTGATTCAGCTGCAGGGGTTCAAGCATTGGAAAAGACGTATGATGAATTACACGTTCTTCTAAACAGAATTGCTCAAGGCAACTTAGAATAGAATGGAGGATCCAACAGACCAATATTTCAAAATCTGACTGGGGTCTTGGAGATAGATACTATAACCAACCTACGGTCCGAAATGGCAGCGATGCATAACATGATAACCACGAACTTCAATAACTTGGCGTTGGGTCTAAAACAATAGGTTCCATTATCAGTAGGTCAGCAACAAGCCCCCACGAATATGATAAATAGCAACCATCCGATTGGTGTGATGTATGTGGGGTAGGAGATCATATGGATGAATCTTATGGATCTAATCCTGAGGCAGTATACTTTGTGGGCAGTGCTAATATATAAGGCTATCAAGGATTCGGGAACACTTACAACCCAAATGAAGGAACCACCCAAACTTCTCATGGGGTGGCATTCAACAAAATCATGAGCCACTGCAGCAAAGACCATAGGGTGCAAATGCATATCAAAATCAGTTGGTTGAACAGCCTACAAGACAGGCTAATCCGATAACCATACTTGATAGTGAGGTGCTGAGACAGATCTTGGCCAATCAGAATAGGCAAGAAGAAGAAATCCAAAGGAACAAAGAAAATCTGCTGAACTTAAAAAAAACAATTGGGACAGTTGGCCACTTCAATAAATTCCATGCCTCAAGGGGGCTTGCCAGGAAATGCTAATCCCAACCTAAAATAAGTGAATGCAGTCAGCACACGGAGTGGGAGGCCTTTAAGGGAATTGATTCCCAAGCAGAAGAACGAGGAGGGGAAAAATACTACACAAGATACTGAGGATGGAAATCCCAGTAAACTCCTGTCGAGGCCACCACATTACCAAAACCTCCTCCTTCGTTCCCATAAAATCTCAAGAAGAAGAAAGAGGATGACTATTTTTAGAAATTCATCGGGCTACTAAAACAGGTACAAATTAACTTACCTTTGATTGATGTTTTGTAAGGGATCCCAAAATATGCTAAATATGTCAAGGACATCGTTGCTAACAAGACCAAATACGTGGAGTATGAGACTGTGGCACTGACAACGGCATGCAACTCCAAGATTCTCAATAAATCACACTTGCCAGCCAAACTTAAAGATCCAGGAAGCTTCACTGTGCAAGTAACCATTGGGAACCATCTGAATGCTAGGGGATTCAGTGATCTTAGGGTTAATATAAACCTTATGCCCACGTTTTTATTCTTACAGCTATGTCTTAGAAGGACAAAGCCCATAACTATTATATTATAGCAAGCCGATTGTTCAGTGGCAAGGCCGAATGTTGTGATGGAGGACTTCTTAGTCTAAGTGGGGTCTCTTATTTTCCCCGTGGACTTCGTCATCTTAGATTTTGAGCTTGACCTGGAGGTCCCATTTATACTCGGGTGCCCATTCCTAGCTATAGGAGGGGCGTTGATTGATATTATAGCAGGAAGGCTCACTATGCAAGCCCATGATAAACCAAGTTGAGATAAAGACCCACTAGCCAGGGTACTACTAAATCAAGGGCTAATGGATGATGATGAGGCCCGACAGATTGAAAGTGTGCTGAATGCTCACAATGTGAGTATGTTGAAAAAGATGAATGAACCCTTGAATATGGTGTTGGGACCACATCCCAAACCCTTAGTCGAAGAAGCTCCTAAGTTGGAGTTGAAGCAACTACCATAATATCTCAGGTATGAATTTCTTGGCAAATATAATACATAACATGTAATCTTGTCTGCTTTCTTGATTGCAACCTAGGTAGAAGCGTCTGTTATGGTGATGAAGAAGAGAAAAAGACCCATGGGATGACATATGTCAGACATCCATAGCATCAGACCAATCTTCTATATGCATAGAATATTCATGGAGGAGGGCCATAAGCCGGTGGGTCAACCTCAAAGGAGGCTAAACCCCATCATGAAAGAGGTAGTGAAAAATCAGGCTATAAAGTGGCTGGACACAAGGATCATCTTTCATATATTAGATAGTAAGTGGGTAAGCCTTGTACAATGTGTCCCCAAAAAGGACGAGATGACAGTTGTCACCAATGAGAAGAAAATGAGCTTATTCCAACGTGGATGGTGATGGGGTGGTGAATCTGCATGGAATATAGGAAACTGAATGATGCTACAAGGAAAGATCATTACCCCGTGCCTTTTATCAACCAGATGTTGGATAAACTAGTTGAGCAGGTGTACTATTGCTTCCTGGATGGATACTCAGGGTATAACAGATCACAATTGCACCTAAAGACTAGGAAAAGACAACTTTCACTTGCCTATACGTGGTATATGCCTTCAAGCGCCTGCCTTTTGGGTTGTGCAATACACCAACCATATTCTAAAGGTATATGATGGCGATATTTCATGATATGGTGGAGAACTTTATGGAGGTGTTCATGGATGATTTCTCTATCTTCGAGGAATCATTTGAGAGCTGCTTGCAGAATTTGGAAAGTGTGCTAGCTAGATGCGAGAAGACTAACCTCGTTCTTAACTAGGAGAAATGTAATTTTCTAGTAAAGAAGGGGATAGTCTTGGGCCACAAAGTGTCCAAGAAGGAGTTGGAAGTAGACAAAGCAAAGATAGAGGTGATCGAGAAGCTGCCACCACCGGTGTCTATTAAGGTTTTCCAGAGCTTTCTGGGACACGCGGGGTTCTACCACACATTTATTAAATACTTCACAAAGATGCGAAGCCATTGTGTGTCCTGTTGGAGAAAGAGGTAGCGTTTCACTTTGATGAATCTTGTTTGCAGGTGTTTGAAACACTAAAGAAAAAGTTGGTAGAGGCTCCCATCTTAGTAGTACCTGATTGGGGTATCCCGTTCAAGCTAATATGTGATGCCATACAATAGTGGGGGTAGTACTAGAGCAATACAGAGATAAAATCATTCACTCCATATACTATGCCATCAAGACCTTGGATGCAACACAGAGCAACTATATAGTTACTGAGAAGTAAATTCTGGCACTGGTGTATGTATTTGATAAATTTAGGGCTTATTTAGTGGGACCCAAGTGGTAGTGTTCACAAACCACGCGGCAGTAAAGTATTTGTTGAACAAAAAGGATGCAAAACCATACTTGATTAGACAGATCTTATTGCTCCAAGAGTTTGACATCAAGATCAAGGATCAAAAGGGGAGTGAGAACTAAGTTTCTGATCATTTATCTCGTCTGGAGACTAATTCTCTCAAAGGTGAGCAACTACAAATCAGATAAGATTTTCCGGACGAGCAACTATTAGCCATCGAGGTGGAACAATTACCATAGTATGCTGATATTATAAATTACTTGGTAAGTGGTGTGTTCCCACCCGATGGAACCTATTAGCAGAAGAAGAGGCTAGCCCACGATGCAAAGGTATATGTCTGGGATGATACATAGCTATTCAAGCAAGGAGCTGACCGCATGGTAAAGAGATGTGTTCCAGATGTAGAGATGCAACAAAATCTAAAAAAATGCCATGCCTCTCCATATGGGGGCCATCATGGTGGTGACCAGACAACGCACAAGGTATTATAATCTGATTTCTTCTGGTCTAGCCTATTCAAAGATGTTATTCAATTCCCCAGGGCCTGTGACGCTTGCCAGAAGACAGGTGCTATATCCCAGAGGTATGAGATGCCCTTAAACAACATTCTGGAAGTAGAGATCTTCGACGTTTGGGGTATTGATTTCATGGGGCCATTCCTACCATCATTCGGTTGCCACTATATTCTGGTAGCTGTGGACTACATTTCCAAATGGGTAGAATTAACATCACTTCCAACCAATGATGTGAAGGGGGTAAGCAAGTTCCTCAAAAAGAACATCTGCACACGGTTTGGTACTCCAAGGGCTATTATCAGCGATAGTGGTTCCCATTTTTTAAACCAAATAGTGAAAAACTTGCTAGCAAAGTATGGGATAAGGCATAGGGTGGCTACAACATACCACTCGCAAACCAGCAGGCAGATGGAGGTGTCCAACTGGGAGGTGATATAGATATTACAAAAGAACGTGAATGCCACCCAGAAAGATTGGGTAGAAAAGCTGGATGAAGATTATGGGCATATCGGACTGCGTACAAGACCCCAATAGGAACCTCTCCTTATAGGTTGGTATATGCCAAGGCCTGTCATTTGCCCATAGAACTCAAGCATCAGGCGTATTGGGTGATTAAGAAGCTAAATCTTGGTCCGAAGCTTGCTGGGAGGAAGAGACTGGAGCAATTAGAGGAGTTGGATGAATTCTGGCTACATTCTTATGAGAATGCTAAGCTCTACAAGGATCAAACAAATAAGTAGCACGACTGGCACATAATCAAGCTGAACTTTGAGCCAGGCCAATAAGTATTCCTATTCAACTCACATCTTAGATTGTTTTTAGGGAAATTGAGTTCCAAATGGCATGGAACCTATGTGGTGGTAGCGACCACAACTCATAGAGCAGTGGAGCTAAAGGATGTGACCACGAACCAAACTTTTTTGGTGAATGGTCAATGGATCAAGCGCTACTATGGTGTGGACGCAAATCAAACAGTGGAGGCCATTAAGTTGGCCAAGGATAAATGAGCATAACGTGAGTTATGCCATGACATTAAATTATGCCCTGCATAGGAGGCAACTCGTGGTAAGGTAATGTACGTGTGTTTCTTTTTCCTTAAAAAAATCCAAAAATCTGAAAAACGAATCCTGTATAACAAGTGTGAAAAATTTGCACAAGTACAGGTCCGCGATGCCTCCGCGTCACGGATCTTGCATAATCTTTTGTGGAAATATTTCCGTCCTTAATTGCCTATGATTCATTGGTAATTCTTTTGTTTTTCTTAGTCTAATACAATGTTTTGAGTATTTTGAAGCATGTCCAAGTGTTAGGGAAATTTTTTGTGATCCAAAGGTAAAAATTAGAACTTCATTCTTGCTTAAAACAGTAAGCATATGCAATGGTTTCGCGATACTGACCCATTGCTAATGCCTACTGCTTATGCACCCAGGTGAAAATGTTAATAAGTATGGGTCCGCATTGTCTCTGCGTTAAGGAGTAACTGTAGGTGCACATTGTTTCTGCACCCATGTACATGAATTTGTTTAAGTTTCCCTTCGTGTTGCCTCTGCATCGCTAAGACGACGCTAAGGTTTACTGTTTGTGCAGCCACAAATAAATTACTTTAGGTACATGTCTGAGTTCGCTCTGCGATGCAAAGGGAAAGCGGTAATATGTTAAATTTTCTGGATTACAGACGTGGCCCCCCTTTAATACCCCCAAAACCATTTTTCTTTTTCTTTGTTACCCTTTTATTACATAATTCTCTATATTTTCTCTCTTTCTTTTCCTCTTTCTCCCTAAAATTCGAATCCATTTGCATTGCATACCCCTTGGGTCACGATTTGCAGAGCACAGTGCACATTCTATGGGCAAAGTAAGTTCTTTTAACTCCAATTTCATGTGATTTCAAGTGTGTAATGGCAGAATTTTTACCATAGTTATGTGAAATGGCAAGTGGGTGAAGTTTTCTCCTTGTTCTCTGGTGGTTGACGCATGTGGGTAGGTATGGCATGAGTATAATCATTTGTGGGGATAAGTTTGGTATATGATTAGTGGGGTGCAAACCCTAGGTCAAATTTGCACCCAAAACTGGGAAAACGATTGGGCGGTTATGTGCTCTTCCCCGTGCCTTGTGTTTAAATGGTTGTGTATATACTGGATTATGTCAAATATTCAAGTGTGGGGTTGAGGTCGTACACTGTGATGAGGGTTTGTTCTGGTAACTATCGAAATAGGGGATGATTGGGGGTCCTTGGGGGATTATGTTCTCGTGATGGGGCAGTCAGGGGTGTTTTACACCACAAACTGCTAGTTTTCATGTTGAGGGTTTTTATACACTATTTTGAAGGGAAGGTGAATTAATATCCATTCTTGTATGCATGCTCATGTTCTTCCTATGCTTTTGGGCTTGATTTTTCGCGTTTATGCGGATTGATGCCGTAGTTTAAATATGGGTTGAATGTATCACCTTGGGGGTTGACTATGCTATAGAATTATGGGGGAGGTGTTGAAGTTGCGAAATTTATGTATCTCGTATTACTTGGGGAAATTTGAGTACCCTTGCCACATGGGCATGAGTTTAAGTGTGGGGTCTTGAATTTTGAAGTAAAAACTAACTTTGCACGTTTGTTTTGCAGGTAAGATGTCTTCAAGTGCACGCCGAGACGGATTGTTAAGTAGGCCCAGAGCCATCAACACAAGGAAATGGCCAAGAGATATTTTAGATGTGCCTAAGGACACTACGAGGGGTTAGAAACCTCAATAAGGGGACAATGCTATAAATAGAGATGAAAGGAGGTGGTACTAATCTCATGATGAGACAAAGTACTATCCCGATGTCCCAATTTACGTAGAGTCCCTTCGGGACGAGTACCCCAAATCTTAAGCCGTTGCAATAATTTGGGTTTGGGGTTCTTATTCCAACCACCTATGCCCTGCAATCTTAGCTTGGTGAGGGAATTCTACGCCAATATGAGCGAAGAACTGAGGTCTCAAATGGTGGTTGTTCGTGGCTTGGAGGTTAACTTTTCACCACTAGCGATGAACCGGATATTGGGCACTCCTGAAGATGTCTTTGTAGGAATGTTCAACAAGTTGTGCCTTTGCCCTCCTTACCAAGACATCTGGCACACTATTTCTGTTTGCGTAGGTCTATGGCGAGATGGGTTTGACATGCTGATCAGGGCTATCACCTCTTATTTCCTTTTGCTCACATGTTCAGGGAAGCTAGAGTCATGCTGAAGATCGTGATGGACTCTTTATTTCCAAGGCAACACTTCACCAATATGACGAGAGATAGAGTGTACGTATCATATGCAATCATGAGGGCTATGCAGCTGAAGTATGGGGCAATCTTCAGACTAGCGATGCAGAAGGCCAAGACCCACAAGAGTCGCAGGTATGCCTTTTAGGGGCCCTTATTATTAGTTTGTGTCGTGCTGCAGGTGTCCCTGAGGAGAAGGTAGACTACTACTCGATCATTCAGCCCCCGCTCCCCCCATGTTTCCATGAACATTAAGGGGCCTGACATGCACATGGGCCCAGTCCTGACTATAGCAGAGCGGGCCTAGTGGGATGAGTTGATTATAAGTCGCATATACTTCCTAAAGAAGCTGAGACACCGGACTGGCAGTCGACCTTCCACTAGAGAGGAATTATAGGAGGTTGAGGTGGAATACCCGCTAAATAATCATGCTAAAGACTGTGTAGTTCTTAACTTTTGACATCTATGGATAATTTCTTTCGGTAATTGCTATGTTATTTATATCTATACTTCAAAGTCTAGCCAACTAGGGAATAAATTTGTTGTTCACTCTAGATTGGAGAGATGTTGGAGTAAATAGAACATAATAACATATGGAGCTTATTCAATACGAGGAAACTAGGTTGATTCATGTAAAACTACCCTTACACCTTGCTTGTTTTATATATAGGAAGATAGCTTTAATCAGGTCTATCTATCCCCGCTCAACGATGTAGTTAGGTAGTTAATAACGGTAGGTCGGCAGAAGCATGTAACCCTGTTCAGGTATATTAAACCCCGTGAATCAATAATCAGGAAATCAGATATAGAGAAATATAGCTAAGACTAGACAGAGTCGTAACAGCAACAAAACTGGAATTGCATCTTTAATTAATATCTTGTGTGAAAGTCATCTTAGTTTATTAGAAGTTATTTATTTTATAATTTATTTTCCATAAAACAACAATTCTTTTTTCCAAACGCACCATAAACGTGATAACTGAGAAAAAGTACGAGTTATAATTAATTCCCTTGGGTTTGACAACCCAACTCCTTAAGTTAGGCCATTGTATTACTTTGAGAATGCGTACACTTGCGTGTGCTAGGGAAACAACAGTAGACAACATTAGGGCTTCACTCCTCTCTCTAACCACCTCTGTGCAGGACATGTAGGAAACTTTGGCCAAGATTGTATAGCTCAGCAAGAACTCGAATACGGAATTAGGAAAGTTGCAGATGGAGGTGGAAGACCTCAAGAAAGAGGGTGTGCGGTCGTTAAACAAGCTCATCAAGCAAGTCGACTCTCTGAGTTCAGAAGTTAACTCGTCCAATACTGAACTTGTTGTATCCATCCAGAATGCCTACTCTGCCTTCTTTAAGGACTCTGAGAATTCCTATGACTCTTTTTGTCGCAACATACTCACTACCCTAAAGAATTTACTGGGTTGTCACTAATACTCTCCCCCCGGCTAAGACAATTTTTTTGGTTTTATAATATTGGGGTTATCTATTACCCCATACTTCTTCTCCTTTTGAGACTTTTTTTCATTATACTTGCACTGGTATCTCCTTTTTGATTTCGTCAAAAGGGAGGAAAACTGTTTCCTGTTATATTTTAATTATTTTAATTCTATAAGTGTGCCTGTCTGCCTATGCCACACTGTCTACATTACAAGCACTATGTTTTTTAGATTGCTATGCTCTGTCTAAGAAAACAGGTACAAGGACATAAGAAGTTGACTAAGTCAACCAGGACTCACAAAGACATGTGAGCCTCCTCAGAATCCCTAGAAGCTCGAAGGCAGGGGGGACCTAACTAATCAACAAGGAAGTACCCATATAACAACCCTTTGTCATCATCAAAAAGGGGAAGATTGTTAGCATTTATTAATTTTGAGTATTTTATTTGTAGGACAATTAAAAAGGAAAGAAAAGGAAGACTCAGCTTTAAAGGAAATAAATACAATCACATACCTTAGTGAAAGGTGAGCACATACTAATGGAAAGAGATTCAATCCAGAACAAGAAGATTATGCGGAAGTATCACTGAAGGAAAGAAAATCAATCAAGAGATGATTGATAAGCTAAAAAAGGAAAAGACATTTAAATCAAGAAATGATTGAAGAACTAAAGAAGGAAAGACATCCGATCCAGATGGATGTATCTCCAATCAAGGACTCCTCTTTCATCCTTGTTTGGAAGAATTCCCTTGTGTCATGTAATCACCAATGACTAGTTTATATTGGAATCCTCCTATATTAGCTCTCTTTCTAGACATAGTAGCTTTATACTTTTGAGAAAATAATCTGGGCTGAAAGCTCTAATATTCTATGCTACAATGTATTGTACTCTTGTGTATGAACCAATTGTAAAGAAAGAAAGAAAAAGAGTGAGATTTTCTAGACTAAGCTTTCTTGAGATGAGTTGAAAAAATTTCTGATGTGCGCATTAGACTGAGAGAGAAATAGTTTGTAAACACCCTTTTACTTGAACCTTAAAGGAACCCTACTGACCCAAGGAGACTGGATTAGGCACCACATTAGTGATCCAAACCAGTATACATCACGATGTCTCTTCTATTTCTGCCTTAATTTTTAAGTTGCTTGCTAAGTCGACTACTTTTCAAACTCAGTCAACCACAGAATAAATTTCAACTCAACCCCCCGCCTCTTGACTATCAGTCCATAGCATCAACCACAAGTTCAGAAAATAACACTCAGTACATAAGGAAGAAAGACGGGGAGGGTAGCCCATTTCTCTAAAACGAGAGCCTTTTATTTTGCTCAGGTGCTTTTAGGAGGACGTTTCGATTCATTTTTAGGAACAAGATTTCTTTTGAATGTTTTTACGATATGAACTCGGAGATGATGGAGCTTTTACGATTTGAGTCCAAAAACAATGTCATTTGGCAATTTGAGTTCAAAGACTACACCAGAAGGCGGGAGCTTTTTCGATTTGAAGTCTGAAAAATGTATTGTTTGATGATTTGAGTTTGGATACTGCATTGCGTAAGTTGGACGATGCCAACTATTTAAGTTGAACGACATGTTAGCAACTAATAAGATCGGAAAAGTTAGGAAAAAAAATTCTTGATATTTTTAACCAACACTCTATCTAAATGCTGCTAAAAGTTTTACAACTTTTAATTCAATGATGCTACCTCAATGTAAATAATTTTGCAGCAATATTAAGAAGAAAATTTATCATCACTAAGTATATCTTTTGTTATAGCAATTCTCTTCAACGTGACTCAAGATAGAATTTTTTGAAATTCTGTTTAAATGAATATATGCTACAAATTTATGTGTGTTACATATATTTCAGCGTCACATGGATCTTTCAAGTGTTTGAATTAAATACATAACAATTATCTATTTGGCTAAATTAAAAAGAAAAAAATATCACCATAAATGCTTATATAATAACTTGATAAATTTATCAAGCTATTATCTCATCTTCCTTGCATTCCCTATATTTGATTTCAGCCTTATTCGATCCATCTTCGTGAATTACGTCACAACATTCACATCTATCAATCTGGAAAAAAATAAAATATATATTAAAAAAATACAATAGTTAGAGTATAAGTTTTGTATTTTTCATAAAATAAGATTTTAGACACCAAAATTTTGTAAGACTCTACAAAATAAGTTCCATCTCATTTAGGGTTTCTTGGAATTTACTTTATCCTAAACCTTAATTCTCAAATATCCCATAAATTCTGGGATACTTATAAATAGATCAAAAATATTATAGAATCTTCTTGATAATTAAATACTTCAAGAAGATCCACACAAATCCTTTAATGGAAATCAAGTTCATATTGTCCTAGTTAGAGAAATACACCACTAACGGTTCTCCAATCACAGCGAAATCTTATGAGTGAAGAATCGAGAGAAAAATAAATTTGTACTCATATTATTTATCAATAAAATTATATTTCTTCATATTTTATTTATAATTATAATTTATCTTTTCATCACATTAAAATTTATTTCAAATAAAGATTTTTTTTGTTTGTCAGACTAAAGTATTTTGGAAGAGGTCGAATATAGTTTGGAGATTCCCTAAAGACAACATGCTTAAATTTTCACTAATAACACGTAACATTATGATTGGTTGACTTCCAATTACTGCTACATGTTTGTACACAAAAGAAGAAGTTATGCCTACTAAAAGAAAGCTTAGTCCTACACTCCTTATTTTATGAATTATATATATAGGGTATACCGAATTCCACCTTTTAAGATAATTGATTTTAGAATTTACTAAAAAACGAGTATGTGGAAAAAATAGAAGAGATGAATCTTAGCTAATTTTATTATATGAAAACAAGCAAAAACTTCAATATTTGACACACTTTGTAACACTACAATAAATAAATAAGTTTGGATTTTTGCGATAATTATTTATAATCAGCAATAAGTACTTACAAAAGCTTTAATGGTTCTGAATATAATGACATTAATTTAATTATTTTTAAATATTTATGCAATAATAAATATTGCCGCCAAATGAAAATATTTGTAAATTTATTGTTATTAAAAGTCTTTTTTATTATTGTAGTGTAAATTACTTGTGATCAACTAATGGGTCCAACCAAATAAAAACTAATGTGTCAGTTTAATCAGGACACAATTTAGTTGCAATTTATTAGTTTTATTCAACTTATAGCTACCTAGAAATTAATTGAAAAAAATTAATCTATAAGCAATCGACTTAATAAAAAAAAACTCATGACATTATTGCAGAAGAAAACTTATAAAAAATAATATAAAGCTTAGATGCCCAAATGGGATCAGAGAATATTTTAAAAAGGTCCAGTTGGTCAATTTTAGAATATCTTTTTATCTATAAATAGAAATCTCAGCAAAATTGGTTACCTATTGATTGATTAAATATAGAAGAAAACTTTTTGTTTTCAACCATATGTATATGTTGAGTAAATCTCAATTTAATCTCTTTAGTTAAACTCATAAAAATTGATGAAAAAAAAAAAGCAAAATTAAGAAAACGAAAGTAGAAAAACATTACCTCAATACGTTTAGTTGCTGATGAGTAGACATGAATTTCTGATACATACTCTGCAGAGTGATTTCCAGTATACGAACAATTTCCGATCCCTCGAGGCCATGCTCTAGAATAGGTAGTAAGAATTTCATTTCTTGGAGTTCTCTCAATAGATTTGAAGAAAAATACATGAGGAGCCTCACAAGGATCCCAAGAAGGTCTCCTAGTATCAAACATATAATGTGGTGGCCTAGGACTTCTTGCCCATGTCTTAAATGTTTCAATTGGATTTTGTAACCAACTTCTTGGCATAATTTTCTCATAAATGTGTGCTGAATATCCCCAAGAAACTGAAAAGGTCCAACTAGTAGACCTTTTGTGGCAAATTGTTTGTTGTAACATTCGCGATTGATCATAATTTGCAGCATTTAAGAGATGATATCCTGATTGTGCACGATCCATAGAGGGAAAAATTGGGTCAACCATGTCAAAATGATGAAGTGACATTAATAGAGACTTTGGATGAGAAGATAAAAATCCTGATAAGTCACCACGTAAATCAATCTGCCAATCAAATTTCAAAGAACTAATACTGATTAAAAAACTGTATCGGTATTTCAAATTTTCCAATAGAAAATCAAATTAAACCAAACAAACTCAAACTATACTCAATGCATAATCTATGCCACTATGCTAGGTAAAATTTTAGACATTACCTGATGGACACCAAGAAGAGGAGAAAGATTGGCACCAATGTCAGCAATGCAAGTCATTGTTGTTCTATCAGCAGCATTCAAATGAGCATATCTTTTTAAGCAAGGCATTATATCTCTTGCCAATGCTTTAGCCAAAGGATAACTCAATATGAATCCAGCTCCACCAAAACCTTGATTAAATGAATACCAATAATTCGATAATATAAATTCCGAATGTCCTCCAAAATAATAATACTTTGTATGATCATATTTTGCAAGAATTTCGACCATATTATCCAAGAAAAATATGGAATCATCGTCTCCCATAACTAGCCATCTTACACCTTCATGTGCCTCTCTAAACGTCTCCATTATCCCATGAACAAACCTTAGAACCGTTGCATCGACATGTTTGGTCTCATTAACAAGTTTTGGAACGTCATCAGATATTTTATAAGGAGGTGAATTTGATGACCATGGGAGAAGATCACCTTTTGGAGGAACATCTAGTAAAAGATATCCTTTTGTAACATTTGGTCTCCACCATGATTCTATGTAAGATTTTCTATGGTGCCATGCTTTTTCAGAACCTAAAAGACCAAAAAGAAGGTGGCTAATGTTAGTGGCTCTTTTGGATTGTTCAACATTTGATGATGAACTTGGTTGAAAATTATAAGAAGGTAAAGTTGTGAATTTTAATGAAGACAAAAGATCAGATGATGGACATCCAGAGTCATTGAAAACTATAATGGTGGTTACATATAAGAGTAGACCACAAATTAGCACTGTTTTGCAAATGCCAAGGACATTATAGTTGTCAAGTTTAGACATGTCTGAGAGAATATTTAGTAGGGAGAATTCTATAGAATGGAAAGAAATGAACCAATGATTATTCTCATAGTATGAGTTATTTTCCCTTTTCAAGGTTTTAAGGGAAGAGTCCTCTCCCCACCCTACCCCATCCTCTACCCAACACACAATACAAAAACTTTTATTCACTTGGAAGTTAACAATGATTTGTATGTCTTAACATAATTTGCCACTTTTGCTTTCTACAAATTCTTTGACTAATTAAAATTTCGTTCTTTTCCCTAAACATGGTTTGACTTTAATTTCTAAAGCCAAACTTTTGTATCTTTAATCCCACTTTTCTTAGTATTTGTGACATGGTTAACTTAATTATACATAGTGGTAGTGTAAAGAAATTTTACGCATCAAATATATTATTTAAATTGTTATAACAAGTTAGTGCTATTTTATTATGATAATTAATTAGTTTCACTGAAGAATACCGATAATTATCTTTTATGTGACCTGATAGTATTAATATTTTACACGGTCTTTGTGTATAGGAATACTAGTTATTTCTATTTAATTTTATTGATTTATCTTTGAAATAATTATTTAGCTGAACATGTTACTTCAAAAATTGTCTAACTTTAAAATAATTTAAGAGTGAAAAATGAAGTCAGCTTATACTTTTTCTCATCAAGATATTCTATGTAAAGGTTGCTTCATGGAGTCTCAACTCATGTGCTATAATCTTTAAATTAAACAAAGTCTACTATCTCTTTGAGTTCTCCACAAGGAAATTTTTAGGAATTGAATCTCTTAAGTTATCTTCCAAATCCTATTCATAAAATAATATTTTTATATAGCTTCAAAATGAATAAATTCTTGAAATTTAGTTAATCCTAAGTTCTTTTTCAAGACTCGTTGTTATGATTTTGATCCCATTTGATTGTTTTCCTTATTCTTAAAGGTAATTTTAATTTATGATGAGATGAATCTTATTTTCACCAATTTGTATATATTTAAATAGATAAAAATAACAAAAAGTTGGTCAATATGTATATGATATGAATAATTGATTTTGTAGTCATCTATTGTTACTTACCTTGATTGGAGCTAGATCAAGTATTTAAAAATTTTATTTTAGAATTCTATTCTTTTATTTGAATGGTATTAAATCAATAAATTTTATATATTTAATAAATTTCTTATGATTAATATATTATTTACTGTGAGTAACGTTTTAAGAATAAAATAGTATTTCTGAATTACCCTCGTCATCAAGCAAACTAGTGTCCTCACCAGCAGCTTCTATTTCTTTAATTGAGCATGAATTTACACTAATTTTTTGGGAAGCTGCAAGGAAATATTAATATACACATACCCAGTGGAGATGCATGTTACTCATTATAAATTCATTCTCTAGGTTTTCTCTTCCAAGGTCAGATGAAGCAAAAGGAAATGAAAGATCCAACAGTGAGAGAATCGGTTTAGGAGCAGCCTGAGAACAAACAGACGATTAGAAAGGTAGTGTTATATATATGGCAAGAAAACACAGCACCAGAACAATGTTACTGTGGGACTTGTGAGTAATATTTTATAATATGTTACTCAAAAGTATATTTTTAACACTGTCAGTTTGCCCATTAGCCTAAAAAGTTATTATCAATTATGTTTATACTAATTTTGTAAAATTTTTTAAAAAAACGTATTTTCTCTGTCCCATTTTGTGTGATACCCTTTTTTTTTTAGTCTGTCCCAAAAAGAATGTCACCCTACTCTAATTTGGAAACAGTTTGACTTCAAAATTCCTCTTTTATCCTTAACGAAATGATTTCAACCATACAAATTTCTCAGAATGATTTTAGACTATAAATTTCAAAAATCTTATTTTTTTTCTTAAACTATATACCAAATCAAAAGGTGCCACATATGAGACGGAAAAAGTATTATTTTAGTGAATTAGTTTAAATAATAGCTTAATCTAGTAAAAAATTCAAGAAATTGGTGTCACCACTTATGCCGCCAGAAAGTCTAAAACCAATAGGTATGCTGCAAACTTATGCATTTCGAATTACTGAGTAATATCTTCCTTCATAAGTCTAAAACTACTTTTCTCACAATGGAAGGATTGAGATTAATTATTCTACCGTTGACTCTCTTAACGTGATTTATAATAGGTTAAAAGGTGGAAGGAACTCATAATTAATAATTAATATACTTAAAAAATGTGGAGTAATAAGGTGTAATGTTCACATTTCACATTCAAAAGGAGGGAACGAAATTGATCACCGAAGAATTACTACCTCCTATCTTTATTACTTTCCTATGGCATCATCTCCACTACAATACAGTTACTTTTCCTAAGTATCCGTGATAAGGCAACATTTTAGCCCCTCGTTCTAGGACTTTCCTGTGCAATCCTTTTCATTAAAGAAGAGCTCGACCCATTCATTCATTATTATCATTATCATATCAACTATTCTTGATATGTTGAATGGATTCATCACTAGATTCAACTCGATATAAGGTGTACTGCAAAAATTCGATAGATTGATTGGCTTGACAAATGATAAACACAATTTAATTTTAACCCCCCTTAATGACCCTTCAGGTCATTTTTACGTTTTCATGATTATTTCATCAACTTAAGCTTGTGTATAGTGAGCTCAGATCATTTTTGACTTGTTGATACTGTTATTGTGGTTGTTGGATGAATCGGTTGAGATTTATACAACTTTTCTAGGTGAACGAGAGAGTATAACTATAAAATGAGTTTTCTAGTAAATCCCTAATAAACGGCCTTGGAGTGAAATTCTGATAGTTTTATCAGCTCCAGAGTGCCAAAACAGGCTAGGAGCATGGTTGGCCTGGGTCTTAGGGGTTTCGAGAATTACCTAGGTAAACGTGCATAAAGTGAAATTGTAATAGCACGGTCAGCTCCAGAACATCAACTATAGACTAGAGTGACTTTTTGCTGAATGGCGGGGACTTCCGAATGCATTTTGACCTCCTTCATTCTTTTAGCTAAAATTAGCCAAAAAGAATTGAGACCCTCATTTTATTGTAGGAAGCTCCGTTAGAAATTTTGACTACACCGTTGGATCCAGAACTTCAAAAATCATATGGTTACATAGTTTGATTGCACAAAACGGACATCGAATGGGCCCGGAGAGTCTCAGAGAAAATTTAAGTAGAGCCATGCCTTCGCATGCACGGAGGGCATACCCGCATGTGCTGCATGGAACGAGAGCACATGCTCGCGTCCGCGCGCGCCATGAGATAGGTGGTGGCCAGCCATAAAAGCAGGGGTGTGCATCGGTCGATTCAGTTCGGTGTTATGTATTATCGATTCAATTTATCAGTTTTCGATTTATAAATATGCCAAACCAATAACAAATCAATAAGATATTTTTTATCGATTTCAATTTTATTGATTTTTTGTCCATAATGGTTCAGTTTTTGATTTACCAAATACGATGAGATACATAAAACAAGCAAATCAACTGAGCACCTAAATTTAATAATATACAATATTTGACCTCATATTTTAATTTACTTTCGAACAAAAGGGTTATATATTGGAAACCAAGCAAATACGTGACCTAAAAGTATCAATTTAGTATCAAGTGATGTTAAATTATTAATATTTAATATTTATGAGAGATATAGTACTAAATTATTAAAGTGTTATTGGGTTATCGGTTTACCTAATAACTCAATACTAAAAATCAAAACCGAACCAAGAACCCAATTTTTTTTGTAAAACCATTAAAAATGTATTAACCCAATAATTCA
>JAOTQJ010000007.1:20543599-20556474 GCA_025642045.1 Solanum sejunctum | reverse complement strand
AGTGATACACAAAAAAGTATATCCTCGTAGTGCTTAGGCCCATTGAGGTTTTGTTGTACACTTCTCCATTAAGTGATATCTTGTTCCTTGTTGTCCGTGGACGTAGCCTATTTTATTGGGTGAACCACGTTAAATCTGTGCCTCCATTTCTTATCTTGTCCAATTTATTTTATACTTTTCAATATCAAATTCCGATCCTCATCGCGCTTCCGCTATCGCCTGATATTCCCTAACAATAGGACATATCCATTTATAAATAATAGGAAAAATTACGTGGATATGCAAATATATATTAGCTAATTAGCTAACATAGTTATAGTTTGAATTAACTAGAGCTCGCGACAAACATCTATATATAATCATAGTTTGAGTCTTGTATAACTTGTGTGATTTATACAAACGTTGTGCGCGATCATACAAAAGCTGTCTGCAAATCAAAATGTATACCGAAATATACAAATACTGTGAATTGTATAGCGAATTATACAAACGTTGTGAATGAATTGTAAAGCAAAATATACTAACGCTATACAAAAACTGCAAATTGTATAGTAAATTATACAAATATTGCATAAATTATACAAATATTGTTATGACAAAAAAAAAATTTTCTCCATCTTTCATTTTTATTGAGTTATCTTTCAATATGATTAATATGTAGGAATCTTGATAAATAGACTAACAAATTGGGTCAACGTATACATCTTGTCAAAGTGTGTATATGTTAAGGTATCATAGCGCTTTTGGAGTGCTCATGCAATATCTTTACATTTTATAAGTCAACTTTGTCTCTTTAAGTTCACCCCAAGAAATTTATTAGGAATTGGATCTTTAAGTTATCTTCTAACTTCCGTTCCTAAAGAGCCAGTCACCTTTGTACGACATGAAATAATATTTAATAGGGAATAGCTTCAAAGTGACTATTCCTTGAATTATTTAATTAATATTAGAGGTGTACAAAAATTAAACCAATTGATAAATCGAATCGAAAAAAATGTTATTGATTTATTGAGTTAACAGGGTTTTAATGGTTTTATAAAAAAAATTATTGGGTTACCGGTTCGATTTTTATTTCTAGTACTGCATTATTGAGTAAATCGATAACTTATTAAGATTATAAGAATTTACTACTTCACCCCTTTATAAATATCAAATATCAATAATTTAACATCACTTCATACTAAATCGATACTCGTAAATCATGTATTTTCTTGGTTTTCAATGTATAACCTTTTTGGTGGAAACCAAAATAAAATATGAGGTCAAATCTTGCATATTATTAAGTTTAGGTAATTAACTATTAAGTTTAGGTAATTAATTGATTTATTTATTTTACTGTATCTCACCGTAATGCATCAAATTGTTAAAGAAATCATATATTTATTTTATGAATATTTTCTTATCGGGTAAATCGAAAATCAAATCGTTAAGGACAAAAAATCGATAAACTGAAACCGATAAAAAATATCTTATTGATTTGTTATTGGTTTAGCATATTTAAAAATAAAAAATCGATAAACCAAATTAATAATACTTAAACCGAATCGAATCGACTGATGCACACCTCTTTTAATATATTATTAGTGGGATAGTAATTTAAAATTCACAAGTTTCACTTAAAAGAACAATTTTAAATCAATTTTAATCGATATCAATTTTTAGATTTTGTTTTTTAACATAACAGGTAACATTCTCTCTTTTGTTGCACCATAAATCTTCACTTATAAGAACTATCAAATTGAACAAATTAAATTACAGTCTAATCTTGAAACTTATGATCATATGAAATTGTAATAGAAATAAGACCCTTACAACCAACTCATGCATGTTCATACTGATCAAACTAAGTTTCAATCAGAAGAAACAATTCAAAATGTAATTCAAAATTCAGTTGTCTGATTCTACCATGGTCAAAATAACGCTCAATGAGAAGAAAAGAATAAAATATAATTTAAAATTCAGTTAATGTAAATTTAAAATTATATTTTCTAGTATCATTGCATGGGAGGATGATATATTAACACATTTCTTGAGCAGGAACTATAAAATTCTATTCTTCTTCTAAACTCTCCATCTAAGAAAGTTATTTTTATATTGATGTGATGGACTTCAAGATCATATACTGTTGCTAATGCAACCAACATTCGAAAAGGTATAATTCTTGTTTAATTTTTCATTTAAGAAAGCTATTTTTATATTTATTTGATGGATTTCAAGATCATATACTGTTGCTAGTACAATCAACATTCGAATACATATAATCTTTGTCACTTGCAAGTATATATCAAAGTAATCAAGTCCTTCCTTTTTTTTTGAAATCTTTGACTATAGGTCTTTCCCTGTACTTGTCAATAGTACCATCAACCTTCATTTTCTTTATATATTTTGATCTTACAGGCTTATTTTCTGGAGGAAGATAAACCAATTCCCAAGTATAGTTATTTAAGGTTTATTCAATCTCACTTTTGGTAATTTCTTTCAAAAAACATGAATCCACAAAGTACATTGCTTCTCATAAGGTTTGAGGCTCATTATTAATGAGAAATATTACAAAATCTGATCTAAAGGAATTGGTGGTCCTTTAACATTTACTATGCCTTGGATTTTGTCATTTTATATAATTTATTTGGTTCATCCTGAGGTCATTTAGACACCCCCACTAGACTCTTCATATCTCTAGCTTTATACGGGTAATTGTATTCAAGAAATTTAGCATTATCTTATTCAATTATTGCATTGCCATGAATATCTGAATGTTTAGATTTATGAATCAAAAATTAACATGCTTTACTATTTATAGTACATCCAGTAAATATAGTCTATAGTCTTTGGTCATATTTTCAATCTTTTGAGTATAAGAACTTGAACTTTTGCTAGATATCCTCACACTTTGAATATCTCAAGTTGAGGTTCTTTTCTTTTGTAATGATCCTCCAACCCATTTTAATTTATCCTCTCCTCTTTCAGCATTTAGAGCTTTCAGTAGCGACAACAGGTTATTATATTTATGACTTCTTGGCACTAGTAGTTCAATTGACTGGTCATTCATTTGATTTTATATCATTTTCCATATTTTATAGTTCCTGAAGTTTGAACAGTTGACTTCAGTTAAAACTCTACGAAGATAGCCTCAAAACGATACTCTGACAATTCCATCAGCTCCGAAATGATCAAATTAAGCTAGTAACATGTTTGACTCAAGTACCGAGACTCCTAATTTGGTTTGTACTATATTTTACATTTTACCATTTAAAATTGATCAACGCTTGAATTTAGTCAATATTCATAGTAAACACACTCAGACGAAAATTCTAACATCGTGGTTAGCTCTAGAATGTCAAGTTTGGTCTAAAATGACCTTTTATTCAACTTCCAAGACTTTCGAACTCATTTTGTGCCTCTTGATGAAATTTAACTAAAAATGGCCATCAGTATGTGATCTACATTTAGTCGTAACGAACTCATATAGAAATTTTGATTGGACCATTAAGTTCGGAACACCAAATTTGGTAGGGCAACATAGTTTGTTTGCATGCACGAGGTTCGAAATGGATTCAAAGTACCCCATCAAAATATTTGGAAGTGGATGTCACTACTGGACATTACGAGGTATGATGGAGCCTACTATAACCCTGCTTACAGGAAAGCCAACCCATAATATAGAATGACTAGTAATGTTTTAACTCTATTTTTGTACATGAATATCTTGAGTATGAATGATGGATGAGATAGAGTCTTGATGAGTCATGAACTGGTTTTGAAGAATATTTCAAACAAAAGAGTTGATAATCGATGTGATGGATTAAATTTGACAAGTGTCCAATGAGATTAGAAGGAATTAGTTGGACTCTTATGAGCATGTTGAGTCTTGGGAGGAATATCAAACATCAAACTGAGTGAGAGTATATAATTACTCAAACTCAAAACTATGTAGCCAACGTAGGAGAGAATTAAACTGTAAAATCTGATATTTCCTTATTGTCCCAAAAGAAACCTCGATATGATTGATTGTGGATCCACTTATGAGATGTCCGTAACCCTAGCGAGGTATTTGATTGATGTGGAAACAACATCGCTTCATTGTATTATTATCGGCATATAGGTGATAGTTGTTAGTTAAAAAAACTTCAAATTAGGATATACTAATACTTGATATGGTTGAATTGGATTGTATACCCTTGAATCTTTTCCCTTGGTGTTTTATTGAGATTCATTATCATCTTAAGTTGAGTCTCTAAGTTGAGTACATTTTGATCTTATTATTTTTCAAATATTTTACACGTAGTATATTCCATGTACTAAGGCCACTTGGCACTGCATCATTTCATGATGCAGTGCAAGTACTAAAGACATCAATATATAGGTGCTCCATTGAGATTCATTCCATTCATAATAGTGATGAGACCTCTTAGATTCTAACGATATTCTATTTATTTACTATGTCTTTATTATTTTCTAGAGTTTTTCTTTTCTTGAAGGTAGCAATGGACCTATCATTGGCATCATCTAGACACTAGAGTTAGAGGTTTCATAGATAAAGATGGACTGATTTGACATTCTTATTTACTTGGCTGATCCCATGTAGAATTATTCTTATGATAGTGGACTGACTTGAAATTAGATTATGGATTTAAATTATTACTACATTTAGTGATGATTGATTTGCCCACTAGATTATTCCTTATACTCTTGAATTGAGTTTTCCGCTATATGATTGATGATGTGATCAGGCCATATGGCTAGCTTGGAACTAGTAATAATTTCTGAATGTTGACCACGTCTAAAGTACCCTCTTAGAGTGTGACAATCAAATTATCAAATAGCTTTATCATTTATCAATTTAAGAAAAATTAAAAAAAAATCATATACTTATGCTAATATTATTTATGTCATTTTGAAAAAATTATGTTGGTTAGCTAGTTCGAACTATACATACAATGTGTGTCCAAAAACTAATGTGTCCATCTTTTTTATAGTGAGTTTGCTTACGTGCATTTAATTTTTTTTTTTTGAGGGGCGGGGGTGTGTGTGTTAAATTTTCTGTATTTAGTTTCAGCAAAAGTAAACCTTATATAATAAATACAAGAGACAAAAAGATGATTGTTCTTTCAATGATAATACAATCAATAAAAAATAGTTATACAACAACTTGATCAAGCTATGATCTCATCCAGATTACACTCTCTATACCTTACAGCAGCCTTAAAGGATCCAGCCTTATGAATTATGTCACAACATTCACATCTATCAATCTGAAAAAAAAATAATAAAAATATTGAGATCACATTAGGAATTCTATTTTAATTTATTGTAATTTTCATACAATAAGTAGATATATGTCATTTACTTTCTAGGACAGGTTAGGTATGGTTCAACATCTATGTTGTCCGGACTCTTCAAAAGTGTCAGCCAAAAATAGTGCATTTTTAGAGAATCTGACACGGTGGCATTATTGAAAGTGAAGAGTTGGCGCAACTTAGCTCAATATGAAGTAAATATAAAGAGAGTGATAACATTTGCAGAGGAACCAGAACCACAGCATGTTGATACTAACAAATTGAATCTAAGTGAGATTGATATGAATATTTGTTTGTGATTAGGTTTAATTTAGAGTTATATGTAGGTACGTAGTTGACATGTTTAGCTGATAATCACATTTTATTGATATGTCATACACTGCTTTTGATTGCATATAATGTTATGTGAGCTGTGAAGTTTGTTTGTACTAGTTATGAGAGATACATAAGATTTTGTTCGTGTCCGTGACAGATATGGACAACGCGGCTTGTCTTCCATGGCTAACTACTGGTGCAACCCCCATTCAGACTAGTGTTTACACATGACCGGTTATTAGGTTTACTAGTAGTTGAGGCTATTCTTAGTATTTCAAACTTTACATCATGATTTTTAGTTGAGAATCTTAACATGTCATATGCATATCTTCTCTTGTTAAGTACTCAAGTATTTGCATATATATTATTTTGATGATTAACAAACTATATCAAGTACCAGGCAAGACAGTAGGCTGGCACGCATATTCAGTAATGGAAAAATAGCCTATAAAGTTGTCGTGGTTGGTGAGAAGTCTTTCAGAAATGTTCTAAAGGACCAGCGGTTCTTAGGCTGTACATATAGCAGCATAAAAGACAGAAGTCCAAGGTTGTTGAAGCAAGCTTTTAAAATACCAAGTAATAGATTGAAAAGAGATACTTTTTGTCTTTGAAAAAGCTTCTTCTCGGCTTCTTGTGCAAGACATCAACAGACCCATATGAAGAATCAGAAAGACTAGGTTTGATGTTTTGTGTTGTGAGCAAGTTTCCTCCTGTAGTAAGCATCTAAATGTACTATCACTCCTAACTTATAAAGGTAAGTGATCAATTATTCGTTAGTGTGTTTTGCGTGTGGAAACATACCTTGGAGACAGGTTTGTAGTCCCAAGGTGTGTGCGTGTGTTGTTTCTGTCTAACTACTCAAATGATGTAGGGTAGATCGAAGCAGGGTCAGTGTTGCTCTTGACTTGTGCTAGTTGAATAAGTTGCCTTTGTTGCAAGGGGATAGCATAGAAGTAAGGTGTGCATTGTATTTGTTTACTTTGCTCCTAGTGGATTTGGTTGTTAAATCCTGTAGTGACAGGTCGTGGTTGTTCCTCCCTTGAGTAAGGAGTTTTTCCACGTAAAAATCTCTGTGCATCTGTGTGTTGTCCTTTATTTCTTAAGATTTCTGATATTCCTCATAAAGGGACCTGATAAAGTATCAGGATTAGGAGCATAATAATTTATCATCTCTCTATATATGTATTTTCTCATGATATATCTTGTTTGGTTCTACTTGTATGATGAGGTGCAGTGGCTATAACTGATTAGTATTGGCGTACTAATCACCATCTAGTTAGGATCGCATTATTCTTTTCTACTCACCTTTTGTGCAGATGTTGATTTGTGTACTAATGGAGAATGTCTAATTCCAAGGTTCCAGGATAAACTGCTGGAATGATTCACATCACTACAATTTCTGTCTCTATCTTGTGTTTACATCTATCATAATCACTCTTATACTCATATCACCACTGCATTGTCCGACCTGTGTTTATTAATTTACTCCCTCCAACTGACAAAGCGGTAGTGCTTTTCATGGAACAAAGACAAGGTTGAACCTGGTTTCGAAGGATTGAAACCTAAATGAGGGGATATCATACGACTTGATGAGCCTTATTCACTACCACCAGCTTACCACTTGGCTTTACTATGGGAATCTATATTTCAAAAATAAGCAAAGGCTAGATGATGCCTCTTATCTTCGACCAGAGACCAATTCTCCCATACTCTGGACTAGGACTTCACCAATCAAGGGTCCCTTTTTATGGATGTAATGAGAAGTACCTCCCAGGTTAGATGTGTAAATCCAAAACGCATATTTTCTTGTTACAAGTGAGGAAGAGTTCACTAAAGATGATTACCTATAATCTACGATCAGTTGGGCCTAGCTTAAGATGGCATTAGATTTCCTTACTGACTTTTAATGAGTACCACACTTTGAGCTACTGCCAATCCTTGGATCTGTTGACAATGCTTTAGTAACTAGGATGTGTTGGAAAATTGAGTTGTTAGCTTATAGTAATTCTATTCAAGTGTCTAACTTTAGAATGGTTGCTCAATTTAAGGACAACTTCTTATTGCTTCCTTTAAGATCTAATGACATGGTTCTTGCAGCTGACTCTTCACTTCCAATAACTTTTTAGTGAACCTCAAGGGTTGTCTCCGTTCAAGGATACTTTTGGTCATCATATTCCTCTTATAGAAGGTGCCAAACTGGTCAATAATAGGCCTTTTAGGTATTCCCCAATCCAAAAGGATGCTATTGAAAAGATAACGAAGGAATTGATGACCCGAGGCTTGATCCAACATAGTAGCAACCCCTTTGCTTCACCAATGGTACTCGTTGGCAAGAAAGATGGTACATGGAGGATGTGTGTTAACTACAGAACCTTAAACCAGGTTACTATTAAAGAAAAGTTCCCTATTCCACTAATTGAGGAGCTATTGAATGAGTTGGGTTGAGTGCCAAATATTTCTAAGATAGACTTAAGAGGAGGGTTTCCCCAAATCAGAAGGCCCTTGCCTAATATTCTTAAATTTATATTTACAACTCACTCAAGATATTTTGAGTACCTTGTCATTCCATTAGGATGAAAAGATGCCTCATCTACCTTTCAAGGTTTGATGAATCAGATCATCCAAAAATTTGAACTTTTTTGATGTCATCTTGATCATCAGTAAGAACTTGGCTAAGCATAAGGTTCATCTCAGGATCACATTTGAATTATTATTGCTAAACAAGATCTATCACCAATATTGAATATTTGAGTCATCATGTATCTTCTTTGGGAGTGGCTACTGACCCCAAGAAGATCCAAGCAATGTAAGAGTTGCCTAATCCTACTACTCTTAAGAAATTAAGCTGAAGTATATGCATACTTCTACTCTTACCTAGCTTTACCCATTTCGACATCACTTTTGTCGTTGAGAGAGATTCTTATGATGTGGAATGGGGGCAGTTCTGATGTACCCAATTGCTTACCTTAGTAATGGTTTGTCTCTAATACATCAAGCTTTTAATCAGCATACAAAAGTCAAACTCATATAACGTTGATAAGAGAGTTGAATAGAAAATATTACCTGTATACGTTTCGTTTGTGGTGAATAAACATGAATTTCATTGATATACTCTGCAGAATAGCTTCCAGGATACGAACAATCTCCTATCCCTCGAGGCCATGCTCTGATATATTTTGTAAGAATTTTGTTTCGTGTAGTTTTCTTAGTAGAATGGAAGAAATACATATGAGGGGCTTCACAAGGATCCGAAGAAATATTCCTAGTATCAAAATTATAATGTGGTGGAAGAGTAAGGTTACCCCATGGTTTGAATGTTTCAATAGGATTTTGTAGCAAACTTCTAGGCATAATACTCTCATAAATATGAGCTGAGTATCCCCACGAAATTGAAAATGTCCAATTGGTGGATCTTTTGTAGCAAATGGTTTGTTGTAACATGCGTGATTGATCATATTTTGCCGCATTTAGGAGATGAAAACCAGATTGTGCACGGTCCATAGAGGGAAAAATTGGATCAACCGTGTCAAAATGGTGAAGGGATATTAATAAAGATTTTGGATGGGATGATAGAAATCCTGTTATATCACCTCGTAGATCAATCTGTACTAAAGAAGAAATTAATTAATTAGTTGAAAATAATTATAAAGTGAAAAAAATTTATTTATTGATGTGACAACAATTAATTTTTGATATTTTATTCGATTTTCAAGACTCTAGATGAAAGAAAAAAAACTATGGTTCAATAAAGTTTAAGATCATATACCTGATGACTACCCATAAGAGGTGAAAGATTGACTCCAATATCAGATGTGCAACTCATTGTAGTTTTATCAGCAGATTTAAAGTTAGCATATCTCTTTAAACAAGAAATCACATTATTTGCAAATGCCCTAGCCAAAGGATAGCTCAATATAATTCCAGCTCCCCCAAAAGCTTGATGAAATGAGAAAAAAGAATTAGCTATTATAAACTCCGAATGTCCTCCAAAGTAATAATATTTGGTATGATCATATTGTGCAAGAATATCAACCATATTATCCACAAAAAATATTGAATCATCGTCCCCCATAATTACCCATCTTACCCCTTCATGTGTCTCTCTAACCACCTCCATAATTCCATGTACCATTCTCAAAACTCTTGGATCAACATGATTAGTTTCATTAACAAGTTTGGCGACATCATCGGATACTCGATAAGGAGGTGAATTTAAGGACCATGGGAGAAGATCATCACCTTGTGGAGGAACATCTAGTAAAAGATGTCCTTTTGTAACATTTGGTCTCCACCATGATTCAATATATGGTTTTCTATGATGCCATGCTTCCTCTGACCCCAAAAGTCCAAAAACAAGATGACTAATGTTTGTAGGGACACTAATATTGATTTGTACAATATGATTTAATGATGCATTTGATTGAGAATTATTTGGAAGAGATGTTATGAATTTTGATGAAGAGGAGAAAAGATCAGAAGATGCAGATTCATTAAGAAAGATAATGGAGACCACATATAAGGTTAAAGCACAAATTAACACTGTTTTACACATTGTACTCACAATAGATGTTTCAAATGTAGACATGTTACAGAAATTGGATGAAAGAGAACATAATGAAGATTGATTTTTATACTCCAATATGAGCCTTTTATTTTATATTTTCAAGGTTTTAGTATTTGTGATGTGATAGTATTTAATAATATAATCTTCAACATCATATCCTACTTTTTTATTTTTCTATTATAGACCTAAAAAAAAGAATGAAGATCCTAATTCCATGTGAACTCTACATTGTGACTTTGATGAGATCTCTACATACACATTAATTGTTTTACTACATTCATTTAGGATTTTGACCGTTTCGTTAATCAAATCGATTAGTGCAAAGTAATAAAATTACAAGTTAAATTACTAAAATAACCCTACTGAGTTGAGCAATTGTAATACAATTTTTACTATACGTATATATATTACCTCCTTCGCGAAATGGTACATTAACTTTTTCTTGTTATAGGAAATCTGAAGAATTTGAGGTGTTACTTATTTAACAATTAATGTACTAAATTCAATTAACTAAAAGTTTAATGCATGAATCATATTCATCTACTAAATGTACTCTATTTGGTGATAACTCTTGAGAATAGAGACGCTTGGAGAAATTTTTTTCTTCATTCACTTTCTTACATTTAATTCTCTTTAAATGTTTCCATAAAATATTATTATAAACTTGTTTTTCGATAAACAATGATTTTCATTCAACCAAAAATGTTTTTTACTCTCTCCATTCCAAATTCATTGATTTTTTATGCTTTTTTTACTGTTTAAAATAACTGAATTGTTCAAAGTTCAAGAAATATTTGAAATTTTTTTCATATTTGTCCTTTCATTTATTGAAATTTTATATTTTCTAGAAGATAAATACAACTACATATTTATAATTTCACAAAAAGTAATAGTAAAAAGTATAATATAAATTTTGTTTTTGAATATTCTCTTAATAGGTATACATTACCTCACTACTTGACTCTTAAAATTTAAGTGTTGTCACTGGTGTGCATATGTACAACTAGGGATGGCAAGATTGATTAATTTTATGGTTATTTATTTGATCCAACCCAATTTTTATGGATTGGATATCTAACCATTTAATGGTAGGTTAAATATGGAACAACCTACAATATCTATCATAAAATATGAATAACCATGGCCAATGGGTTTATCCACCAATTGCACTTCTCTTAAACACAAAGCCATAGGAACCTCTACAAAGTACACATCAAGGGTGCGTTTGATAAAGAGAAAACTATTTTTTAATTTTTTCATATTCAATTGGACTAAATATTTTAAAAATATTTTTTAAAATTTTTCTCAAACCTCACCACCCCAGAATCCAGATCCCAACCTAGAACTAACTTATAACCACGACCGATGATTCAACTGGGGACACAACACTCGACTCTTTACCATGACCCGAACTTGAGACCCAAAAACAAACACTTGGCTATGAGCATGACTAGAATCGACTTCTAACCTCAATTGCGATCCAAATCTCACTTCCGATTTGAGGCATGACTCCACCCCCACCGTCGACCATTGCCTCGACTCTCTGTCCAATCCCTCAACCCGACCCCAAATCGTGACTCAAGACCCGACTCCCCATTATGACCCTAAGCAGGACCTGACTTCTAGCCTCAACTATGATCGGACTCCTTTACCCCACTCTAGACCTTGACTTGGGACTCAATTCCCATACCCGACCTAACTCTAAGCTCTGACTCAAAACCCCACACTTAATCCTAACTTTTGACCCAATTCACAACTTAATCTTGAATTAAGATTAAACTTCTAATATAGATTCAGGACTCAACTCTCGACTTTCTACCATAACTTTTACCTTGGACCCCTACCACGACGTAAACTTAGGATGCCATTCCTGATCCCAACTTGATATTTAACTCCTAAACCAACTTTAGATCTCAAGCTGACTCAGAATAACTCAGGATTCAATATCTTAATACCGGCAATGACCCAAAACTCAATTTTTGATGAGAAACCTAAATCACAATATTTTCAACACCCATCTCGTGACCCAAATTTGATATCTAACTCCCAACATTAACTCGATATTTAAATCTACACAATAGCCTGACATCTACGACCTAACCTTAGCTTGATACTTGACTCGAGACTCAATACTTGACATTGACTCGAGACCAAATTTGAAACTTGACTCCTGACATTGACTCAAGACCCAACTATAACACCCTAGAGAAACCTTAGCACTGACCCTTAGAAAATTCTAGAAGAAGCTAAGAAGAAGGCTCTTTCCAATGACCATGAAGGACTTTACATCCCACAAAAGGTCCTAGGACCATAGGTCATACTCATAGGACCTCTCTACACTTGGTGAAAATTTGAGTCCCTATGAACTTATTTTACGAAAAGGTTCTATGGCCCATAGTTAGTGTATATAGGCAAAGCTTAAGACTCAAAATATCTAAGTATGTAGGATGAGATGGATCCACAACTCGTTTAAAGACTTGAAACCCATAAAAATGGGGTTTCATAAACCTAAATCTTGAAACCCCCAAAGTCCTAGCACCCATTTCTACAATGTTAGACCTCGTAATGAATTCAATTGAAGTAAATCGTTCAATTGAAAAAGTTATGACGAACATGGCGTACCCCCCCTTAGTTCAAAAAAAATGAAGAACATTGCTCTTGTCTTGTGAGCTCTTATACATACTTTGAAGAAGGGAAGA
>JAOTQJ010000007.1:20510166-20543499 GCA_025642045.1 Solanum sejunctum | reverse complement strand
TATGGTAGGAAGTGTCGATCGCCGATTGGTTGGTTTGATGTGGGTGAGACAGTCTTGATTGGGCCAGAGGTAATCCAGCAAGCGGTGGACAAGGTGAAATTGATTCGGGAATGACTTTTAGTAGCCCAGAGTCTCCAGAAATCCTATGCTGATAACCGGCGGCGGCAGAATTCTTAGACTTTAAGTTGTGATTTTGCAATTTCATACTGGTTTAAGTGCCTAATCGGCACGAGACATGGTCCCGGGATTGGGCTGTGACATACAAGCAGGTTTTATGACCCATAAAAGGACCCATGGTTTGTAAAAAGGCTCCATAAGTTCCAAGTCCTGAAAATCAAGTCTCGGGACTTTTTAATGAACATAGAAGATGACTTCCATAACTCAAAATCGAATGTGATGGCACTTGTCTTTAATCTATTGAGACAAATCAACATAAACCAAACATATTAAAAATAATGTAGAATAATAGAGTAGAAAGAACAGTCTAAATATTTAAGGATAGGCATAAGGAATAGGAACAAAAGTCTAAAATCATCCCAAGACTGGTGTTACATGTACAAGCCTCTACTACAACTAATTAAGAAAGAAAACTTATACAAGTCTCAATATCTTTGATTCTCAAATAAAATAAAAACAGTAAATTAGTAAAAATCTGAGGAGTTTGCCAAAATGCATAAGTTGCTACCTCTAGGACTATATCAAGCTTGGTGCAAAAATAATAAAGAAGAGTCAATAGGAACCGGGCTCACAACCTAACAAGTGTAGAAGCAAGTGTGAGTATTAACCCACACAATATCCAACAAGAAGATCTAAACATAATTAGAGAATAAAGAACACAAGTACTCCTACTAGCCTAATTAATCGCATACCTTCATACCTATAACCCTGCATGCAGAAAACCTAGCATACAATATATCAACTGATAATTCCGAATGATTTACAAGTACAAAGTTAATAATCATATCACACTTGAAATAGATATTCACATCTAAAGCAATGGATGAAATAAAATATGATGCCATGAAATTTGATGCCATGAAGTGAAATAATGCAATGCAATGTCAAATAATCATAAAGCATTTTTGTCCTATAGTACGCATTTGTTGATTCAGTCTATCTATGTACCTGTCTCGGAATATAAGGCTCGACCCCTCAATACTCAAGTATCTATTGTCACAGAACATGTGGTCCAACCCCTCATAATCAAGTATCTCTTGCCACAGGACGTATGGCTCGCCCTCTGCATATCATCAATGTATTAAACTGCCACAAAGCATGTGGCACGAATCTATGTATACACTTATATCCAGAACCATTTCCTTTGGCATTTTTATCATTTCAGGACGAAGCCATTTCTCTTCAGCTTTTTGTCAATGGTAGAACTCAATGAACATTCCATCCCAATACAGTAATCACTTTCAAATAAGCATAGTAAGGAGTCCACACAACTCATAACTTTCAATACGCATGAGAATATGTGAGGAGTCTACATAATTTATATATTTAATAATCAAGTAAATTGTTCTTTCAATATTAGAATCATTGTCAAGGGCATAACATGGTAGTTGCATCACATCGACTCTCAAGTTCTCAATAAACACTTTATCATCATAGTTCAAAACTATTTATCAATTAATCAATGTTTCACAAGTATTCTTTCAACAAGTTTAACGCAATTATAAGATTATACAACACTTGTTCAACATCACATGTAAAGTGCTCTCATAGTTGATTCCACAATAACACGAAACAGTACTCAACCTTTGAGTCACTATAAGCAATCCACAATTTCCAACAGCGGGAGTCACAAAGTCAATCAATATTCTCAATTCAAGATTCATTATCACAAACATGTATATACCAATTCAAGAGTCAAGTTACACATATCATTGCATAGCCATTTTTATTATTCCAACAAATTTATTAGGTCATTTCATGTCATTGCATAGTCATTTTTATTATTCCAACATATTTATTAGGTCATATTTCATGATTAGTGTAGCTACTTTTAGATTTTTCAATTGAGTCACTTTAATAGAAAGTGAATCCCACATTCAAATTCTATTTTAAGCCAATTTCCACAAGGAGGCTTGGAATAAGCCCGAAAGCCTTGAGATTCATAAGAAGGATTGTTCTAGACTAAATCTGGATTTGGAACAGAACTGTCAGGATTTCATTTTGAGGTCTTTTACCTAAAGTTTTGACCAAAGTCTACTTTTTAAGTTTCAAAAGTGTCAAACACAAAAACTTGCACAAAGCTCAAATAATCGATCAGAAGATCGAACTGTCAGTGTCAACAAGTCAAAAATGACTTGAGATTATTGCAGAAATACTCTAAACAATGAAAAAAAAGCATTTACGCATAGAAGATATGGGAAGGTCATTATGAAACTTCAAAGATTCAAATTCAAATAATTAGTGAAATTAATGCTATCAATATAAATACAAAATGATATTGTGCATCTAACTGTCAAAATTAATGGACCCTAAGAAATTGTAATAACTATTCAAACCCAAAAACAGAAAAAGAAAAAGTTTAAGTTTATGACATTCCACTAAGCAATTATCTCTTCCATGTGACATTCTCTGAGTTTAATCATTGCCTTATTGGTGCCCTTTTTGTGCATTACGTCACAACACTCGCATCTATCCATCTGAAAGTAAAAGAGGAAGAAGAAAAATAATCCTAGTTATTATATGTGAGACTTATTATAAATACAAAATAAAATAAATAAAAGTATCTGCTTACATATCATACAAGGATTATTGTTTTAAAAAAATGAAAGGGTAAATTTAAACATTTCTCATGAATCATGGGCAAAATTAATTCTTTTGTGTAGTTCAATAATAAATTTGATCTTTTTCTCGAGTTTTAAAATTTTTTGCTCCTCTCTTTCATAAGCTACTAGCCCACTTATTCTACTATCAATCATCCTTTGTCCCTTCTTCCTCCTTGTCTCTCTTCAACATTATCATCACCACCTTCTCTTCTCCGCCGTTTTCCTTTCTCATTTTTCTCTTCTGTCAACCCCAACACCACCTACACCACTATGAGAAAATTTGCAAAATGATTTGACCATGCAAAATAAAATATTATTTTAATACAAGTATATCGCCACATAGGAATCAAAGTAGGAAGAAGGTTGTTTAGAGTTATAGAAAAATTATTCTTCTTTTTTCTCTAAGCTACTGTCTGTCTATCTTTATTACTGATTACCATGTCTTCGTAAAGAAACTTATTTCATGATCTAGAGATATTACAAATAAAAAAAGATAGGAAATAAAGACCTTACCTCTATTCGTTTCCTTCTTGAAGAATATACTTCAATCTTGGAGATATAATCTGCAGAATGGTTACCACTATATGAACAAGCCAACAATTCTCGAGGTTTTGACCGCAAAAATGTAGTAAGGATTTCATTTTTCATCTTCTCTACATTTTTCATGAAAAAAATATGAGGAGCTTCACAAGAATCATTTGTAGGCCATCTTGTATTTATCATGTAATATGGAGGATCTTTAGGTGTAACTCCCCAAGGTTTAAATGTTTCAATTGGTAATTGTAAATGGCTCCTAGGCAAAATGTTCTCATATATATGAACAGAATAACCCCATGAAATAGAAAAAGACCAATTATTAGGCCTATTGTAGCAAATAACTTGTTGTAACATGCGAGATTGATCTAAATTTGCCGCCTTCATAAGGTGGCGTATAGATTGTGATCTCTCCATTGAAGGAAAGATAGGGTCCGCAGCATCTGGATGATGAAGAGACATCAACGGAGCTTTCGGATGGGATGATAATAAACCAGAGATGTCACCACGCAAATCTATCTACAAGTAGAGACAGATGCAAAGAATAAGAGCCAGTAAATTTAGAGAGAGTGATAGCTTATTTGTATTAAAAAAAGTCACAAACACACGTGTCCAAATAAAAATTAATGTGTAGAGCTACGTTGGCTAAGACTATTGAACAATTTGGTCAAATAATATTTTAGTATTTATATATACTTATTAATTTTTTCGTCAATAATTTATGATACAAACTTTAAAGTTTAAGAAAGAAATGAAATTATACCTGGTGACTACCTTTAAGAGGAGTAAAAATGACTCCAACATCAGATATGCAAACCATAGTTATTTGATCAGCAGATCTCAAGAAATGGTATCTCCTCAAGCAACTTTCTATATACTTAGACATTGATTTTGCCAAAGGGTAACTCAAAATAAATCCAGCTCCACCAAATCCTTGATTAAATGAGAACCAATAATTCGACATTATAAACTCTGATTGACCACCCAAATAGTAATATTTGGTGTGATCATATCTTGCGAGAACATCAACCATATTATCCACAAAAAATATCGAGTCATCATCTCCCATAACCACCCATCTCACTCCTTCATGTTCCTCCCTAAAGACCTCCATTATCCCATGCACCATCCGCGCCATAACTGGTGCTACATGTTTAGTTTCTTCAAGTAATTGAGTTATGTTATCAGATACCCTATAAGGTGGGGAAGATGAGGACCATGGCAAAAGATCATTGCCCTTTGGAGCCACATCAAGAAAGAGATAACCACGCGTTTTATTCGGCCTCCACCATGATTCAATGTATTCTTTCCTATAGTGCCATGCTTCTTCAGAGCCAAGAAGTCCAAAAAGAAGATGACTAAGTTTTGTAGGACTAGAATCATGACCAAATTGTGGGGTTGTGTATCTTGAGTAATGTAAGAACTCCGAACATGAACAATTGGGATCATTGAATATGAAAACAGAAACTAAGTAAAGAAAAACACCTGAAACCAGCACCATTCTGCAAAGACCAGAAACAAACAACTTGTCAAAAGAAAATTCTAATTAGGTTTTCTTTCATTTTATTTAATTAAGTAATCATTTACAGCAAATGCACACATCATGAATTTCCTTGTTTGTTTAGGCCATAACTCAAAGAAAATGATTGATTTTTCAGATGGTTACTCAACAAATAGTTATTATATTGGAGAATTATTTTTCTTTTTTATTTTAATTTCCTTCAACAAAAAAAGTGATTTACTGAGATAATAATTATGAGCTGAGTAACTATACTAGAAAATCAACTCTTAAATAATTAATTTATTGTAACTTATATATATGGAACTGTAAAAAAGAAATACATTATTAGGTGCACTTTAACATGTAGCTGCATATTTATCAAGTAGTTGCCTTAAGTTCCAAGTTAGTAATAATCTCACTTATTATGATCAATTGCTTGCATTTGTCCTTGGGATAACTTAATAGTTACTCCCTCCATTTATCTTTACTTGTCTAATATAGTAAAATAGATGTCAAATAATACTTGTTCACTTTGATCAAGATAATTTATCCTTATCATTAATTATAATTATTTTTCTATTATATTTTTTAAAACATTGTATTTATTATGTTCAAAGAATGATTTAATAAATTTACCCTTATCATTTACTATTTTTTAATTCATGTGTCAAGTCAATATTGTACAATTATTGTTGAACGGAGAAAGTAATAACAAAAACAAAATTTAAACTATTATACATTAATTTTGAACTAGTAATTAATTAAGATATTTAATTATTGGGTGACCTCTAAACTCCCCATGATTTTCTACTGTCGAAAAGAAATACTTACATGCATAACAGTTGCATTAAAGGTGCAAAACAATCTTTACCCCTAGGTATCTATAAATTTTTAGATATACAACTCACAATATAAAGCTTTTTATATTTTCATTGTATTTAATTTCAATCAATTACTTTTATAGCGTCAATGCATGAAACTTTAGACTCACATGTAAAAGTTGCGTGGATATCCAATCATGATGTTATGGCTAATATCCCATTACAATAAAGATAGTCTCCAATGCACAAATCATTCCACATTCATGCAAGAGTCTCGAGAAGAGTCACACTCAAAGGGTGTGGTATAGACAGTCTACCATAATACAAGCATTTGTGGCTATTTTCCCAATTCGAACTTATAACTTATAGATCGCACAGAGACAATTTTATCTTTGCTCCACGGTTCCCTTCTAATTTCCAATTATAGTCTTTGTAAGAATTAAAGCAAATAAAAGAAAATGATCATGATAAAGCAATCCATTATTGTTCAAAGCCATGATCATTCCATCTCTTTGTTCATCTGCTATAAAAGGGAGCTTTTGAACTTTAAATCAAGAAGTACAAAAAAAAAAAAGGAGAAGGAAAAAAGTTCAGTTTTGTAGATTTTGGAGGAAAAGAAAAGGGATACAAAATTGTTAGCTTAGTCAATAGTTTGTTATGAATTTCCCTAGTAATTGTGTGGTTAGCACTAGAGGCGGATCTAAAATGTCAAGAAAGTAAAACTTTTGATCACTTAATTGTTGGTCAAATTTTAGTTCTTATATAGTTCAATGTATTTAACTTTTACTAATTAATTAAAATTATGTATTTTTGGTCCTATTTAGTGTTTAGAGTGCGTAAATATGTTATCATATAACCGAATTTTTGCTCTTAGCGATAGAATTTTATAGCTAGCATACTGATTTATTCCTATACTCTGCTATTTATTTTGATTTCTTTTTCGATTCAATGTTCAAACTGCAAGTCAATTGGTCTAAAAAGAGTATGGGCCTAGAACGATTGTGTATGTGTTTGGTTTGACTTTTCTATCTTACTGTTAAATTTAAGTAATAAATGTGTGAATTGGTGCAAAAATACCTTTCATCTACCTATCGGGCCAAAAATGCCCTCCATATCAACCTTTGGGATCTTTTTTGTCCGTATTTGTAATAACTGAAAATTAAATCACAAGTTAAAAAAAATCATTAATGACATGTCATTATTTTATTGATCAACCTAATATTTAATCAAAACAAATTAAAAAACCCCAAAAACCCGCCCCATTTAAAAAAAATCCACCCAAGACCCATGTCAAACCCCCAATTCCCAATTATACTCGTTACATTTTCTTAGCAAACATCATAACTCTCCTTTAATCCCATTTCTTCTTCTCCCTCCTCCTCCTCCTCCTCCTCTTCCTTCCTTCTTCCTTCTTCTTCTCCTTCCTCCTTCCTTCTTCTTCTTCTTCTTTTTCCCCCTCTTCTTCTTCTTTCTTTTTCTTCCTTCTTCTCTTCCTCCTCCTCCTTCCTCCTCTCCTTCCTCTTCGTCTTCTTCCTCCTCTTCTTCTTCTTCTTCTTCAAATAAGTAAAATTTTCTTTATTTACAGATGATTATTGCGACACCAATAATAAATGAAGTTAAGTAACAACATTAATGGAATCAAGGGCGACAATGAAAACAAAAAAAGTTGGGTAAAGGAGAAGAAGTTAGTTCGAATTGCACTTTCAATTTCTATTTGAAAATCATCATTGATATATAAGCATTTTCATGTTCATTGAGATGAAGTATGGTTTGTGTTTCATTAGTATTATTAGTTGGTTAGGTTAGTGACTTGATGTTGTTGTCAACTGAAAGAAATATGTAGATTTGATTGTAATGAAAAGATCTGCAAAATTGTTGTTTTGCTAAAGAAGATTGTGAATTAACTTGTATTTTCTTGACAATTGGCAAACTAAATTCTTCTTTTTTTTTCTTGCCTTTCAGTAAACTAAATTCTTCTTTTTATTTCTTGCCTTTCAGAAGTACTTTGTTATTCTTATCTTGTATTTTGCATAAGTAATGTAAATTGACGATTTTCTATCAATCTCGGATGGAGCCAAAGATTCATTATTTTTTGGCTTTGGGGTATGATGGAATAAAGTAAAATGGCTCTTTAAACTGTCCGCGCTTCTTTCAATTGTGAAGTAGCAGCTAATCAATGCAACTTTCAACGCTCATCATGGGTCATCCGGAAATAGTCGCCCTATGTTTCTATACATAGGGGTCAGGTTGCGTACATCCGACCTCCCCTTACCCCGCAATGGGCGGGAGCCTTCGAGGCATTGGGATAATGTTGTTGTAATGTAAATTGATGATTGTATTCGAGTAAGCTTGCACACACCTCAACTAATCTCTTGCATATATTGTGGTCGACTAATGTCGCTATTATGGCAGCATTTCATTGGACTGCTAGGATAATTCCTCGTCTTGGGGTAGCAAGGCTGACAAGAAAGACTCGTCTATTGGATGTGGTATATAATGCCTCTAGCAATGAGCTGGTTTGGTTAGGACACAAGCCCTGGTGCCCTTATACAAGTCACCAGGGCTTGGATTGACTGTCAATGAGATCTAGCTACTAGATTCATCGATATTGTTCTATCCGATGAAGTCAAAGGCCTGGACTTCTGCATTGGAAGTGAATTATCATTTACTGATATTAATGACAACAATTCAGTAGCAGATTTTTGTAATGGTCTGATATAACCATCCAACGGCAATCTCCTCAAGGAAGGCTTGACTAAATGAGTGTTTGCCGCAAGTTGGCTATTCTTATTACTCATGTGTGGCCTTTCGAGAACGAGGAGGCATTTCTCTTTGTTTCTGCACAACATTTTACTACTGATGCATATCTACACAATAACAAAAAATAATAAATAAATAAAGCTCACATAGCAAATCTTTAGTAAGTGAACAAGAAGAATTACTTATAGAGGATAGAGTAACATCACTACTGGCCTGCACGTTTACGCAACCATTAATCATAGTTAAATCACTTGCAAAAGAATAAACCAATTGTTGAAGTCACACTAAGAAACAAGAGATGAAAACTTGATTCAAACTTCAAACAATTATCAAATTGCGCAACTAAAAGTTATGAAAATTTGCTACTATCCAGCCATGTTACTGGAAGAAAAAGTTCTGGAAAATTAATATGTTTTCAACGAGTGAGAGCAGCCCCAAAACGTGGGGAATAATGTCTATTCCAGAAAATAAACCTATGTTCTATTTATAGTCTTAAAACTCTCCTAAAACGAGTAGGAAAAGAAGCCTAAAATAAGTAGGAAAGGAATTCTAAAGAAACTTAAAAAGTTCCTGGGCAAATTTCTTCTTCACGAGCAGGTCCACGACTCGTGGTCTTTTAGCCAAGAATGGACTTCCATGGTCCTTAACTTGGTGCTCAACACTATCCAAATAGCCTTGGCCTTCACGAGTGCAAAGTTTTTGGATTAAAAAACTCTCTTAACCATAAACAAAAATAAGGCAGCAGTAGCATTTTAGATCTAAACATATATCATACGCTAAACGTATAACCTGAGATTTTTTAGTTATTTTATACATACAAAAACATAAACAAGGTAGCTGTAGAATCTTAAATGTGCAGCCAACGAAACATAGAACTAATTGTTGATTATCTGTATGTTTCTCCATCGTTCTACGTTCTGCATCTTTACAGGGGCTAGTAAACTACCTATTAACACTAGCCTTATCGATAGGAGCGCGTAAGTGTTAGATTAGAACTTTGCAAAAATGACCCATATAACAACTTGTGGGATTATCTGCAACTTTTAGCTCATCATTGCAGATAATATTCCTTAGGATCTTGAAGATTATGTTTCCTTATGTATGCCCACAGCTGTTTGACTATCTGAGTTAGAAGGGATAGGTTGCAATAGAAATGTCGACTCAGTTCTCAGCAAGATTGCCTGACCAACAATGCTTTGGAGTTCAGGAGTGACACCGAAGAGTTTGTTTACGAGTATAAGCATTCTCCCTCTATTGGCATCTTCATCAATACTTCAGTTATTAGCATTTCACTATCTTCACGAAAATGGCCATATCTCTACTGCCACCCCCAGCCACAAATGTAAGAAAATAGAAAAAGAAGGAAAAAGAAAGCATGGACCAAAAATCTTTAAAAAACAAATTCTCATAAATATTTGTCGCACAAACACTTATGAGATCACACTGGATATGTTGTTAATCTTTTCTTAGGTAAAGGAATTACTCTACAAATGAATTGAGTTTTAGCCGATTGCAAATGAAAAAGATACTATGAACTAGCACTTTTTTGCTCCTGTTTGTTCCAACTTGTTTCCAACACCCTTGGATAGTGTCAATGCTGCTTCACCACAACTTTTCTCCTTCAAACTGGTTGTACCAATGGTCATGGGCAGTAAAAACTCCCCAGCACAATATTAACAACGCATCTTGATCATTTTTCCAAGATATCTTGTGATGTGCGCGTTTTAACTTTTATTGCTGCTTTGTTGTTATTTTTCAGTCTACCACATGACCCTCATGCTTGTCGAAATCATGCTCACAGGTGATTTCTCTCAAGTACAAGTAAAAATTTCTCCTCAAATCAGTCCAACGTCCATAGCTCCATTAGATTTTCGTTTTCCTATGAAACAAACATAAAACACATATTAAACTTACAAATGCGCTTAAGAACTCACAACAATCCTATGTTTTAAGCATCATAAATGTCATGTTTTCATGACTCATCAGTGACAAAGCGAGAAGAGAGACCAGCAGCTGGAGGTGAATAACCAATGCCCAGATTGTATTTTGGATTGCAATAAGTGAAGTGGATTGCACTATTTTGGATAGAGTAACATCACTACTGGATGGCATTTCTCATCTGGTAATGTTGGTGCAGTTTACAGCCAAAAGAAAAAGAGAAAAAAATCCCTTGCATTACTGCAAATACCAAAATCCATTTGTTGAATGACTCAGTAAAATTATTTTCACATGTAAGATTCTTGCAAATTGTGTCAAAATAAGCCCTACACCAATGTTGAACAGGGTACCATAGAAGATCTTTGGCAGCTTGTTCAGACATAAAACCCATAGGTTTTAACTGGTCTTCAAGTTCTTCTTCGTATGTACTCCAAGTAGACCACCATAATAGTTTTTTCATATGTACACCTCTCCAAATCTTGGCCCAAGTGGCTTCAATATGCCTTACACACCATCAACGGTGTGCCTTTGGAAGCAATTGACTAACAGCACCAATCAGTCCTTGAAACAGTAAATAACAACATAAGATAAAGTAGTATATGTGTATACAATAGAAAAATCAAAAAGTGTTAATGAAACTAAATAGTTATTACCTTTTGCATATCAGACACAAGTTTCAAACCTTCACTATCCTTTAACTCTAATGAATTTCTCAACAATTCAATAAACCATTTTCATATTCTGGTTGTTTCTCTGTCCACCACTGCCCAAGCAAGTGGATAGAAATGCTTCACTGAACATTGTCCAAAGGCAACCAATAAAATTTCCTTAAACTTTCCTTTTAAAAATGTTCCATCCAGTCCTATAAATGGTCTCAAACCATCTCTTCAACCATTTTCAAAGCTTGAAAGCAAATATAAATTCTTGAAAATCTTCTTTTACCTTGTTCCAAAGCATCTTTAGATATATTTATCACCATATCAGAACCAGGATTGTTGTCTCTTAATTCTTGAGCATAAACCTCTAATTTGTTGAAATCATCAATAAAGTTGTCTTCCAGTTTCTCTAAGACAAGCCTCTTAACCCTTTTCATCTTTGAATAACTGATATTGAGTTTAAAGTTATCATCCGCGTCCTGCCTCATGTCTTTCACCTTATATTTGGGGTTATTCTGAAGCTTGTTCTTGAAGTAGTGTGCTAAAGATTGTTGAGTAGATTTTCTATTCTTAAAGGATTCTTAGCATTTATGCTTTGTTTCTAGGGTCTTAATTTCAAACCCTTGTCCTTTCTTAACTTCTGATAGTAGATCGACAAAAGGACAACCAACATCACACCTATATCTAAGTTTGATAGAGTTACTTTTAACAACTGTATGACCCTTGTTTGTAACAATTGAGTGATAACTCACAATTCTTTTAGCTTCATCAAGACTCTTGAAGCTCATACCCTTTTCCAACTTCAAAAAATTGTCTAGTTTTTCAGTTACTTCTCTTTCCTTTTCCCTCTTAAAAAATTCCAACTCATCACTATCATGATCACTACCTAAAGGTTCATTTTCATTCTCTTCTTCCTCACTTGGTTCACCATCAGTTACTGCATTTACTGTCACAAGGCAAAGTTCATTAGGTTGACTAATGTCACCATCAATCACTGCATCTACTATGAGAGGGATATGTTCATTAAGTTGACTAATACCAAGAGCTGGAATAGTATCTTCACCCTCCTCAATGACAAATAATTAGAAGTTGAATCACACTAGACTGAGTAGGCAAAGCTGTTTGCAGTGTTCTGATTCCTGAATCACTCTCCAATAAATAATACTTATCAAAGGGTCCTGTGCATAACAACTGCTTCACCTTACTAAAGCCTAACAATTCAATGTATTCTGAACAGAGGTCTATATATGAGAGCAAATCTGGATCATACTCTGTCCACATATAAGTTAATTTTTTTATATAATTAATCTGAGGAGTGAGGACCCATTTGCCTCCATAATTGAAGACCACATCAACTTTTTCAATCATTCTTTACAGGAGGTCACATGGTAAACATAAAAGGAAGAGAAAGTGACTCATCAGTAGATGTTAAGAAAATAACAAACAGAGAATTCACAATATTTTATGTGACGATTGGTAAAGAGTAAAGAGAGAGACCACATGTTATATCTGCCATATTACATAAAAAATGCAACAGCAAAAATAGATAAACTTATCTATGTATAACAAAGAAAGCATAAAACACATGTTAAGTCACTTTATATGTGGAATACAAAATAAAATATATGTTGAAAAAAATAATATTATATAAAAGATCTAAACTCGAGACAACAAAGAAAACATAAAAACACATGTATCTTCTAATAATGACTACGTCAAGCATAAAACATATGTAACAACATAAAAAAAATGTCAATACACATCAAAAATCGCAATAACATTAGTCAACAAATAAAAAACTCTAGACGCTAATTGAAAATACTAAAAAAACAAAGATTCTTACTTGAATAGATGAGATGTTACTCCTGCATATTACTTAGAGCAGCAGCTTGAAAATGTTGTAAAGAAAATTTTACTTAAAGAAGAGTTTTGATGTTTGCTAAGGAAAATGTAATGAGATCCTCCCCTTCCTTCCGCCCTTTTCAGTATAATTGGGAATTGGGGTTTTGATATGAGTCTTGGGTAGGTTTTTTCATTTGGGGCGGGTTTATTTTTTTAATTTATTTTGATTAAATATTAGATTGACCAATAGAATAATGATGCATTATTAATAATTTATTTTAATTGTAATTAAATTTTCAACTATTATAAATAAGGACAAAAAAGACCCCAAAAATTGATATGAAGGACAGTTTTGATTCATAGATGAAGGATATTTTTAAGTCAATTCACATAGTTGAAGATATTTTAGATCATTTTTATTTATTAAATAATACACTACGGTAAGACATTTAACACATTGACCATCCATACAAAGCGTAAATAGTGGAGAACAGAGAGCCTTTTCAAATATGCGAAGGACCCATTAATTAGCTTGCAGTTAGCAACAATGGCAGAAGAAGAAGATGATTACATGGGAGACCTTTCTAACTTTCTTCCTCGACGAGCTTCTTCTCTTCCATCTCAAACCTCCTCTAAAACGGTCAGTTCCCCTAACCCATATAAACCCTAGATTTTATTTAAGGTTTATGTTGTCATATAAAACCTTAGGTACCTTCGTTTTTCTTTTCGATTTCCTCTGTATACTTTCATTTAGGCATGTATGTTTTCAAAGATTCACACACTACTTATTATGCTTGGAATCACAATATTATTATCCCTGCTTGATTTTCATTTGTTTAAATATGATTACTTGCATATTTTCTTCAATTGTTGCTAGAATGAAGATTAGTCGCCATTATATATAATATTAACAACTAGAACTTTCCCTTGATTTGGGAAATGTTAAATGCCTCAAGATGAAGAGAGTGAGACTAATTTGTTTTGTTAGGTTTCCAATGGCCTGAGTTACTTTTATAACACTTTTGGACTGTCTAATTAGATTTTCTTATCTCTTCCTTGCATCATCGAGTATAAATTCTGTGGATAAATCATAAAAATAAGATTTTGATGTCAAAATAGATCATATGATATGAGTTGCTTGTGGCCCTGATCTGTTTTTCGTCTTGGGTTGCCAGGCATCAAATAAGCCTGAAGTTGCGAACAAGAAATGTAAGGTGTTAAACTGGCAAGAAAGGAAAAAGCTCAAGAGAGAGCAGAAGCAAATTGAAGAGGACCAAAAAACTATAGCCAATTTAGAGTCAGCAATTCCTGAGAGCAATATTGGATTCAAAATGCTGAAACAAATGGGTTATACTCCGGGATCAGCATTAGGCAAGGAAGGATCTGGTAGGTCTGAACCTGTGGGACTTGAAATCAGAAGGGGACGTGCTGGGCTTGGGAAAGAAGATCCTAAGGTAGAGAAGATGAGGAGGGAAATGGAGAAGGCTAATAGGGATAGAAGGAGAGAAGAAGAGCTAATGGAAACTTTTGGATCTCACCTAAAGGAGCGATGGAAGGAAAAGAGGATTGTTAGCAATTTTCACAAGGCTGAGGCAGTACTGGCTCAGTTAGAGAATAGGGAGGTCGTAACGGAGAAAAAAGAAGAAGAGGATGAGGAGGATGAAGAGGAAGAACCAATCACAGAAGAGGTACTTTTATCCTATGTTGCTTGAACTTTCCAAAAATATCGACGGGTGCGTGTTGGATACTCCAAATGTAGTGCATACTCCAAATGTAGTGCTTTTGTGGAGGATCTAACATAGGTGCAACGACATTTTTGGAGAGGCTGAGCAACTTATCTTTTATCATTTTGGTATGATTTTTTAAAATGATCTAAATGCTATATTGGAAACTAACATTTGGTTCACTTTTCCTTTTAACCCATTTTGTGCAAAAATTGAGTTGGATTAGGTCTGCACTGTAAATAATTCTGGCAAATTAGTGATTAACAATTCCAGATGTGTAGTTTCTGCTAAGACATTGACGTCAAGCTCTAATGACTGGGTTGAAAATTTAATATTTGTACTGTGTACTTATAATGATTTTCTAACTACATATATCGGGTATAGGCCAAAGCTACTGAATTCGTCTGAAGTCATAACTTATGAAGTGGATCCACCCTTGACCTTGAGTAATTCTCACCTTGTGAACAACTTTTGAGGTTAAGTTAGGCGTAAGTCCATTTTTCTTAATATGGTATTAAAACCAATCTATTTCCAGCTTGGTATAAGAGCGCAATCAATCCCCATCTTGGTGTAACTAATGTTGGGTCCTCATGTTATATTGTTCACACACTAGATGATCAGTCTTGGGTGTGCAGGAATGTTAATGTCTCACATTGTTTGAGGGTACAAGCTGTTGTCTTCTTATATGGTCTAGATTTTTAGCTTGAGTTAGGATAAATGCCATTTTCCTTAATTGTGTAGTTAACAGAAATAATAATCCACAGGTATGTTGGCAGTTGGTTTGTTAACGCATACCTCTTTACGTAACCCGACCCCAGGTTTTGTGTTTTCCCAAGAATAGCAAGGACAAATGCAGCTGTTGAAATTCCCACTGATCTATTGAAATGCCCAGTGATCTCAAAAGAACAAACAGCTTGCAACTTATGTGAAGAGACTTCCATTACAGTTTTGCTTAGATTTGCTCAAGAAAGTCATAAGGGAACTAACGTTCCTTTAATGTGTAACTTGACCAAAAATTTAGAATCAACCAATGAAAACAAATTGAGGGAGTTTATATTTACTGGAGCAGAAAAAGCTAACCGATTTACTCTTAGAGGCTAGAAGATCTTTTATGACATATGCCAATTCTGTTGCATCCATTTGAGCATTCCAAATCTAACTGTTTGAAAAAAAAATCAAAACAACCTCGTGAGCTTACTATTTCCAAGTAGAGTTCCAGAATTTCAGCCTTTCTTAGTGGAGATAATGTCTAAGTGTATTGAAGATATACAACAACAACAACATAATACCCAGTGGAATCCCACAACTGGGGTCTGGGGAAGTGTATTGAAGATATAGTTAAATAAATAAGTGTACTGTCTCACACATATCAACAAATAAAACTAAATAAATTAAAGATATTTAGCAGGCACCTCATTCTCCAGCTGTTCCATCTCGAACAACTGGATCGAATAGTTGAACCACCTGTTGCACTTTGCTTCTATCCCTCACCTGAAGAATTTGTAGTATATGATTATGATGCCTATTGAGCGCGTGAACATATTCTTTTGAAAGTTGGAATCATGACTTCAGCAAACTGTAGCTAATTTTTGACTCATCAAGATCAAAGTGCAAAATGTATTATCTACAAAGAAATCAGAATTTTCCAAGCCTACTTTAATTTTCTTCCCCCTCCCAACATCCAGGCGCACACGCACACAAAAAAGTTCCACTAAGAGCTATATCGATCTTTTGTGTCCATTCTGCTCTTACAAGTCCAGTATTTTTAGAGGATTAATGATGTTGAAAGTTTTTTACACTATCCATTGGTAGACTGTTTTATTTGGTTTGGGACCAGCTAGCTTTTGGTGAAGTCACATAGGTAGAGTTTTATTTTAGAATTTTAAAATATACAAAGAGAATTCTACACCAGATGGGATTTAAGCATCCAAAAAAAGAGATACTGGTGTCAATCATTCCCCAGCTCCAGAAGAATGGATCTGTTCCAAACTGAGCACTAACAGCTGGTACACCAAGGACCTCATGCACACTTTTCACCTCTGGAAGATTTCTGAACATTATGAGAATTTCAAAAGATTAGAATTGAAGGGATGAAAGGATCGCATATATTGAAGAAGCCACAAGAAAAAACTTTCTTTTCTCAGTTTCTAGTGTCTAGACCATTTTGATCATTTGAGTATGAAGTTCTTTGATATGAAACTTTTGCAAATAACAAGGTTCTGCCTGTTCATTTTCTTCCATTAAAAAGAAGTTCTCCCTACTCTTCTCTGTAGAGGTCCCCAAGGGTTTGCATGGAGGAAACAGAAGAAATAAGTGTGCTGAATTTAGGTTTATGGGATGTTTCTTGAGAATATTTAAAAATAAAACACAGTTTCTTGGGAATTTTTTGAAAAAACAGTCATTCTCCATAAACATTGCCCCTCCCCTTTCCCTATTTATCACTCTGGGCCAACCTGAAAATTGTTGTGTTCCTCAACTTGGAGCTTGTTTGCAATGCTATTGTTGATGATGGCTACCTTTTTATTTGGCTTGCTGGTTGAAATGCTTGTCCTCTCTGGTTGAACCTGCTACTAATTCTTGGTTCTGCTTCACTACTTACAATGCAGGATTTGCTCAATACATTGATGAAGCTGAGAGATGTGTATCATTACTGTCTTTTCTGTGGATGTCAGGTAACTAGGGCACATCTTAGTCAAATTGAACTCTTTGTTTCGTGTTTTGCGTGTACATGGCATGAAGTTTAAGACAACAAAGAAGGCACGTGATTCTTATGCTCTTAAATTAAAAGGGGTGTGATATATCAATAATACCTTAAAATCTTGTGATCTGAAGCATGCTATTTTGCTCTTGTTAAGGGAGTGTGATTAGGAGTAACATGAGAATGTTGATATAAAAAACATACTAGTATAAAAATAGACATTCTTTTTCAAGCAAACTATAAAGGGAAGTAAATATTGAAACGGATGGAGTAGCATGTTTTTTTCCCATATCTTATTATATTATGGTTGAAAACCCAAAGTTAGTCTCGAACTGGTGCAATGAGATTGATATTGAAGATAAGAATTATGGTGTGACCAACAACTTTGCCCTTTATGTCTCCAACCATAAAATGTCTTGATCTTCAGATATGCATGCAGCCCAAAGTTAATGCCCCCTTGACTTTGGGAAAACATTTTGGGATCTATTGAGAACATTAGGTGGTGAAAATTATGAGTTTAGCAGTATAAACCCAAGGAGAGGTAAAGAAGAAATGCTTGGCTGCTATAATTATTGATTCTCCATCTAATTGACAAATCTGTGTCTATCTGTTGGAGAGTGTGTTGTTGGAGACTCTGCGATTTCCAGTTTCTAGTTAGAGGTATAATGTAAGGGGAGTGGAAAGGGACAGGCAATCGTACCCACATTTTTCCTTTAACAGAAAGGGTCTAATCAACTAAATTCAATATTCATTTCTTGGCTACTATAATTAATTAATTATCAGTTCTATATCTCATGTATAAATGTTTGTCTCTCTTAGAGATTGAAGAGAGTACATGTTAGACTTTCGGATTTCCAGTTTCTAGTTAGAGGTATTATGTAAGGGGAATGGACAGCAAACACATTTTCTTGAAGAGAAGGCTCTCGTCAATCTGCATCTGCATCTTATTGCTAATTTCTTTTTCTTTTTGCAGTATGAATCAACCGATGCACTGCTGACTAGCTGTCCTGGCGTAACCGAGGAGGACCACTAGATACCATGTCTCACTATGCCTCAGCAGCAACAGTTTGAAAAGGATTTAGATCCCTCCTACAACAGATGGAAAATTCCAGGGATGATAGGAGCAGAGATTCATCATGCATCTTGGCAGCAAAACAAGAGCTCAGAATGACAGTTCCTTTCAGGTGAATGTGGATTCTCAATAGATTATTGAAAGCAGAATCCAGTGATGCGATTATATTGGTGCATCTCTCATAGCTTTCAATAGCATTTCTTGTGCCAGGAGCCTTGATAGTTGTGCAATGGATGGTGGTTGTATATCAAGATTACTGTTTCCTGTACTGTAGCTGTTGATTGAAGTTATAACTATTCTAAAATATGCTGATAGCGTTTGCGTTGTTAGCATTTTCATATTCGACTACTCTACAAGGAGTGATAGCGTTTGCGTTGTTAGCATTTTCATATTCGACTACTCTACAAGGAGTGTACACACCATGAAGTATGAACGGTATATTTGTCTGTGTCACACCATGAAAAAGCATGCGTTTTTTTTTGTTTTGTTTTTTATGTCCAGTTTCTTCTAATCCATATCTAAAAGAACGCAGCGGTAAGGGACAATATGCCCACACAACCAGTGGGATGATGCAAGTGACGCCACTGGCAAAAACTGCCTGGTTGGCAAAAAACGATGGTAGAGAATGGATACTGTCCTCAATGTGTATATCAAGAAAGGAAAAATGGAAGAGAGATTGCTCATGCTATCACTTAGTTAAAGAATGGTGAAAATTTTAAGAAAAATGCACTTAAAAAGGCCTCAGGACTCGCATGCTATGAAGGATGCTTTGCGTGCCCAACAGAGTCTGCTGCCATGTCTCTACGTACACATGCTTGTGCTCGCTTCTGCTTGGCCGCGCATGAAATGTCCCTGGAATGCTAGTCTGCTTGCGCTGCGAGCCTTGGGATGAGGACCATTGATGACTTTATTTGAAAATACACATAATTTCTCGCATAGACCTCAAATCGATGAACGATTTGAGGTGTTAGAAACTAGACCCGATAAACTTTAAATTAGATATATTCACCACTCAAGCCTTTATAATCCTAAAGATATCCTTATTCGACTCTGAACTTATGCAACCTCAACTGAAATTTTAGTCTGTAGTGTAGCTTCTAATTTAATTTTGTATCCCTTTGGTTTGGGTCGAGTTATGGATTTTTTTCATAAAAGAATTCTTTTAAGTTAAATATTATCCTTTTTGGGTACTTTTTTTAAGTACTGTCCTTAATATAATTGTCTTTAATAATTATAATTATTTTATTGTTTCATTTATCTCCCTGCTATACTTTTTACCTATATTATGCTATACTTTTTACCTATATTAGAAGAGTGAGTAGCAGGAAGATTGGCATGCTTGCTTATGTGTAATTTGGACAATTTACATGTCTGCTTATGGGTAATTTGGACAAGTCACATGTAAAAATTGAGGTAGAGGTGTCACTTAAGTTATGAAATTAAAAAAAAAAAGTGATAACTTTAACCAGTCAAGGTCAAAGTTGTCCTTAATTAGAGATTAAGTAGGTTTAATTTAATTTGGGGGGCAAAATGTAAACTTAAAACTTTAGCAATTATTTGTTTGAATTCAAAAACTTATATAATCTTTAATTTGTTGTTGTTTGATTTTTGTTGTTGTAGTCATTGCGAGCAAAATGTTGGCTTGATTTGGTTGATTTCGAGTAGGGTTCACATCAATTGTTGAAGTATTACAACAACTGCGTAACTGAGTATGGGTGTTGTTTGTTATTTGATTTTTGTTGTTGTAGTACTTTGTGGGAAAAAAATGCTGGTCAATTTTAAAGTATTGGCAGTGTTGAACTAACTAGAACAACTGTTGTGGTTGTTTTTTTATTTCATTTTTGTTGTTTATTTTTATTGGTGTTATTTGATTTGTTGGACTCTTTGAGGATACATTTTTGGATACGTGGGTGGCATAGTTGTTTGGTTGTTATTGTTGTACTTTTTTGTGGAAAAAACACACACATATTGTTCATGTTGAGAGGTTCTTGAGCATAGATTTTTCTTCTGCATATTGAGAGTGATTGATCAAACTAACAGATAATCTATATTTTGTGATAGAACTGTCTACTTTAATGGCAAGTCCAAAGGAAAAGTTTGCGGACTCGATGATGCTCTTACTAGAGCTTCTAGAAGAAGGCTCGTTTTGTCGGAAGATGAACAAGATGAAGACCAGTCGCAGCAATAATTGGTACAGCTTAATGAAGAACTCAGCGCAAGGAAAAGGGCAACAGGTGCTAGGAAGGAGCAGCAAGCAACAATGATTACAGAGGAGCAGTAGCTGTGATGGAGGAGCAACAACCAGCAGGTGCTACAAAGGAGCACCAACTAACTGCATCTATGGAGGAGCAGTAGTTAATGTGATGATGTTATTTGTTGTTAGGTTGAATTGATGTTTATTTAATGTTTGAATAATGGATATTTTTAATGCTTGGATGATAAGTAGTTTGTTATTTTTTAAACTTTTTGGGGATGTTGATGATGGATAGTTATTTTATGAATATATGTATTTCTTATTTTTTTTGACATTTTTAGAATGTTGACAATGGATATTTTATGTTATAGAAATATCTCCTTTTATAGAAATATTTGTTGTGAAATGACACAGCAAATGACCTACTTGCTGGGAAGATATTAACATTTGCTTTGAAAATGACTTAGCAAGTCAGTCTCTTGCTTGAAGCTATCCTCATATATGTTGTGAAATAACACAAGTGACCTACTTACTGGGGCAATCTCAACATTTGCTGTGAAAATGATCAACCTCTTGCTTAGGCTATCCTCATATATATTGTGAAATGACATAAAAAGTGATCTACTTGCTATGACAGTCTTAACATTTGCTATGAAAATGACTCTGCAAGTCAGCCTCTTGTTGGAGCTATCCTCATATATATTGTGAAATGATACAAGAAGTGACCTGCTTGCTGGAACAGTCTCTCAACATTTGCTGTGAAAATGACTCATCAAGTCAGCCTCTTACTGGGGCTATCCTCGTATATATTGTGAAATGACACATCAAATGACCTACTTGTCGGGACAGTGTCAACATTTGCTATGAAAATGACTCAGCAAGTCAGCCTCTTGCAGGGGCTATCCTCATATATGTTGTGAAATGACACAATAAATGATCTACTTGCCGGGACAGTCTCAACACTTGCTGTAAAATGACTTAGCAAGTCAGCATCTTACTAGGACTATCCTTATATATGTTGTGAAATGATACAACAAGTGACCTACTTGCTGGGACAATCTCAAAATTTGCTGTGAAAATGACTTAGCAAGTCAGCCTCTTGCTAGTACAATCATACCATTTGCTATGAATTTACTCAGCAAGTCAGCTTATACTGAATAATTGCCTATGTAAGTGTCATATCTAGTGATAAATTGAGTTGTGTTAGTTCAATTTAATATTAAAAGGTAAATTCAATAGTGATCTTATACATTGAAGTGGTAATTAGACAAGTAATATACAATCTATTGAGTAATTGCACATTTAAATGATGGTGATTAAGTAAATTGATTATTAGTTGGTTGTGTCCATATATTTTATAATATATGAGGTGGAGTTAGTCCAATGTCGGGTTAAATGCTAGAATCAGTAATGATCTTATACGTTGAGATAGTACTTACACAAGTAATATGATCATAGCTGCAAATTACACTTATTTCAGTTGATTTTTTCATTAAGTAGTCCATTTGATCATGGTTATGGATAAATATAGTGATTTTAGTCTAATTCAACACTAGAAATAAGTCGATGGTAAAAATTTTATTTAAATTTGTTACAGCAAGTTGGCCAATTGTTGAATTAGTTATAGCAATTACTGTAAAATATCTTAACAAGTTATTCAGTTGTTGAATATTTTTTAGCAATTGCTGGGAATTGTGTAGCATTTGTTGTAAAAGTAGTAACAATTGTTGTAAATAATATAGCAATTGCTAGCTAATTCGTAGCAATTGCTGAAATTTTCTATAGCAAGATAGTTAGTTGCTATAGCAAGTTGACTATAAGTTGATGATATCAACCATATCTAGTGATAAATTAGGTTGTGTTAGTCCAATTTTAGATTAAAAGCTAGATTCAATAGTGATCTTATACATTGAGATAGTAATTAGACAAGTAATATACAATCTATTAAGTAATTGCATATTTAAGTGATGATGATTAAGTAAATTGATTATTAGCTGGTTGTGTCTATATGTTTTATAATATATGAGGTGGAGTTAGCCCAATGCCGGGTTTAATGCTAGAATCGGTAATGATCTTATACATTGAGATAGTACTTACACAAGTAATAGGATCATAATCGTAGATCACACTTATTTCAATTGATTTTTTCATTAAGTAGTCCATTTGATCATGATTAGGGATGAATATAGTGATTTTAGTCCAATTTAACATTAGAAATAAGTCGATGGTAAAGATTTTATTTGAATTTGTTATAATAAGTTGGCTAGTTGTTGAACTAGTTGTAGCAATTGCTATAGAATATCTCAGAAAGTTATTCAGTTGTTGAATTTTTTAAAGCAATAGCTGAAAATTCTATAACAGTTGTTGTAAAGGTAGTAGCAGTTGGTGTAAATTAAGTATAACAATTGTTGTTGACTTCGTAGCAATTGTTGGAGAACTCTGTAGCAAATACTATATACAATATAGTTATTTTTGTAAATTATATAGCATGTGCTATGAGGTCAGTAGCAATTGCTGAAATATCAATAATGATTGCAGTAAATGAAGTAACAATTATTGTAAAATTGCTGATAGTTTAAATGCAATTTCTTAATACCTGAAGCATTCAATAACAAATGCATTCAAATAACAATAATGCTGATAATATTAAATAACAACAAGTGTTAAATTTTACATAAAATTAATATGCAAAATGAAAAAAAGTTCACAAACACCAAATAAAAGTGAGTGTTCTTATGAGACATTTTTTCATCACATCACATTTGTCAATCAACATTTCTTGATTTTGGGGTGAATTTTAGTTCTCTATCACCCTTTCAATCATATGTACATATAGAGTGGGTCCGCCTTCCTCTTCCAGTTAAATTCGTAAACTCACTTTATTTTTTATTCAAAATAGAGTCACTCTCTTTTTTTCGCCACAAGAATACATGTAAGTAATAGCAATATCTTTCGGCTCATAATTTAATTTAAACTATCAATAATTTGATTAACAAAATCCTCAATACGCGATATCTAATTTCACAATCATCACTATCGTCTCGATCATTTCTTTGCCTTTCCAATGCCAAATAAAATGATTGTTGGACTCAATTCATTCACCATAACAATCAATTCCAAATATTATTTTGTCTCCCATTGATGATGTTGAAGGTATCTAAATAAATAATAATTAAAAGCACAACATGAGAAACCTGTACAAAAATACAAAAACTACTCTATTTAATTCAGTAGCTACTTCATCAGTTGAAACATCAGATGTAGCAAATACTACAGTACATTCAACAATAACTGAAATCTGCTATAAAAGTGGTGAATCAGTTGCTAAAAAAATATTTCAACTATTATTCTATATCGTTCAGCAACGCTAAGTCTATGTCAGCATCTGCTGCAACATTGCTGAAAATAGCTCAGCAGTGAAGAATTGCAACAATGACGGAAACAATAATAAAAACATAAATCTCAAATAAACAACACCACGTTCACTTTTATTAGTCATAATAATGATTAAAAGTTACCTTTTAAGTAATTTCCGAAGCTATACAAACAAATGCCCCAAAAATTAATTTTATTCCTCTCAAATTTGAAGCTCCATTGTTGGGAAAACAATGACAACAACAACAACAACATGATCAAGAAATTTGCGAGAAAAGAAAGTGAAAAAATTAGCAGCGGTTGGGAACATTTCCCAAATTGAGAAATTAAAATTTTTTATTTAGTGGATTAAAGTGTAGAAAGAAAAACTTAAGGACTTGTTTAAAAATGATCAAATATCATTAACCCTTAATTATGAACTTGTCACCTATACCAATAATTAAACTTGTGTCACTTTTTTTAAATTTTTAAAACTTTTTGTCACCCTTAATTTAATCACCCAAAAAACTACTACTCATCCCAAAGTAGAAACTCATGTTGTACCAAGAAATTCATAGCAACTGAAAGAGAATGAAGAAAGGGAGAAATGATTGAAAGCCAGTGGAGTCGGAAAGATATCAATTATTATATTTTCAGAAAATATAAACATGATATCTTTTCGCCTCGCTCAGCCCTAAAGCTTCTCAAATTCTTCCTCCCTTTTCAATTCCTACATACATATTCCCTTTGCTTTTTTTTTTCCTGTGTAACAATTTATAAAGAAAGAAACTACTGTGTGTACTATGTGGGAGGGGGGAAGGGGAAGATGAAGAGATAAGTTTAATGTTACGAGAAAATAAGGGTAAAAACCCTAATATGTCAAAATTACCATCTTGTTCACCTCAATTCACAATATTACAATCTTCCAAAAACAAAAATCATATTTTGGCACCACTTATTTTACCTCATTACATTTAACCTTCAGCTATTTCTAAATAGTCAGTTCGAAGTTAGAAAAGAAAGAAAAAATCTTAATGTTTTTTCAAGTCAAATGCATGTCAGAATAAAATTTTGTATATTAAATATCCTCTTTTTAAAATCAAATATCACTAAAGTTTATTTGTTCATGTCCAAATGCCTATTGATGTTACTTTATTGAGAAATTGAAAACTTAAGTTTCAATTCAAATTCAAGATTCTTTATTCAAATTTATGAATTCTTTGAAAGGAGATTGCTTGTGGCTAACTTCATTGCTCAATTTTGCATTTGATACTAGACTACTCTTTATGACCAAATTTGGTACAAGAATAAATGGCCAAAGACCAACTGATCAAGAAAAGGCTGCTGGTAGCATGGTGTAGAGTCCCATAGCACACTACCTGAAAGATAAAACATCACTCCAATAATTTAAAAGTTTTCTTTTTTAAACTCACTACACTGGGTAAACTTGCTCATGTATAAGCATGATGCGACGAGCTAGACTAAAAAATCATTGACAGGAAAAATCAATCTCTGACCTCCCTTATATGATATCACCAGTTGTACCAACTCAACCATCCGTACAGGTAACAATAATTTAAAGCTGTCATGGTACATCTATACGAAAGAAGGTCAACAATGTGGCAGTGACTGTACACCATTTGTTTGATGACAGAAAAAAAAGCTTCATGGCTTTAGAGATCAATCTATAGTTCTAGACACAAAAAACTATTCCCATGACACTCCTTATGTGCATATCAACATATATAGACAACTTGAAAGACATTCAAGAATCCCTTGCATTATATTGCTGAAGAATTTCACTGAAAGAGGATCGCCAATTCATTATGGAAGATACTCTTTTGGTACAGAATTTAATATATGTAGATATCTTATATGTGAGTTGTGATTCCATACAAATGCAAAGTCATTATTACAGTCATAAAACTATATGAGTTTTTTCTTAAAGAAGCGCTTCAAATACCACATTTGCTCAGCTGCAGACAATATGCAGATACTAAGGGACAATGTACTGAACCACGCCGCAGCTACATTGGTTCTCTCACTCGCTTCTCTCATTTGTTCTTTCCTGTATGTTTAACCATGAGAAATGCGTTAGTTTTGAGGTTATATCTACAAACTGTCAGCACTTACAAATATTTTTAGGATAAAATATATGTTTGGTAATAAATAAGAAAACAAATTCAATGAAGTTGTAAACATTCGTGATTATGTGCTACTTCTGAAACAGAGGCAATAAACAACATAACATATGGTATCACTATAATTTTATTGCTAAATATTCTACCGTTCGGAGCTTTCTACCTTTGACTCATCTATTAATTGATCCCTTTTTTGGGCTTCTCTCTCTCAATTCAACCATCAAGCCGTTTTTCTGCTCCAGGCACAATCCTTAACTCTCAAGTATCTTTCTAATTCATGCTGACGTTTCTGCCTATCAAGTCCACCTTCTCAAAGCTAAGCCCACTACATAGCCTGTTGAGCCTGTGGGTGTTCTCCAAACTTATTCCTCAGCCTCTAAACTTTACTTTGAAATTCTCAAAGAAAATTTGTATACAGAGAACTTAGAACTGTGCTAAATGCTTAGTAGCGTTTAGTGGATAAACTTATATAATATGAGTTGTGCAAAGGTTTCCTAAGGACTTAATGCTTTTTTGGGCTATTCTATCCATAGCCCTAAAATTTTTTGGTTAGATGTTCGAATACTTTCGCACTTTTGGCCACTCAATATGAACCATGAAGTGAGAGGAGATGGTGATATAAAAAGGAGTAACAAACATACACAATCTGGGGCGGAAAAGAAGCAAATTCAAATCCGAAATTACCTTTTTGTTTTACATATAGATTAATTTTTCATGGATGGCTTGTACTGATGCCTCCAATTTCATCATCATAAGATCAACGCAAGGAAATGTAAAAGAAAAAGAATACAAGTTAAATAAGGTCCCAATTATCCTCTCCCTACTCTGTCCCTTCACGGTGTAAAATTAAGTTTTGGACCTACCTCACATCCCAAAAGTGGTAGACCCAAAACCTAACTAAAAGTGAGGAAGATTGTTGAAGTGTTATAAGAAGTACATCCATTTTACTGACCATCAATATTGGACTTTAGTCTTTCTTCAACAAATTTGGGACCATGGGAGACACTAAGACTGTTCCTTCGCAACAATCCCAGTTTTCCAGTCAAGAACAATATTTACCCTTTACCATTAGGGACATGGCTATTCGTCAAAAAGCACGCCATATGGCCTCCAGACTCGGTGGTTGTAAAAGCAAATTTAACATGAGTGACATCTTCTTCATGGTAGAGACTATTTCCATATGGTGATGTAACCTGAAAAGAATTAAGACTGTTCAAATAATGTCTAGGTAAGTTGTAACTCTACGATGACTAGAATCAGTATGAAATAAGAAATTAGTCCACACAGCTAATCTGGATTCAAAACCAATTAATAAAAAAGCTTAAGAGCAATTCATGCTATGCAATTTGATGAGGATGAGAAACCCTCCATATGCGTTTACAACACTTGTATGGCGTCTAAAAATTAATTTGACATTCCCAGAAACATTTGCAATTGCAATGTTTTGTGAAGATCCTAATGGAATGCCACAATTCTTCTGCTAAATTACTGGATTGAATACTTTCTGGCTTTTGATGCTTAAATTTGATAGCTTCAAAATGTTAACTAGAATCCCTATAACTATCTATGTTGCTTAGACGGCTCTCTGAAAATGTTATTGCATTAGTGGTGGATCCTCCCAAAATGCACTTTTAGAGAATCTATTTTTGAAGAATTTGAACATATGCAAAATTAATCCCAAAATTTAATTATCTTAAGGAAGATATGAGAAAGAAATGTAAGGATAGCAAAATAAATATATAATTAGAGAGACCTACTAGACTACTAGTCCAACATGTTAACTAAGATTGAAAGATTCTACAAAAGAATAGGAAGGTAGAAAGGAGAATGAGAACTTCCGTGGAGAAGAAGACTTTGAATTGCTTTCACTTTTGGTTGATACAAATATACAAGCATCCCCTATTTATACTTATCCATGGATGCTTCTAGATATTAGAATATCTAGACTATTCTATGATTTTCTACGGATGTCCTCTATAGAATGTCTACAAGAAAACTTTAATAACTTTATCTTCTACTGTAGAATATTTAGATAACTCTATGAGATGGTTATCCTAAATACTACACTAAACTATTTTAGAAACTTATTTATGATGATGGTATTTATTGTCAGCAAAGATAGTGTAATTAGCTAAATGACGACGTTGTTATGGAGTTCTTCACTTAGTCCCTGAAGTTGACATTTCTAACCATATCACTTTTGCGCAGAGGCGACTCAAAGAAATTGGTGGCCTAAAGCCAAATCTTTATACGAGACCTTAATATCTAATAAAATTGTATATGCTTTTACTCTAGTTTTTTTTTTTTTTCAAAAGATGGTATATGGTTGTTTTGTACCTATTTTGGTCATTTTATTCTCTCAAATTTAAATAAATATTTATATAAAAAATATATACTAACAATTATGAGAGATTTTTATGAATTCATATAATTAATAATCTCAATTTTATACCATTAAGAAAATGTCAAACTAATTTCTCACATTTAGAATTATTCAAGTTTATTTTGAAGCAAAACAATGGTATAATACATTATAAAAGAGACTTCATTGAAAAATTATAATAGTTTACTTCGTTGTCTATATGAACTTTCACTTTATAGTGAGGATTCAATTCCCACCTTGTGATCCTCTTCTGATTTGTCCTTTCCCAAGTAAAAAATTAATATTTCCTCTGTTTCAATTTATATGTCACTTTTTATTTCTGGAGAGTCAAACTAATTTATATTTGACCACTAAATTTTTATATATATTTTAAACATTTTAAATTATCAATTATCGTGACTTGTAGTACTTTTTATGTAGTTTGAAAATATATAAATTTCATTTAAAAAAATTTGAAGATTCCATGCACAAATTCTCAGTCAAACTCAAACTGTTTGACTCTTGAAAAATGAAAAGTGACATAAATTGGAACGGAGGGAGTAAGAGACTTCATATATGTATTTATTGTCTTCAATTCATGTGAAGGTATATAATTAGACACAATTATAAGAAAAATAATTTTTTTTTTGAAACTTATAGTCTAAAATAAATTATAGAATTTTTTAGCAATAAATTATCTTATTAAGGTTCAAAACAAGAGGTTTAGAATTATTTTTTTAATTAAATATGAAAAGATGTCATTTTTTTAGTAAAAACTAAAAGTTAAAAAAAGCACATAAATAAAAATGAAAAGAGTATAAAGTCTAAATTGATATTTCAGCAACTTTTATCACATTCTGAGAAAAAAATGTAACATTTAATGTCTCTTTATTCATACTTTATAACATAAAAATTAAAATTTTGGGGCCTTCAATTTTGAGGGGCTGAAGCAATTGCTTTAGTGGCTTCCCCCTTCAACTGGCCCTGAGTTTTGCGGTTGACATTGTCATAGTCGCTATCATAAGTAATTTTAATTCCATCACTAATATCATTCTTCTTTTCTATCGGGGAATCAAAAAAGCTATATAGGGGTTTTCTTGGGCTCCTTAATAAAATAAATAAGGAATCTCTGAAACGTATAGGCATATTTGTATTGGTAAGTAAGTCGAGAAAGAACTATTGGTCAAGTTCAAAGTAGGTGATTTACTGATATATAAAAACATTCTGATATGAAGGAGGTTGTTATCAATGCACTACATTACTATAATGACTTGAAAAACACATGTTTATCTATGTTATCTTTTGAATATATGAGTAATAAATTTAATCTATATTTATATCTATTTATACTATATTCTTATATTTAATCAATAAATATATCTTTTTCATTATTATAATGACTTGAAAAACATGTATCATTATTTTTGGGGGGATTTGATTTTTACATAAATCATTTTCTAAGTTTTGTGCTGAGTGAAAAGTAACGATGACGACAGAGCGACATGTTTAGTGAAGAAGAATTGCGTGATATAATTGTGTTGAAGAGAGGAGATGATTATGTGGAGGTTAGCTGTGGATGCACCAGTCCTACTCATGGCGATGACGGTGATAAACTAAGAATTTTCATTTTTGGTGAACTAAAAATCACCTACAAATATTACCTTGGTTGCTTTGAAGGTTCTTACCATCAATTATTTTTAATTTATAGAATTACAACTCTACCCTTCCCTCCCCTTCCATAGCACCACTTTGTCCCTCACCCCTATTGCGCCTCCTTTTATGAATCCTCCCAAAACATACCGTCATCTTTTTGTACACTTCTTTTGATTCTCCATGTCTTGGTAACATTTTCGTGCTGCAGCACTTTCAATAATTCTTCTTGTCGTCCCCATGTACCTTCATTTCTTTCTCTTAATTCACTTTTTCCCTATTGAAAGGTTTCATCGCAGCTTTCTTCATTATATTGCTCGGAAGGATGGCACTCCACTACTGACTACACCCAAATAGACATACAGATATGTAACTCTTTGGCTTAACACATGGCTTAACGTATAAGAATATGGTTGCCACAAATTATGGCCCTTATCAGATACATTGGGATATCTATAAACACAATGGTATACCCCAGTACAAAATTGATTTCACCCTGCAAGACTGACATGTCAAGCCTTCTGTTGCAAAAGGTACTGTTCATGTTGAATTTTGTTATCATTAAACATGGATAATTTCCTCTTCTTCATATCACATTAATTATTTTTCTTATAATGACTAATGAGAATGCCACGAATTACAGCTTCTCGGCTTCTTCACGTGAATGGTTGCAAATGCCACCCCATCCATCAAACGTTGCCTTCTCCTCTGCTACCTCAAACCCTACATACATATGTACCATTTCTTTCGACAGGCCTCCCTATGTCCTTTTACTTCTTTCTCTTAATTCACTTCGTTTCCTGTCTCCTCATCTGATACATTTTCCTTTCTTTGCATCAACTATTTTATGCCGCTGCCTCCCTTTGTTGGATTGACTCCATTTCATTATGCAGTGAACATTTAGATTATTATTCACTCTCCTTCGAATGTAACACTCCTTTTTTAACATCTTCTCTTTATTCGATGTCACATTACACTCCTCTGTCTCTATCGTTACTTGTAGCGCTATATGTCAACATGTTTATTCGTCTACAATTATTCATATTTCAATAAACACTTTGTAACACCCTACCTTTGACCTTCGGATTTTGCAACCTCACTTTAAATTCATTCTCTTCTTTCTCTTTTTCATATTTTCTTTAAAATGCCACATCCCAAAAAACTTTTCACAGCAGTTGTAAAAAAACCTTTGGCATCTACCAAACGCTCGTAGGATCCCCTTTCTAATCTCGCTGTTTTGCCGAAGTTGTAAAAACCACTTCGGCATTACCTTATGCTCTTGATTGTTTTCATGCTTCAAATCCGTAACAGCAGCATGGTGGATCCAATTCTGGAGATCATTACCTTATGCTCTTCTTTTTTCCTTTTTCATGATCTACGTACAAGTCGGCAAGATGGTGGCTTCAAATATGAAGAAACACCTTTTTTCGGACAGACTCTTAGTTTTGCTCTGTGTTTTTGCCGGATTCTTACTTGATGGCCATCAGTCGATATCTCTTTCACTCTCCACAGAGACTCAAAACAAATATGGTACCTAAATCTACTCCCATTCTCTTATTACATTGATTATAAATTTCAACCATCTTCAAAATTAGCAAAAGAATTGAATTTATTCTTTTATCTTGTGTACTTTTTAAAAAATGTTTTCTTTTGCTGCGTGGGAGATATTGGGATAGCAAGTCAATAAGGCTGGAGAAGTAAGCCAAATAAGCAAAAATTTAAACTTTGTCATTACATAATTTCATATTGCTCCATAATTTAGTTTTTTATAGGGGTTTTTGAAAAAAAATAGAGTTCTTATCTTCTGAAAGTGTTTGAGAATGAAGTGAGAAGGAGAAAGGAAGAAGAAGAAGAAGAAAGAAAAGAAGAAAGAAGAAGGAAATCAGCGTATTAGGGAAACCATTTGGGGGAAAAATATTAACTCTCTATTTGATGAATGTATGAGTACATGTATATATACAATATTTAATTCTCCACATTAACTCCTATGTGGCTCATCCACATGTGATTAATTCCTCTTCTAATCTCAACCAACTAACCAACTAACTAACCAATCATAACTAACTATTAAGACTAATCCACAACTAACTTTATACTAGTCTATTCAATATCTTCTGATCTTCTGCACTTTCTTCTTTAGGAGTAAAATTAATTGAAGTGGCCAAAAATCCTTTGATGCAGAGGTAAGAAGCCACAATAAGTTATAGAATTACTCCTACTTTAGTAAATTTAGTATGTTTTGATGTTATTTGGTATTCATTCATGGTGAAACTTCAGCATACATTGTTCATGTGGGTCAAATATGTCTATTTTTCTCTTTGCACGTCATGTTCTATTAAATTTGTGCTTGAATAAGAAAAGTCTGCAGACAGTGACACAATCAAGAACTTGTGACTACAAATATTATGTTGTTTTTTATGTAGCTTCTTTATCTTTTAAGTATGTTCTTTTTTGAGTGATACTGTCTTGATATACTACCATACAGAACTATATGAATGGATTTATCCAAAATTGAATTATTTGTAATATTTGTATTGGATTTATAGCAAGCCAAGTTCAATTAGTAATTTTCTTTGTCCGCATATGGGAGGATTAATTCAATTAGTTAGAAATATGAATGTACCATCTTTATTTGACTTTATTTATTTGATTTTCTGCAAATATGGAAGGTCATAGGAAAGACTGAAGCTAATAAAGACCGTAAGATACTGGAGTTAGAGAGTGTGTTTTCGTCAAATTGTTGCAATCAAAGAATCCGAGAGCAATCTTAATGTTAACCAATAAGACTTTATGAAATTGACTTTTGGATTATATCTCTATTTCACAATATTATAAGATTCATATGAAAATGGAAGATAATCAATTGACTCATGGATATGTTAGACATTTATTGATAAGCTAACTCATATTGAAGCATACAATGACAATTTTGAAGCCATACTAGTCGAGGAAGGAAAACATTTTTACTAATTAATAATTTCTAATCACATATATTTCTAAAGGAGTATAATAATGTAAAAGATTCTCTTCAGTAAGATGAGACTAGAGATTACATTGTATTACATCTGAAGGTTAAACTTTTACTTTGAAGAGAGTATATATAAAAATATAAGTTACACTAATCTCATACTTTATGATATATAAATATGTTTTTACTTTAAATCAACATAGCTCATGTTAAAGTCTGGTAGTGATTTTTAATTGATGAAGATTTTTTTTTTAATTCCATAAACTATGCGATAATTGTTGACACCCAATTTTTACCCTCCACGGTGTCAAATTAATTGTCGAGTCGTATTTTTTGTT
>JAOTQJ010000007.1:20493183-20510066 GCA_025642045.1 Solanum sejunctum | reverse complement strand
CTCCATCAATGATCTGTGTTGAGCCTTTTCTTGTTTACCTTGGTGGTGGATGAGCTGACGCGATCCATCCAGGAGGAAGTACCATGGTGTATGCTATTTGCAGATGACATAGTACTAATTGATGAGACTTGGAATAAAGTTAATGATAGGTTGGAGGCCTCGAGACACGTCTTGGAGTCCAAAGGTTTTAAATTGAGCAAGACCAAAACTGAATACTTAGAGTGCAAATTCAGTGTCAAGAGGGATGAAACAAACTTTGATGTGAGGCTTGCCACTTAACCTATCCCCAAGAGGGAGAACTTTAAATATCTGGGGTACATCATCCAGAATAGTGGTGATATTGACGATGATGGGCAGCATGAACTAAATGGAGGCTTGCATCTGTAGTATTGTGTGATAAAAAGATACCACTTAAACTCAAAGATAAGTTTTACAGATTGGTAGTTAGACCATCTTTGCTGTACAGGGTGGAGTGTTGACCAATCAAAAATGCACATGTCCAGAAGATGCATGTTGCAGAGATGAGGATGTTGAGATGGATGTGTGGTCACACCAAGAGTGACAAGATCAGGAATGAAACCATTCGAGAGAAATTGGAGGTGGCTCCGGTGGCTGATAAGATGAGGGAAGCGAGATTGCGATGGTTTGAACATGTGCAGAGAAGGAGTACCGATGCTCCTGTTAGGAGGTGCAAGAGGTTGGTTTTAGGAGCTACACGGTGGGGTAGAGGTAGACCAAAGAAGTACTTGGGGGAGGTGATCAAACAGGATATGACAGAACTTGATCTCACTAAGGACATGACCCTAGATAGAAAGAAGTGGAGGTCGCGAATTAGAGTAGTAGGCTAATTGGTTGGTAGGGTTAGGTGATTATCTAGTCGTGTGGTATAACAAGGTAGAGGAGGATGTGTTGTCATTATTTGTTGTTTATGTGTTAATTGTATCATATATATACATATTGTCGTATGCTTTTGGTTATTAGTCTTTTTCTTTTGCTGTTCTTTTTTTTTTACTTTTTGTCATATCTAATTTATTCTGTTTATAAGTTTTTGAGATGAGAGTTCCCAAGAAACAACCTCTCTCCTTCTATGAGATAGTGGTAAGGTCTGCATATATTCTACCCTCCCAAAACCCCACTTATGGAATTCCATTGGGTATGTTATTATTTTATTTTTTGTATTTATTATTTTTAAAAAGTAATTTTTTATTTTTATTATTTATTATTTTTTAATCTTTGTTAGTCTTCTTAATGTTTGCAAGTCAATAGGGCCAGTAGAAGGATAGTATTTACAAATCTTTTTTACCTGTTTAAACCCTATCCACATTCCACCTCTTCCTCTCAAATCCCAACAATGGAGAATCTCATGGCCACTTATCAAGACGAGGAAGAAGAGGAAACTGTCGCCGATCCTGCTAGGTCCGAGGTTCCGGCGACCACTGATGAAGCTCCACCGTTGGCCTCAGAAAATGGCACTGTGGATACTCCAGAACCCGAATCCGATTTCCCTTCTGCTGACCCGAAAAGTCCCCTGAAATCCGCCAAAGTGGAAGTTGACGACGAAGAAGAAAACGATGACGATGAGGAAGAAGAGGAAGAAGAAGCAGAAGAGCCACCACCGAAGAAGCAGAAACCACTATCGAGTTTAACCCTAACATCCCCAAAAGTAAAGGAAGAAGAAGAAGAGGAAGGTGATATGACAAAATTACCCTTGTCGACACCTACAACAGCTGTGAAGGGAATGGCGTCGTCTAGCAGCAAGAAGGCAAAATCCAAATCGAAGAAGAAAAACAACAGCAACAACCTTTGGACGAAATCCAGTTCGAGAAAAGGAAAGAAGAAGAACAAGAACAACAGCAGCAACCAAAAAAGCAACGGAAAGAAAAACGGCGTCGCTCCATCACAAGACGTAGAAGACAAAGTTTACATAGTACCAGTTCCAAGGTTTCCTGATAAAAATGATGATAGCCCAGATATGAAAATCTGTCTTTCAAAGGTGTACAAAGCAGAAAAGGTTGATGTAAGTGAAGATAGATTAACTGCAGGAAGTACAAAAGGTTACAGAATGGTGAGAGCAACAAGAGGGGTGTTAGAAGGAGCATGGTATTTCGAGATTAAGGTAGTGAAATTAGGTGACACAGGGCATACACGACTTGGGTGGTCAACAGATAAAGGGGATTTGCAAGCACCTGTTGGATATGATGGGAATAGTTTTGGGTATAGAGATATTGATGGTTGCAAGATTCATAAAGCTTTAAGGGAGGAATACGGGAAAGAAGGATATAGAGAAGGTGATGTTATTGGCTTTTATATTAATTTGCCTGAAGGGGGTCAATATGCTCCAAAACCACCTCGGCTTGTTTGGTATAAGGGACAGAGATATATGTGTACAGGTGATCCTAAAGAAGATCCTCCTAAAATAATTCCTGGTATGTCACTGACAACTAGCTTCAAACTCTCTACTTTTTTAAAAATTTCCTTTCTGTTGTTTTTACAAAGATTCAATTTTTATGCTGAGTGCTACTTGAAATGATATTTGAACTTGAAGATGATCTACATAAGAGTTAATTTGGACAATATAAGTATCCATGAGGATCTGATGCTTTGGTACTATTAGAATGCTTTGTTTCAAAAGCTCATCGATGATGAATAAGAAAAGTTGATGTGTTTTGGAGATAGTTCAGTTTTATGCAGGTTGCTGCCAGAACTAATGCTTTAAACTCGAAAGACATCTCATTAAGAATTACATTAGGCTAACATATGTAATATATAAGAGGAGAAATAGTGACCAACTCGAATGAAAGCAAATCTCTGTGTAAGAGTTCAAATTTCTTTTCTGTAGTCTCCAATCTGGCTTGATTTGTGGATAAGCTGTTTCGGGATGAAGGGTTATACTGACCAACTTTATATTTTCTAAACATTTACTTGACCTTAGTTTCAGAATGCGTCAAGTGTAGATTAGCTTAAGTCAGAGAACAACAGTTGTAAGTGACAGACTAAAGGTAAATACGGGGAAGAGGTATAGAAGGGAAGGAGGATTCATCTTGAGCATGATCAGTTTCATCTTGAACATGATCAATCTTCAGCTGGAAGTTTCTAATTTGAGCATGATCAATTACATCTTGAACATGATCAATCTTCAGCTGGAAGTTTCTCTATCTCAAGGTTTCATAACACAATTGTACAAAGAAGTTGGTTGGAAAGCTTACCTTTGAAGTATAAGCTAGCTAAGGGGTCATTTGGTGTTGAAGGATAACACCGAATAGCCTTGGGATTAAATTATAATGGCACTTAACTTGTTCTTTGGTTGGCAAGCTTGAAATAGCTTATCCTATGGTTAATAAATTAGTACGAGATCCCCCAGGGCTTAGCTCAAGTGGCAAAGGGTGGAGGATTTGTGGCTGAGGTCAAAGGTTCAAGCCCTATATCTTGCAAAGCGAAGCTTGATATTTAAGTGGAGAAAGATAGAGGGGCAGACCCATTATCCACAGAGTTTAGAAGCTTATGATTGGTCCAAAGGGTGGCCACAAATAGATTTCTCTATTATGTTAAAACATTAGTATGAGGATAAGCTATCCCTCCTCTTGGGTGGTATATTAATTTCGGGATAACTTATCCCAGGATAAAAAGGGTAAATGATAAAGATATTCTTTTAAACCCTTTATATTCTCACTTATATTCGTGTATATTTACATTATTTTTAATACAAACATATAACAACATTGACAACCTTCATTCCTTATTTTATGATAATTCTTCATATTTTTCTATTAAAGAATACACTATATAATATAATTTTTATTCACTAAATTCTTATGTTAATTTATATTTTGATAACTCATAAATCCTGTTTTACTTGAAGAAACTTAAAAATGAAAATGATATTTTTAAATTAAATAAGACGACAGTTTTATTTTAAATTCATATGTTATTATCATGGAAATGCCCTCATAAAAATATTTAAGCTAAATAAGATCAAAGTTCTATTTAATGAATATTGAATAACTAAAGCTTGCAAAGAAAATACATAAAAAAAAACTAATAAGGTGAACGGTATTTTTGTAAACAAACAACGTATTCTCAAAATTTATGCAATGTATATTTATTATTTGAATATAACAAACCAAACATTCAAGTTATCCCATCAGAACTTGTATTTAAACCAAACGACCCCTAAGAGTTCTTGTATTTGAAATTAAGCAACTGTGATTACTTGATGCACACTCCTGAAGGGCTTTCTTTGTTGCCTTTAGCCTATCATTGAAAGCAAAAAGCAAAACAAACTACAAGGTCCACAAGGCTTGAAGCAGAAATCATGAAGTGAATCTCTAAAGTAAAGCACAAAAGTTATTAGAAACTACCAACACTTATGAATTGGTACAATAATAAGCAAGTTTCAATTATAAAACTAACTACAATGCAATATGCAATAATGCCAATATTAATCCAACTCCTAAAAGTTGAGTTTTGAAGAACTGAGCTCTTATGCACCTAAGGTATGACCGAGTGGTCAATAAAATAGGTTGAGAATCATGTGGAGTCAGGTTCAACCCCAGCAGAAGCAAAAACACTTGGTGTGATTTCTTCCTATCTATCCTAGTCTTGGTGGAAAAAAAGGAGCTCTTATTGGGAGCATTTTGGGCATCACTATTTGTCATATTCCTTTTTATCCTCCTCCCCGATGGTAGCTATTGTTCTTGAGAAATGGGCCAGACCTCAAAGAGCAAACAATTGGTGTTTTTGATGATGGTGGTATTGGCTGCATTATCTCAATAACATTTTTTAATGTTACCAATAAAAAAGGACATTTGTGAATGTTCTAGTTTAATTTAGGTAGTATGGGTGTTACTTGCTTCATTAATTATTATGAGCAAGGATTACGTTCTTTTCTTTTATTTATCTATCAAAAAGGTGAAGTTGTAGTCCTTGTGCTGGATTGTGATGTAGCAAGTTTGTATTGCATGTATTGTAATACTGTACTATGTTCTTTTTATGCATGCGTCCGCTGAGCACTCAATGAGTAGGTTCTCCTATAGTGCAATATTCAAACTCTATTTCACTACAAATTCTTGATACCAAAATGCTGAGTAACACGATTGACTTTCCAAAATATGTCTGTAAATGCATCTCTTTGGAAATCATTTTTGAGAACTTCAGTCACCCTGTTTCCTTGTGTATGGTAAATTCTTTTTTCTTTTATTCGCATAAGGTCATGTTCATTAAGCTGTGTACAAAATCTTGTATTTTGTCTAAGCAGGTAGTGAGATATCTTTCTTCAAAAATGGAGTTTGTCAAGGTGTTGCTTTCAAGGATCTTTATGGTGGTCGTTACTACCCTGCTGCTTCAATGTATACACTTCCTGAGCAACCTAATTGCGTTCTGAAGTTCAATTTTGGTCCGGACTTTGAATGCTTTCCTGAAGATTTTGCTGGGCGCTCTGTTCCAAGACCGATGATCGAAGTTCCTTATCATGGATTTGATGGAAGAGTTGAGAATGGTGTGTCCAATGAGCAAAAGAGTTAGCTATTTGTCTTTTACCATTGACCAATACACAGAATACTCGTTTTCGATTGTGATTTTCTTTGTAATTTTGCTGATTTACTGATTTAGGCTGTTATGTGACAGTCAAAACTTGTAAAAAATTCTTCCTAAAATTTGGAAACATTGGATTTATTTATTCAATTTTGACATGCCATGATTAATTCCGCAGCTATCAACTTCAGCTAACTCATTGCGGGTGAATCCATCTCTTTTAGCCTACATCAAGATAATGTTTTTTTCCAGAGAGAGAAAATAGTAGTTCATGCATTTCTTTTCTTGCAAGTTTTAATCTGTTCTACTATTCTATATCAAAGGTGGTCTAGGAAGAGAAAACAACTAATTTAAGTAGCAGTTTGCATCTTCCTAGCTCCATCTCGTGTAACAGCTGGTTGTGATATGATATGGATGGTTCTATGTTGGTAGATTGAATATGATCCAAGCTATCTTGGCAGATTGAACATGATTTGAACTTTCTGATTACAGGTGATTCATGGCATTCAACTAGGATGTGCCCCATGCTCAAAGTGGTAAAAGAACACGTAAATAAAATTGGAGAAGCTGCTGAAATGGTCAGCTAAGCTTGAGCAATGCACTCAGGTTGGTTATGTTTCAGTTTTTGTAAATAGAATGTAGAGTACTACTTGGTGTGGTAGTCTAGTTGTTCCAACTTTTGTAAGTGGTAAACTACTGAGTGCTGGAGAATGGGTGATCAAGTTCATTTGGTTGCTGATTGTACAGTTCTGCTTTGTTGTTGACGACTTGTAGTTGGGTGTGACCCTGATTCTAGTCTTTATTAGCTGTTCCTGCTTGATATGTGTGCTCTCTGATGAAAAGTTTTCACTTGATGAACTTAGTGGTTAGTGCTGTGATCTGTTGCTTGACCCTCATGTCTGTTCATATTAATTGTATACCTTTTGTTTTGAGCTAGGAAGTACTAACATAATTGGATATGGTTCATGTGGATATATGTGTTATTGATGTCGACGTTGATGCATGAACACGTGGTTGCCGCAGTTTTGATAATTGTGGTATTTAAGGGGCACAATATGGATACTTTTGCGATTAGATAAAGAATATTTTTAAAAGAAGTGCAAATAAAGCTATGGTATACTTGGACTCTACTTGTAACGAAAGGTGTTAAAAAATATTAAAGATCTAAAGGGTGATTCTCTAAAATATAATGTTGACGAACTCTAAATACACCATTATGTGATAATTGGATGAAGTTCACATTCAAATTTGTTTGCTACACTGGATATGGTATTGTTCATTGTTTGTGATTAGTTCGTAGATTGAAGTAGAATGTCTTTTGCATTTTCTTGTTTGTTATGTGATAATTGGATGGTTCTTGCTGTTTGCCCTTTATTTTATAAGAAGTAGCACATTTGACCCATTGGGTTCTTTGATATTGTAAATTTGTAAACATAAATGAAGACCCACATTAAAAAGGATGATGTTTTGCTTATGTGATGTATGACTTACTGAGAAAATAAAGCAAGATTGGAATGGCTGAAGTTTAGACATGGAAAGGTTGGGGAGGAGGGAGTTGTTGGGAAGGGCCATGATAGGAGGGACAAGTTGTAGCAACCGGGGGCAACTTGGGCTAGTGATACATCTTATATGAGAAGTTGCTTTTTGGTGGAAATATGAGGCCAGTGCAGCAAATTATCGAGGATTGCATGATAATAACGATCATGAAGGAGAGAACCCAACATTTTAATAGTGGATGACCCATTTTGCCACGATGCTGACAAAGTGGGTAATTTTTCAAATTTTACTTTTGTCTTGATTATTATGGTTGGTTGATTGCTAAGGCTCATCTAACCATACCATCTTTGCCTACTTTGCTATTGTGCTTGGGAAGAATTTTAACAACTTTGCCAAGGTAATCTTGGACAAATCTTGCATGTTTTCCAAGGTAACTATATATGCCTCATATCTTTTGTGCACTATTACAGGGATTTTTTCAATTCAATGGCCAACAATCATACCTTGTTAGTAATGCCAAGCAATTTGTCCGAGTATTCTTTTTTATTGTGTCAAACTCTTTGAATCTCCGTAACTCGAATTCCATTATTAGATCCAACATCCTCATCCCTCATACTCTTTCATTTCCAACATATTCTTCAAATAAATTTTAAGTTCTTTTGATGATATGAGAGACATAATTCTCGTGAAAATAGTTGTTCAAATATCAGCAAACAGAGTAGCTTTTGCCTTGTACTTGTTGGTTTTCTTTTCATTATCTCTTGATTTGGGCCATTTCAAATTGACTTCATAATCTTATTTTGCGGCTTCCCAATGATCAAGGGCCTTCAAGTAATGTTCCATTCTCAAAGCCCTTTGTAATTTTCAGCATCGAAAATAGGAGAGCTAATTGTGTAAAATTGTTTTCGAAATCCATCTCTTCAGTCATAGAGTTGTCAAGAAAATGATAAAACACCAATTAGTTTTTTAGGAGAACAAACAATAGGAAATTATAAAGAATGAAAAAGATGAAAGGAGAAACTTTGCTACAGGGTGGTGTGTAGAGTATTACCTCACCTTTTGAAGGTATAAAGATTGTTGAAAGACTTCAAGCTACTAGCAAATTTTAACAGTCCTCTTTAATGTAGGAATTATAGAACTATAGTCATCTATCTTGGAATCTCCACAGTTGGTAAGGGAAGTGACCTTGAGAATAAATCTGTTGGACTTATTGTGAACTAAATTCACATTTCTTCTTGGTCGGAACTCTATAACGCCTAAAACATTTTACGTGTTTCTTCTTGCTCTGTGGATGACCCATTCTGACAATGTGGATTATTTTTTAAAACTTTACCCTTGCTTTGAGTTTTATAGTTGGTTATTGAGGCTCTTTTAATCATATACCATCTTGTCTTTGCTCTTGTGATTGGAAAGAATTTAACTCCAACTTGGACATATCTTTCAAGGTAGTTATATGTTCTTCATGATAAAAAAATTTCAATCTTTAAATTTGATATCTAGCAATCTTACTATGTCAAGGAATTTGTTCAAGTATTCTTTGATTGCCTCATAGCTTTCATTCTCTCAATTTGAATTTCATTATTAAATTCAATATTTGCATCCCTCGTATTCTTTCATCTCCAACATATTTCCTTCAAATAATCCCAAATTTGTTTTATGGATATTTGAGACCTAAGCTGCGTGGAAAATTCACATACGTATCGAATTTTCCGAAAAAACACTAAATTTTGACGCCGAACACCACATTTGGAGACAATAGTTGTTGAAGTTGTAGCAAACAAAGTCATTTTCTCCCGGGGCTTTTGATTTTCTTTTCCTTGTGACTCTTAATTTGGATCATGATGAGATTGTTTGGTAGTGGATTAACTTCATTACTCTCTTCCACAATATTTCGAAGACCAAGTATACTCCAAGCAAGTTTCCTTTCTCATAGCCCATATTCGGTATTTTACACCATCGAAACAGGACTCATTCGTGAAAAATTATTTTTTTTAAAATTCTGCTTTTTCACTTACAGTGTCCGCGAGAAAATGACTCTGATACTAATTTTTGACAAATGATAGGAAATAGTAATAAAGAAAGAAAAATATTGAAAGGAGAAATACAATTTAGGAATTAACATAGAAGAATCCTATTTTATTAATGACTTCGAAGCTTTAGAGTACTAAGATAAGAAATTTTGCTACTCCATCCATCCATTTATATATATGCAATATTGACTTGACACATGTTTTAATGGATAACAATAATATGACAATTTTACTATATCACCTTTTGAATATAATAGATATAATATTTTGAAAAATACATTGATTAATGACTTTGTTAATAATAAGGATAAATTGGAGTTGAGTGATAAATTACTTTTTGAGTTTTTAAATTAGACATGTGATCAGAAGGTTACGAGTTTACAACAATAACATACCTAGTGGAATTCCTCAAGTGAGGTCTGAGGAAGGTAGAATGTATATAGACCTTACCATTATCTCGTAGAAGTAGGGAGTCTGTTTTTTAAAACCCCAAAGGTCATGAGTTTAAACCTTGAAAACAATCTCTAACAGAAAATGTAAGTGAAGGCCACATACAATAAACCTTTATGGTGGAATCCTTCTTCTTATTTTGTGTATAGTGAAAGTTTTATTGCAGCAGACTGCTTTTTATTTTTTTTAACATATAAAAATGAATGAAAAGAGTACTATCTTTTTGTGTAGTCCTCAAAGCAATTTTTAACAATTTCCCAGGGTTCTTTTAAGAAAAGAAAAAAAGAACTTTTCCCTAAGTAGATAGTTTAGATGTTTCTATAGTTTTGCATGTAAGAAGATGCTTTTGACTTGTTACAGTATTTAGTAGAAGAGCAAAACAGATGGGTTGAGTCAGATATGAGCAGATAAAAAATGAGCAAAGTGAAAATAGATATATGACTAGATCCATATTTGATATAGATAAAAATGGATAAATTCAATGGATATCCGTTGCTTCTTATTAGGTAAAAGAATAAGTACTTTTAGAATGCAAGATTTTTTTTTCCTTAATTTTTTTCCCTTTAGGTGTGTTCGGTATGAAGCAAAATATTTTTTTCTAGAAAATGAGTGAATTTGAGTTGAGGTGGGTTGGGGGAGTTAAAAATTCGAGTTTGGATTTGAGGTTAAGGAGTCTAGCCGGGGTCAAATGTCAAACGTTCAATTACAAGTTTGGATCCGTTTCAAGTGGTAAGGTTTAAAGAAAATTTTGAAAATATTTTTCTAATTTAAAGAAAGTTTTTAAATTTATTCCCCTTACTTTATTTATGGAAGTTATTTTCTTCTAAATTAGAGAAAAATAAGTCTATTTAAGCTAACAAAATATGAGAAAATTAAAAAATATTTTTTCTTATACCAAACACACCATTGTTAAGTGTAAGTTTTAGAGGTTCTTACACCCTTGTATAGTTTAATGGGAGTGCATTGGGGTGTATAAAATTGATTAGAAAAATTGAATCAAATCGTAAATTGAGTTAAATTGAAAAAAAAAAAGTTGATTAGTGGTTTGGTTTGACTTGGTTTGGTATTAGAAAAAAACTTGGTCTGGTTTTAATTAGAAAATGTCAATCCGAGATCAAAACCAGCCCGATATTATATATATATATATATATATATATATATATATATATATTTATTTCAAGTTCGAGACTTAGAATTTTGAATGGTCTGTTAGAGGTTATAGTCCAGAAATATTAGTAACTCAACAAAGCTCAAATTAAAATCAAATAAATAAAAATGCCAACAAACAAATCAATTCAACGCTGAGGATGGCAATAATGTTGAATATTTATTCTTTAGTTTTTTATTGGTCAATTAAAATATATAATCTAATTTTGATTTTCTTTAATATTGAGTAAAATAATTAATACTTACTGACATATTTTAGCATGATTTGGTACTTTTAAATTATAATTATTTTCATTATGACCTAATGATTTGCAAAATTTGTGTTATGTGATTTCATTATCTTTGTTTTTTTTGTTGGCAGTCTTATCATATTTTGTGTTATTTTCTTAAAAAGACATTTTAAATAGTTGTATTTTGATTGGACTAAAGAAATATTTGAAACACAAATTGGTTATATGTTTGTATGAATATTTTGTCGGAAAAACTTGAGAATTTGAGTTTGAAGAACTCGAGTTTTATTAGTGTGATTTGATTTATAAACTTAAAAGCTGACGAAATGATTTTTTTTGGTGTTTGAAAAATGAGAGCCAAAAACTTGAGAATTTGAGTTTGAAGAACTCGAGTTTTATTAGTGTGATTTGATTTATAAACTTAAAAGCTGACGAAATGATTTTTTTTGGTGTTTGAAAAATGAGAGCCAATTCGGTTTGTACACCACTAATGAATATTATGGGTTAATCTATATTTGATGCAATCTTAAATGAATGGAGTTATAAGTTTTCTTCTTCTTTGATAATGGGACTGCTATTTCTGATGCTAACATTGTTTCTATCCACTAGCTCATTGTTGCCAATCTAATCTTATGTAATGTAGGAACAAATCACTTTTTCTCCAGAATGCTACCTCTAATTCCTGTATGTTCAATAGAGCGAAAAATTCCTTCCCCCGATTGGAGTATGCTGATTACATTCTCTCTTTGTGAGATTCGAAAATGAAGAATGTATTGCATTCTATGGGTACTTAGGATCAAACGTAAAGCAACATTCTCTTGGTAGAGTTTTAGGCTTTAGGGCCTGTCTGGATAGAGAATGGGCACGACTCCCCCTCTCTCCATTCTACCATCCAAATAGGCCGGCCATTCTTACTTATTTTGAAAGTCAAATAAAGGGGAAGTTTTCTATCTTAGTTTCACTTCCGTAAACTGGCTACTACCATGCAATCAAATACTCAAAAGTAGGATATCATAGGTAAGTAAAAGCTCCAAATCAAAAGTTAGGGTACTTAATGAAACGGAAAAGTTGAATACAAGATCATGGCATTAAGAAACAAAATATGAAAATGGGACCAAAATACTTGAATATACTTGCAACTTGATAACCAAATGTTGTTTTACAATGACCCCTATAGTCCTTGTCATGTGTGTTGAGGGGCATTCTATGGATCAAGTAGATATTTGATTTATCCCTAACGCTGTGGGGAATTAAGGTCTAGTTGAGAAGACAATGAGTGGATATGGTGGCATGTTTTTGATGGAAAGGGTGGTATTATCCTAAAAGAAGGTCTTTTACTAAGATGTTGAAGAGTTTTTTGTGTGTAAAATGTGTGTAAAACAGGTAAAACTCTTTCTTTTAGCTTTAGAATGGTGTAGAAAAGCAATCTGTATGATATGAGAATGGCTATGACAACACCCAAATCACACCATTTGGAGTGCTTTACTGAAAATCCAAGAACTGAGCTGATGATTATTTCACCTTTCATCTTCATCATTTCTTCACCTGGCATTCTATTATCGAACTCTAGTCCTATTAAATCATTCTTGTATGCACCCTGCCAATACAGAGGAAGTATTTGAGTAAAGATTCCTCACATGCCAATTAAAATCTTAGCAAGTCAAGACGTCACCACACCTTCCCTAATCCTAATCTCAAATTTGAGACACCGAGTGTACCTATTTACGTGGGCTTTTGTATCTAGTATTAGATAATCAACTAAACGTAATCTTAACAAGTTATTGTATAACTATAGGACAAATAAATTTTACCTGTAAGCCCCATGCCATGTAATTAACATATGAAATAGGATATGTCCAAAAGACTTTTGGAAGATCAGGCATTAGCCTGAAAAAACCAGCTGAGGCCATCATAATTCCCTGCGTGCACAAATTCATCATCTCATTAAGGTAATAAAATTTAATTGAATATAGAAAAATGTCAATTCTGTTCGATGCTGACTAAAAAATGAAAGGAGAGTCAGATAAATTGAAATAGATAAAGTATTGTTTATGCCCTATGAAGGGAATTATACACACATGCACATGGGATTGGAAGAAAGAATTCATTCATCATTCATCAAATAAAATAATGGGATGAATCGAAAGTATCTAACAGGAACACTATCATATGTCAGTTGCTCGATTGAAATATGTTGTAGTTAAAATGTCTAAATAAAATTTACAATAAGTAAGATGGGGATAGTTGATATACTTACAAGAATTCCAGCACCAACAACAAGACCCATGGTGAAATTGGGAACAAAGGAAGCCACAAGCATCATGCAACTTTCAACAACAGCTATGGAGCTTAAGAGGACAATGGCAGCATACAAAAAATGGAAGAAGCCAGGGTGGAACTTCACCAGGATGTATATAATGGCTGCTGAGCTCATAGACATAACAACTAGGAACGGGAATGATGAAATGAAATTTGAAAGAATGAATACGCCAACACCATAGTGTCCACTCTTCCTTTCTTTCTCAAATATCTGCAAATAAACGACCAATGATAATTCGCGTGAGATATACTCGAACTGATTTGCATTATTATGTTGTCGTTATGCCGTTTATGATGTGTGTGTCTACTTGTTTAATTTTATTCAAGTGAAGTGGCTACTTGTGCACACCTAGAATTGGAGGGAGTAGATGTTAATTGGAGCCCAGCTAAAGGACACGTTTATGTATTATTTCATATAGGATGCGTGTGTCTACTTATTCAACTTTATACAAGTGTCTACTTGTGCACAACTAAAATTGGAGGGCACAAATATCTGTTGAACCCTAATTAAAGAGCACATTATGTAATATATCATGTAGTACACATGTGTCTACTTGTTCAACTTTATACACGTTTAAGTGTTTATTCGTATACACCCAAAATTTGAGGTCATAGATGTCAGTTAAACCCTAATTAAAGGGAATAGCATGTAATATGTCATGTATTTATTTGTTCAACTTTATACAAGTTAACTGTCTACTTGTGCACACCCAAACTTGAAAGGCAAAGATGTCAGCTGAAGTTAAAACTAAATGACACATTTATATATTATGCGGATTGAATAGAAACATGTACCAAGTTACTTAGCTTGTCATATTTTTATTTAGAAATAGTAAATAGATAATATACCTTCATTTCTTCAATGAAAGATGGGAAGCCTCCAATGGACATGAAAGTCATGAATCCAGAAATGAATCCAGCACAAGCTCCCCTTGCAATGACAGCATTAGGTCCAGTTCCAACATCATAGAACACAGTGCCAACACAAATAGATAGTATAATATACACTATAATTCTCAACCAATAGTAACCAAAATCTCTACTCATATTCTTCAATGATCTCTTTATCAATGTACATAATTGCTTTAACCAACTTGCTTGGCTTCCTCCACTTTCTTTCAATACAATATCTGTCTGAAAAAAATATTATAATAAAAGAATCACTAGTTAATATTGATATCTTATAGCAAAATTCATTTGAATAGGAGTATTTTAGCCGGAAAATTACTGACAAATTTCATAACTAATTTCATATTTTCTGGTAGTGTTGTAAGTGATATGGTTCTTTCTTTTGGTTCAAAAGTAGCAAGGGTACAAAACAAATACATTATGTACATAATATGTATATTTATTATTGTTAATGCACAAAAAATATACATTGATAATATACATAATATGTATCTTTATTGTTAATGTACAAAACATATACAATTACTGGTTACTCTATACTCTCTCTGTTCACTTTTACTTGTTAATAGTTCATTTATCGAGGTTAAACTACATGAACTTTGACCAACATTTAAGATATATTTTTTCATCATATTAATATGAGAAAGATTGCAACTTATAGTATTTTTCATATAGTTTTTAACCATCTAAATTTTGGATCTTAAATATTAAATTTATCTACTTCAATTTAGCTTTAGAATTTAGTCAAGCTAACCTAGAAAATGAAATAATGACAAGTAAAAGTAAACAGAGGGAGTATATCTAAAGGTAATTAATTATTTCAAAGTTGAAAACTAATATATATATATATATATATCAGACTACAAAGCAGTTGAAGCAAGCAGTTGTTGGACTTGTCTGCTTCAGCTGCGTATATACATATAAATGTTATGAATAACAAGAAGGGGGGAAATAAAAGAACTTACAATATTTTTGAGCTGTTGAACTCTAGCTTTTAACCTCAATTTATGGTTTGAATATTTGTAATTTTGAATAAGCCCTACTCTGCACTCTGATGTTGGCAGATAAACTAATGAACCTGATGACTCTTTCGCATCCTGCATTACAAATTTGAAATAATATAATTTAGGAAATTATCATAAAAGAATTACACTCTTCGTTTTAACTTATTTATTTTACTTTCCTTTTTAGTCAAGTTGAAAAATATTCGATTATTCCATTTTATTCTAATTTAAATAAAAAAAATTTTATACAATCAAGAAACTACTAAAGAACTACATCTTTTTCAAATAAGTGGTAAGTTAGTGAAGATTTTTTTGAAAATGAGTAATTTCTTAAAGTTAATGATTAAAGTAAAAGCGTCGCTTAATTTGGAGCAGAAAAAATATTTTATGTAACATAAATATAATACCATACGTACATTTATTCTCCTTGAGCCTATTAAAGTGGCAGTAACATCGTCAAAGTCTGAATTGATGCAACGAAGAAAGTGGTCAGCAGGATTTCTTCTAGTTGGACAGGCAAACCCTGAATCACCAAAAAACTGCAAGCACATAATTATATACGATTGCGTATTTAGATAAAAGTGTTAAAATATTAACTATTGAAAGTCATTTATTTTTTTTTTAAAAAAAAATCAAAAGTAAAAAAAAGGAGGATTGATGGATATGGTATGTGTGAGGAAGAAATTCAAGATTTTGTTTTCAGAATGGTATTTTGAGAATTTGAAAAAAAAACATATTATTTAAGGATAAAATAATATGAATTTTGATTAAATCAAAAGTGTTTATAAGCTAAAAAATCATTAGTTGTGAAATCAACTTACGTTTTTTTTATTGATATTGACTTATTATAAGCACGTTAGATATTTACCAAACACATCGATAAATAAGCTAAAGTGCATCTAAACTAGTTTGACTGATACTATAATTTCACGTAGCTTGACGTGAGGGATGAGATAGACAAAGTTATCCCATAGATTAGGATATCCCATATGAAATAACTTATATATCCTAGGATAAACTAATATCCTTAACCAAATGCAGGATTTATATATAAATCAATCCTGCATTTAACTCGATATTAACATACCTCATCCCTCGTACCAAACGAGCTAATTAACAAGGCTTTTCTTACCTCCACAGCCAATTTAGCTTCTCCAAAATAAATAGTTTCACCGGAAGATAGCAAGAAAAGGTCATCAAATAGTGCAAAAACTTCACTACTTGGTTGATGAATAGAGCATATTATAGTCCTTCCACTTCCACCACATGCAATATTCTTAAGTACTTGAACAACAAAATAGGCAGAAGCACTATCAAGTCCACTTGTAGGCTCATCAAGAAACAAGAGTGGTGGTAGTGTGATTATCTCAAGTGCAATACTTAGTCTCTTCTTTTCACCACCACTTATTCCTCTCAAATGCCAATTGCCAATCAAATTTTGTGCACAATCTTCCAACCCCATTTCTATTATGACATTGTCTACAATCTCATTTACTTCCTCTTTAGTCATGTTGCTTGGGAGTCTCAATTGAGCTGAGTATTGGATTGTTTCTCTCACTGTTAGAGTGCCCATTAGAACATCTTCTTGTGCCACATAAGCCTGGTATAACATGTAATCGCAAGCATTTATTAGTTGAGTTCCAATAACAATAACAATATACCAGTGGAATTTCAAAAGTGGGGTCTGAGGAGGGTAAAATGTATGCAGACCTTACCACTACCTCATAGAGATAGAGAGATTATTTTCG
>JAOTQJ010000007.1:20472751-20483099 GCA_025642045.1 Solanum sejunctum | reverse complement strand
TTGTTGTTGTTGTTGTTGTTCCTTTGATCTTGATGTGTATGCATTGGTAGGTCCAAGTGTCACTATACCTTTCATTATTCTTTTTTGGTTGCTAGTGGGCTTCTTGTGTGTCCCAAGTTATTATGAGAACCTTTTGTGTCTACCGTTCATTGAGTCTATTATTGCTAAAAAGTTTATAGGTATTGTTTCATGTTCATATTGCATTAAGTCTCACCTTGTGACCTATTGGATTTGATGTGGTCGATTTTGATGATACTTGGGATGGCTTAGTTGCTTGCATATTGTGTCTTCATTGATTGTAGGGCCCGTAGAGTTAGAGTCCAATTCCTTAATAAATCCAGCCTTGAGTGTGGGCTTATAAGGTGGTCGTGAAGGAGTAAGTCCATTTCTTGTCTTAAGGTACAATAGATCTCTAAGAGTTTCATTTATCATCTTGTAAGAGATGGGGGTGTTGAACCTAAGTTATTTCTATTGAGTTATTTTCAGTAGTCAATGAGTTAGTAAATATCCTTTCTGATATTTTAAATTTGGGGTGGTGTCTTTTGGTTTGACTAATGCACTGGTTATGTCTATAGGTCTCATGAATAGGGTCTTTAATCCCTACCTTGTTATGTTTTTGGTGGTCTTTGGTGATGATTTATTGGTATGTTTCTGGAAGTGAGAAGAGTTTGTGAATCATTTGAGGGTGATATTGTGAATTTCTAAGGAGGTGAGTTTGTTTGCTAATTATAGGAAGTGGGAGTCTGTGGGGTGACAAAAAGGGTGGTTGGAGAAGTACATAATTTGACTAGGTTGGGAATGAGGTCGGGTGAAGTTGAGGATGGTGATGTAGTGGTTTTGATGGTTTTGAATCTTCTTTAGTTGAAGAGGTCTAGCTAAGCAAGGCCTTGATCCCTATCTTGATAAAGTTGGAGGTCGTGGTGAGGGATATTAGAGTGGATGTTTTCTCCCAAGGGGGAGATGGTGTTATTAGATACTAAGTTAGGCTATATGTGCTTGTGTTGATGATTTGGTTCACTTAGAAGTCCCACCCAAGAATGGTGTGACCCGGTATGGCAAGAAAGGAAATGAGTTTATGGTTTATAGGTTCGTATAGAGTGTTAAGGAAGATTGGTAAGATTACATATGAATTGGAGTTGCCTATGAATATAGATATGGTTTATTTAGTTCTTTTTCCATCTAGGTTGACGAGATATGTTGGTGACTCAAGTGTTATAGAACTCTTGGGGATTGTGGCTGTTGTGGAGGATGGTTGGCTTACGAGAAGGTCCTGGTGGAGATATTGGATGGATGGTTGGAAAAGTTGATTAATAAGAATGTGGTGCTCGTCAATGCCCTTTGGAAGAATCACCAAGTCGAAAGTGTCATTTGGGAACTCAGAGAAGGCATGGAGAAGCGATATCTGTACCTCTTTCATTCTATTCAACATTATGACAATAAACGAAGTCCTTTTAATGATCCCAAGTCTTAAGTTTCAACCCTTATGTCTTTTGCATGTATTCATGTTTAAATTGACAAGTTCATGGTAATTTTGATACTTATGTTGAGATTTTTGAATAATGTTTAAGTGCATTATTGCATTCTTGTTGGGGCTGATTTCTTCATGATTACTCTTCTTATATATGTTTCTTTGACATTCGAGGACGAATGTTCCCAAGGGGCAGATATTGAAACGATCCCAAAAAAAGTTCAAAAATATGTTTCGGAAGTGCCTGAATTGTAATTTTTGTATATCTCAAAATTCGTGCGTGATATCAAAAATCCTACTTCATCTTCTTGTTCAGGGGAAAAATTGAGTGAAAAATGGATCTAACCCTGATTTTAAAGCCAGAGTAGTGAATTTTGAAATTCAAAGTTTGCAATTTCCAGTGACCAAGCGCATACTAGGGGCGATGCGCCAGAGGCAAAGAGTGGTGTTATTTTTTGGCCAGCTTTATTGTCCCGATCCAAGGCCTTTGGTTCTTTGGACTAAGCCTTCCCATGAGTAAAAAATGTCTATAGCTAGCCATATTTTACCTTTATAGAATACAAGACATTCCCCAATACTCTCTCAAACACTTAGACAAATATTTCACCCCAAATTCAAGTCCCAAAAACTCATTCGGATCTTAATGATTTCACTTAAGCTTCAAGTTTCCAATTCCAATCTTCATCAAGAATTCTTCAAGGTCTAAGGTATGTGAGTTTCAACCATTGGGTCCGTTCACCTATGGTTCCCAAGCTTCCTTTTACATAAAACTCAGGTTTTTAAGTTGATTTACTTATGGGTCTCACCTATTATAAATTCAACTATGAACTATGTTGGGGTTTTGTAATAGTGTCACTATTTTAGCATGTGTTGAGCTATGAATCTTTGATCTATCTTGAGATTTGATGAATAGTTTTGATGTATATTGTATGATAGTATTACTAAGCATTGGTGGGATGATTTACTTCAAGATTTCTTGCATGATTTCACTCTTTAATTGCATGGTTTTACACTAGCTTTACAGACCCACCAAGTGTTTGATAAAATGTTCGATTTAGGGTTCTTGAGTTATTGATAGTCTATTGCATTGATTATGAGTCAAGTGGCTTATGGTGATGAAAGGGATGTATAAGTGTGTGTTTAAATCATGTGAAACACCGATAACATTGCAAGTAAATTGTTGGGCTCTCATGTTGGTTGTGTTCTTGGGAATTGTTGATAAGTTATTGAGTCCAGATGCTAAGGTTTATGGCCTTGTGACTCGTGAAGCCTACTAAAAGGGGTTATGACCTATTTTATATACCTTTCCTTCTAGTACAAGGCCAATTTCTACATGTAGGGTATATGAACTATGTTGTATACCTTACCCTCATGTATCATGTACAAATAAATGCTACTTACTTAATCATATCTACATGAAGGGGTTATGAACTATGTTTTACTCCTTACCCTCGTGTATGATTTGAGGTTACTCAATGTACATATATAAAGGGGTTATGAACTATGTGGTACTTCCTCACCCTTATATGTGATTCAATATTATTTATTATCTCATGCACACATGTAGGGTTTATGACCTATGCTATCTTTCTACAATTATGTGCGATTAATTATCTCATGTTTACATGAAAGAGTTATGAACTATGCTACTACTCTACCTCATGTACTAACCATTACTTATTAAAAGGGGTTATGACTTATGTTATTCCACTCTACCTCTAGTATATGTTATTTGGATGATCTGATTATGTCACCTTATTGTGTTGAACAAGCTATGCAATAATGATTATTTTTCAAGCATGTTTTACTTCAAGGATTGTTCATGCATGCTATGTTACTAATATACTATCCCTTACTTATGATTATGTAGTTTGACTATATTGGCTATCCATTATTGCATTACATCCTACATACTTAGTACATTCAAATTTACTAATGCATACTCTATGCTACATGATATCACCATGTAGGAACCAGAGCTCCTATTGATTCAGGTTAGCTTTTAGTGAGTCCTTATGTCCGAGGATAATATCTATCTTCTCTCATGCTTATGTTTAGACTATAAATTATATATTTGGATTACCTATTGTCATTATTATGAGGGCAATCCCAGTTTCTTTTCTTGGCCACCGCTAAGTTCTATGTTTAGAGACATTATTGGACAAGTATGTAATGATGTTATAAGCTTGACTCTCTTTGACTTCGTTGATTTTTTATGAAATGAAAGTTTTTTCTTAGTACCCATATCCTTATTTATAGTCTTTTATTGTTGTTTAATTCCTTTTGTGACCAAGGATGTGTAATGATATGTAAAGAGGCTTGTTTCGAGGTTCATTCGGGTCGCCTATGCGTCGTGTCACATATAGGCTCTAGTTTGGGTTGACACTCAAATGCACGATTCATATGAGTAATAGTGTACTCTTTCGAGTCAGTCAATTTAGCACACTATTTAGCTTCTCTCAAGCTTGGTGCAGTCTCTTTACTATTCTGATTACTTTCTCACAGGGGATATCATCGGTAAGAGTTTTATCATTACTATCTCTATCACCTTGTGGACGAGGCAAAGTCGAAAGATTTAGAGAATCAAACAAATCATCATAGACTTCTTATGAAATAGCTCTATTGCATGATTTAGAATCTGAAAGAAGAAAGATAATTCCTAAATGTCCTGTAGCCTCCAAATTATGGATGTGGAGCTCTTCATACCAATAATAAGGACTCTTTTAGATACGGCTTCATAGACTACCTAGGAATCGTAAACTCATGCTCTGATACCAAGCTTCTCATGCTCGGGAGGGTACCCTAGACATAACCAACACTTAGAGACTGTTGGTAGTCCCAAGATAACCACTTGGCCTCATCACATTCATTCATTCATTCATACATTCTACTAATCAACAGAAGACATAAGGAAGTAAATAGGCACATCATCATTTAGTCTAAAAATAATATTATAATAAAATGCTAGTAGGAAGAACTAGCTCATAATCTTACATCAACATTTGACTCCAGTCTATGAAGTCTCTATCACTATCAAGTGGTAGCAATGACAGACCCATGGCTACCTCAATCAAAATAACGCTAATAAGTTCCTAACTCTAAAGTAAGATGAAATAAATATAATGAATCCTCCGAGGTAGGGGAGGCTCACCAATCAGTTGTACTTCTCAAATTCTCAACGATGCCTGTTGATGATCTCCAAATCATGTATTTATATCATATAACGATGTAGTCCAAAGGGGACATCAGTATATGGAATGTACTAGTATGTAAAATAGTTGAGTAAAACTGGAAAAGGTAGAATAATATAGAAACAACAATCAATATCAAGTATAGTAATAATCAACATGTCAAATGTCTATCTAAAGAAAGAATAAAGAGTAGATAAGTCGCCCATCAACCAATCAACTCATCAATAAAATCAGACTCATCTCAGAGGGACTCATCTTAAAGGAACTCAACTAAACTCTTCCCATCACATCTCACCTGATCTCATCTCATCGTATCTGGACTCAGATTATTCAGTTTTAGAACCTTTTGGGAGTTTTTCTTATTCAATAACAATTACTTATGAGCCAGTGATTGTACAACAATCTCATTGATGTTGCCACAATCATTCTGTACTTGCCTAGTAAGGAACAAATCAAAACCATAATAGACATGTCAAAATAGAGAGAACAATATGTAAGTCCTCTATTGATTTCAGATACTTCTAATCAGATGGGACCTCAACATAATGTGATGTGATGGTCCTAATCCTCACCTACGTTAGGATACATAGATTGATGAGTGCGAGTTAGACTAACGCTTACTCTTTCGGTGCTCAATACTCCTCTTATGATATAATGCTTATAAAGCAATCCATCCAATCAAACTAATCATATCATCTTAATCAACTCATCTCAAATCATCATCACAGATCCAATCATCATTCAATTAGTCTCATAGAGACTTTAATTATCTCGTCAATCAACATCTTAATTAATAGCTCAAGGCTTAGAGCAATAATTAGGGACAATCGAATAAGCAAATCGTTAGAGTTCATTTATAAAGACTCTAGAGACTATCAAGTTCTATCAACTCATCATCATTCTCACATCACAATCCCTATCACAATCGACATTCTAAATTAAGGCTTTAGACTTAATCCCTATTTTCTTTCATCCATGTTTTTAAAAGTTAATACATAGGGTTTATGCAATATCGAATGAAAATATTCAATTCAAGAAAGCAAATTTATGATGATCATCAACATATGAAAATACATATAAAAATTATAATATTTTTAAGAAAATAATCAAGAATTACGTATGTAGATTCAAGACCTTTCAACTCTCATCTAACTCCATCTATGGGGCATATGAGAGAACAATCTCATGCTTTTTGTTTAGTCTTACATACCTTGAAATTTGATAGTACAATTGAAACTTGATTAATAATAGCTTTCTTAGAGAAAAATCATCGATCTTGGTAGTTTTTTTAGTGTGGAAGCACTTGAAAAGACATTCTTTGAAGAGCTTCTCTTTGATTCTTCAATTCTTTTTACAATCTTTAGAGTACTTGATGAAGAACCCTAATTCTTTAAGAAAAAGAATCAATAAATCCTTTCTTGGGATTCTTGAATTCGTTTCCTTGAAACCCTAGGTTATGATTTAAGATTCTTTTAGAGATTCATGAATAGATGAAAAATTTTGGGTTGGAAAGATTGAAATTTATGAAGAATAACTTACCTTGAGGATGAATCTTGAAACCTAATCCTAACTTGATGACCTTCTTGATGATTCTTGAAGCTAAGAATTGAAAGGGCCTTCAAAAAAGAGCGAGGGAGTGATGGGCAACCTTAGTATATATGTTGCTCGTGAGCCACCAAGTACCAGTCTCGCAACAGTATTGGCACAAAAGGATCGATCCTTCACTTGTTGATCGTTCGCAAGTCAAACTCGCTCTCTTTCCACGCCTTTCACTCACTCAATTGAGTCAGACTCAATCACTCTTTGAGTTTGGAGAATCATTCGTTATTCACTCTCTGGCTATTACCCGCTGGGAGCATAGTAACCAAGATGCATATTATCATATAGAAAGAGGCAAAGCATAGTGATTCATACTATTGGCAAAGTGTCGCTAACTGACACGCAATAGAATCAACCGATAAGTGCAGTCAAGCATAGCGAATCACATAGATAAGCCCCTACCTACTAACTAAGGATGGATAGGGCGGGCGAAGAATGAAGGGGATGGATGTTTGAGCGATTGAAAGAGTGGGTCTTGAAAACCAAAGTATTTTGTGAAATACCGGGGGTTCGAATCCCTCTCCATCCGCGAGGTCATAAGTTCTCTCTTGCCTTATCTATAGATAAGAATGACTCAGATTAACTCAACTAAGATGATAGATGGAATGATAGTTTGTGTTATTTTTAGTTAGGATCCTATCTACCTTTATATTTAGTTAGGACCCTGTCTACCTTTCCTTATCTTCCGCTCTCCTTGTATAGATTGGGAAAGGGCAGGGCAACTTGATTATCAGGTAGATCTAATGCCATTTCCCATTCATCAGGCTTGGGAGAGGAGGTAGATGCTCCCCCACCCGAATCCTTTCCTACGCAGTCTACAGTTTCTAACAATAATTCATAAAATCAAAAAGAGAATGAAAGAAAAAGAGATAGACCAAACATCTTCTATAACAGGTACATGAGAAATATCTGGATTCTTTTTAGATCCAAGGATCCTGATTGGAAAATATGAATCGAATCGATTGAATCACAAAGATCTATTTACCTATATAGAAGAAGAATCAAAAAAGGAGCGGATGGTTCATGTAACAGTGTAAGAGTCAGTCACCTTTTATGACGTCTAGGCTTTCGAGATCGAATCGTAGCCAAAGTCTTTTTCCAGGTTTAGAAAAACTGGTTTGAAAGGATTAAGAAAGATCAGTTGTTCGCTCTTCTTCAAGGAGTGAGGGAGCAAAAGAGAGTAATGACATCGTACCATACCCCTACCCTAGAAAGGGTAATGTGATTAGCTTGCTTGAATGAATCCGCTCTCTTTGCTGTAAACAAGAGAAAGCTCTGAAGATAAAGCAGGTGATGGGTAAATACTATTTTTGATAGACCAAAGGTTCTAGACCCAGACGAGAAATTCCTATATTATTTATAATCGAAAAAGATTAAACCCAAGCAAAATCCGCAGTAAGATCTCAAGGGAATGTTTTTAATGGAACATGTAAGAATAATAGGTCCTATTCTTTTTTTGTTGACCCTCATTTCAATTGATTGGATGCTTGAGCATTGAGATATTTTTGTGAGTTCCTCATATATAATAAAGTATCTTCTGCCCCCTTCCACAACTATTTCGATTTTCTATTGGGCTCTTTAATCTAATCCAAGGTCCAGTCATTATACAATGGATTAATAATCTCAAATTTGGATTTGTAATAGAAGGTAATTACAAAGTCTTGATAGCCCCTCTAGCATTTGATATTTACTTGAAAGCTAAGCCTAAATATGCAATGCAAGGATCTTTATAATTTTTGAGAAAAAGACCCAGACCAGGTGTTTAAAATCAAACAAGTATCAATAGTCTGCTTTCTCTGCTTCTGCTGGTGAATCATTCGGCGGGTTATATCAACATAAGCAAAAAAGAGATTTCCAGTTTTTTGTTGACCAGGCAAGACCCGAATTTGAACTGGGCAAAAAAATATTTGCAATCCTCTGCCTTACCACTCGGCCATGTCGCCAAAATGCTACAAAGCCAACCAAAGAAAGCCAAGTTTAGGGTTTTCACTTCCACACCCCTCTTTTTTTCTAGGCAATTGCTGGCTCTTGACCAGATGAAGTGGTTAAATAGAAAGATCTTTCTCTCCCTAGAAATAACCCGCTCTAAAAAGTAGTTTGTTGCCCAGGGAGGGGTTCATTTGGTAGATTAGTCCTATGGATGGGTCTAATGTGGTCTCCTTTTGGGATTGCTTGATTATCAGTCGAGGAGACTATCCCTTTCTTAAGTGATTATGCACTTTTCGGTTTACATAAGTATTCACGTTTGGGAGAAGTTGGCAAGTAATGGTAAAGTCCATCACATACTTTACCTACCCCAATCAGCTTCATCGGCGAACTTTGCGCTTCGTTGTTTCCGATGTAGGGTTATTAGTGCTTCCTCCTTCTCACTCTCCAACCATTTTCTGGCTGCAAACAAGGTATACCTTCTTTGATTAAATTTACACTGGCCAACGAATTAAAAGCACTTTGACCCTAGCCTAATAAATCAGCTTAGGCTAGACGCGCTCTAGCTTACTCAACCTTAGGGGGCTCTCTTAACTATAAAACATTGACTTTCCTTTTAGAGTAGTCCCCAAGGAAGGCTAAACCCACTTTTTTATGGCAGCAGAAATCATTCTATCTGTAGATCTTAGGGAAGCTAAAAATAGGCTCAAGTTCTATTAATAGATGAGGGAATCGTCGCAATAAAAGCCGAACTTAGCAAAAATCAAGTAACTAATTAAACTGAAAATCCAGTTTTGAATGAAACTATTAAAGCAACTTGACTACAATAAAAGTAAGTCAACTTTTCTTAAGGCATTAAAGCTTGCTTCTTCGAAAGTGTTTTCCACGGGGGAAGGCTTCTTCCTTTGAATTGCCCTATTAGCAGTCGCGCGAGTAGCAGGAGATGGCTCGAAGAAAGCTGGCACCCTTAAGACAAGCGATAGATTGAACACCAACCCAATCGTGAAAAATTCTTGATCCAGAAAGAAGGAGGAATGAGGATGTGGAAAAGAAGAGACGGTTGATCAGGGGCTAGGCCACATCCAATTCCATTCCAATCCAATTTAAAGGAAAGGTTTTTTATATTATAACAACATATATTTTATGCGTTTTTAGACATTAAATAGGCCCCTAAAGGTTTTAGGATAAAAGTACCCTCAAAATAAAAGAAAAAAACTTCATTTATATCATCCGAAAAAGGGTCCCTATTTGATCCGCGAGGCAGAGCTATTGCATATCTTCGGACAGCTCTATGGGCCTTCAGTAAAATCATTATAACTTTCTACTCTGAACTCTGATTAAGGAAAAGTTGAATAGTAGAAAGCTAACCTAAATATCTTTAATTTGATATATTATGGGTCACCTAATTCATTATACTTTAGGAGATATGGTTAGTTGAAGTTGACCCTTCTATCAACTCATACAAAAACTTAGTCGGTAGAAATTCTTTGGACTTGACTCAATGTAAATAATCCCTTATATTCATTTTTTGACTTAGGAGGAGTTGGGATTTGAACGGAATGCCCCTCAAATTAAAATAAAAATTTCACTTCGAAATGGCCATTCCACGATGCGGACGAGGTGCACACTAGTGTATTTTTTCGTTAAAACTTTTTAAACTAGTTTTCAGTTTTTCAATGAAAAATTTAAGAAAAACACAAGGCATATCCGCATCTCAGGAGTGTCGCGCCTTTGGTGCGCACAACCTCTATAAATAGTTTTGGATCAAAAAATTATTTTTCGATCTAATGGCTCTAAAATTCTAATGAGACCATTTTCTCACTTAATTTTTTATGTTGATTGCATATTTGGCCTCGGATTATCAAATCGAGCATGGGAATATACGTTACGCGCGCATCTCTATTCTAAGGGGCATTTTAGTAATTTTATTGGACGTTATATATACTTTGTGTTAGAACCCATACTTAATTCAATCGAAGTAAATCATTCTATTGGAAAAGGGTGTGTCGAACATGGCATAATTTAAATTGCGTAAGTTCGCGGTGCTTAATTATAATTAGAGCGTACATTTTTAAGTTGGAGTCGGTAGTCCTCAATTGAATTTAAATAGGAAAGTTTGGGGACCTACTTGAACAATGGGCTAACTAGGAGCCCTTGGGTGCAA
>JAOTQJ010000007.1:20444847-20464087 GCA_025642045.1 Solanum sejunctum | reverse complement strand
CATCCATCCAGGATCAACTAAGATGTACCATGATCTGAAGGAAATATTTTGGTAGAGAGGCATGAAAAAGGACCTTGTAGAATTCGTGGCTCAATGTCCAAATTGCCAACAAATGAAAGTAGAACATCAAAAGCTAGGAGGTTATATGCAATGTATAGAGCTTCCAACATGGAAGTGGGATATGATCAACATGGATTTTGTTACTGGGTTGCCTCGCTCATTTCAGAAGTTTGAATCCATATGGGTAATAGTTGATATACTCACAAAGTCAGCACACTTCTTGCCAATTAGGAGTGATTATACAGCTAAAGAGTATGCCAAGCTATACCTTAAAGAGATAGTCAGGCTACATAGAGTTCTAGTCTCCATTATATCTGACCGAGGAGGTCAATTCACTGTAAAGTTTTAAATGTCTTTCCAAAGGGATTTAAGGACACAAGTGAATTTTAGCACAATATTCCACCCTCAAACAGATGGTCAAACAGAACACACCATTCAGACAATTGAAGATATATTGCGAGCTTATGCATTGGACTTTAAAGGTAGTTGGCTGGACCATTTGCCACTTATTAAATTTTCCTATACTAATAGCTACCACGCGAGTATCAAGATGGCACCTTATGAAACTTTGTATGGAAGAAAATGTAGATCGCCACTGGATGGTTCGAAGTGGATGAAACCACTTTGCTTGGGCCAGATCTAGTACAACAAGCTATGAAAATGTTAAGGTAATACAACAGTAGCTAGAAATAAACCAAAGTCGTCACAAATTATATGCGTATGGTAGGAGGAGAGGACTAGAATTCTCAGTAGGGGATTGGGTATTTTTAAAGGTGTCTCCAATGAAAGGGATTATGAGACTTGGTAAGAAAGGAAAACTAAGCCCACGTTACATAGGACCATATTAGATTATTAAGAGGTTCAGGAAGGTTGTATATGAACTAGAGCTACCCCAAGAGCTTTCAATGGTTCATCTAGTTTTTCATGTCTCAATGCTTCAAAAATGCATAGGTGACCCATCTCGCATCAGGAGATCTCACATATAAAGAGGTACCTATTGCTATTCTAGATCGTCAAGTTAAGAAGCTAAGGGATAAAGAAATAGCTTCAGTAAAAGTACTTTGGAGAAACTAGCAAGTAGAAGAAATAACATGGGAGGCCGAGGACGCGATGAAATCAAATTACCCTTACTTATTTGAAGCTAAAGAGGAATTCCAACATGCAGAATTGGGACACTAATAGGTACGAGTGATTGAATACTTAATGTGTTGCCAAATATTTGTGTAAGTAAAGGTTGAAACTTGGTTAAGCTATCCAATTGTGCTAATATTCGAGGACGAATGTTTCTAAGGGAGGGAGGATGTAACACTCCACATTTTATAATACTAGTACTATGCAAATAAAATATGATATGATTTGGTCAAATTAGTATCCATTTTTAAAAGTGCTCGAATCTCATGTTATAGGCGATATGTGCGTCTAACTCTGAAGAGGGTCGAGTGTAAATAAGTTTTAAGTTGAATTGAGGAGATCACGGCCTTAAATTAAGTGAGATAATTGAGGTGCTTGTAGGACTTAGGAAGCTAGCAGGTGAATTACCTACTTTCTTAGCTTAAATTTCCTAGCAAAACGGAGACGAGGCCTGATATCGAATTGGTCCAAGTCCAGTTATGAATAAAGTCTGTGTTAAGGGTCTAACATTACCCCATATTTTAGCATCATAAATGGACTTTATTTTTCGCCCAAGAAGAATATAAAAAAGGTTCCAAGTATATCACAACCCACTTAACCATTTGGGCCCAAACCAAGTGAAGAGAAATTTGGAAAATGGGTAGCCAAAGCCCATCAACTTTGAGACCCAATTAGGCCTAAGTGAAAGGGCCAAGTTGTTACATCACCACCTTAATAATATAAGGCTTAAACACACAAGAAAGTCGGCCAAAATCCCCTTTAAAAAGGCTTACAAATATCACCTTTAAGTCATTCTTAGACTTGGAAAATTTTAGCTTTTATAAACTTTCTCTCTACACTTTCTTAACCTGGCAAAGTAGTCACAATGGGACTTCTAGGGTTCTTGAAGAAGTCATACACCTTGATGGTAGTGGTAAGTAAGTTTACATATGTGTTTAGTATGGTTTTCCTATGAAAAACAAGAGACTATGTTGGTTATGTTTGCGCTGAAAATTTGGACAGCATGTGTCCTAAGGATTGTTGTGAGCTTTTATTGTTGTTCAAGAGGATTTTCTCTTCTTGGTTGGCCGTATTATGAAATAACACTCATGTATTTAACAAAGGTTTGTTTGTTAATGATGAAACCAGGATGCTGCACTACTTTTACAGTCCGCAAAAAAAGAGTTATTACACAACATCGTAATTGTACTCTTAAAAAAAACTTGTGGGCTGATAATTGGAAATTGTTATTTTATGACTAAACCTAATTTAGGACTATTTGTGGACTATTTTAAGACTAATTTTATGTGTAAGAACGTTGGATACATTTTGGATAAAGTTGAAATAGGTTCTGGATTGTTGACGTCGAAATGTAGCGAAGGGATGTAACGTTACGCCACCTATTTGTATGTTGTGTAGAGTTGTTATGTATTGTGCTTTGTGGTCTGTTATAAGACTGTTATGACACTAGAACAGGTTGCACATGATATGTATATGAGAATGTGTATTAGAAAATATGATTAGGGGCGGAAAGGCTGAAAGAATACGCTCGGGTTTATAAATACCCGCTTGTGGCCCATATGTTATTTTTTTTATGAGATTGGGCTGCCAAGATATATCTAATAGCTTCTAATGCTAGTTTTATCACCTATTATGTTATAGATAAATATTTGAATGAAGGGAAGGTTATTTTGAGGTAATAGTAAGGTCATACAGTGAGGTATGAAAGCTATTTAATTTCGTATTACTTGGCATGAAATCTAGATTCTTCCTTGGCACATAAAGGCACTTACCAACTCCAACACAACTCTTAACTATGTCTCCACTCTTTTACATATTCATATGCTCCCATACATAGTCACCTTTAAATCTATATACATACGTGGATACCAAGTTACATGGGTTCTTGTTGCTAAATAAAGTTCACGAGTTATTTCATCTCATACGCATTTTATTATTTGTGCAACATACTCTTTTCATTGTCATATTGTCTTGTATGATTAGGTACATATTACATGCTACATATACAACATTAGGGCTTTAATATTATGACCACCAAAAGAATCATCTCAAAGGTAATTGAAAGATAAAGTAAATTATATTGTTTATTGATGGGTGATAGCCCGAGGAGTGGAAGAATCACCTAGCCAGCGACGACCCTATCACGGGAGGTAGCCCAAGGGGTTAAGGAAGAGCCTAGCCAGGGCTGATGCCGATATAGTTTTACCATTGATCAGCTGGTCATTTGTATTACATATTATGCACGAATTATACAGTAAAGGTAAAATGATGAAAAGAACATAAAGTACATGATTCTACAGTGCAACTAAATGTGGTCTCTTATCCTACACCAGTGCATAGTTTCATTTGAATTATTACTTCATATACAATATACCCTGCCTTATATATTCAGTACATTATCTCGTACTGACGTCCCTTATGGGGGACCTGCATTTCATGCTGCAGATACTGGTGCTAGTAGCTCTCCCAAGTAGGAGTACAGGATTTCCAGATGTTGTTACCAAGTTCTAGGTTGCTTCAGAGCTTCGCGTGTCTAGACCTTATATTTTGTGTTGTACAATTAGTCGAGGCAGGGCCTTCCCCGACCCTTATTAAATACTTTTCCTTATCTAGAGGCATTGTAGACTATTTAAATTAAAGTGGAGTCATGTCTTATACTTTAGATACCATGGCCCCAATGGCCTAGCCATATGCGTTTCCTTTGGCTTGTTATCACTGTTTATTTCTCAAAGGCATGTCAAATATAGAAATCTCTTATAATATGTATAGAAAGCGCATAGATACAGGTTGGTTCTCCTAGAACTTATTGGCAATGGGCGCCGGTCCGCTTCAATGGGACTTGGGGCATGACAGCAACACTACCCCCAAGTGATTCATAAGCTCTAAATAATTAAATACTCCATTGCTAGAGGCCACCACAAATATGCCAAGGTAGGGTTTTAAGACCCTATTCATGAAACCCATAAACACAACCGGTGCATAAGCCGACTAAACAACACTACCAATATTCAAAATGCTCATTCCCAGTCCAAAAGACACTTAGGGATATCACCCACCCTCATCCACACTTGGGAACAAAACCTGAATCTCAAATCAACCTTAGAGAAGTGACTAACTCATTGTAGTTGACCAAATCAATCGACCATCCCTACCCATCATAATAAAACCTTACGGGTTCTACACTCATTAGAAATATGTCATGCAAGTAGCCCAAACTACCTCAAGACCCTCAACACAACAAGCTAAGTATAACCAAGATCACAAGACAAGACCTAATGCAATACAAACCCGTATCAACACCTGTAAACCTCCTATCAACCATATACTCAACAAAAAAGATAGACACCAAAAGTGCAACAACAACTTGGACACACAAGAAGCCCCACTAGTAACTAAAAGAATATAGAGAAAGCAGTGGCACACTGAGCCTGACAATGCATACACATCAAAGCCAAGGAAACTTCAACTTACTAGAAGCATCGGGCACCTCATCTCTTCATTGAGTCACTTGATCAACATGACCACCTTAATCTAAAGGTCGACCACCACCTTAATCTAAAGGTCGACCACCCTTACACTTCCTTAGAACATATGGACAATCAACTAGCTTGTAACCTGCTTTACTATAAACATAACAAGCGTTGGTCCTCCTCAAGCATGGACCACCATGGTTCTTTCCACACCCACGACACTTGGGATTAGTCATTCCACCATCACCTCCTTTTGGTTGAGCAAGAGAACAACCACTAACTTTGCACCCAAATTTGCCACAACCCGAGCAAGCATTAAACTTCTCCAAACATAGGTCGCCATGGCCCTTCCCACACTTTCGGCATCTAGGCCTTTCCACCCCTTCATCACCTCTTTTACCTTTTTTATGCCTATGAGGATAATTTATTATCTTGTGACCCTCCCCTCCACAACCATAACAAGCATCGGTTTTCTTCAAGCATGGGCTATCATAGCATCTACCATATTTTGGGCACCTAGTATAAGGCACCACACCACCCTATGTCTTCCCTTGGAACTTTGGAACTTACTCTCGACACAGGCCCTCTTGGCCTCATTACCTCTCCTCTCACCACTAGAAGTCTCAGGAGTATCCACTTGTAAATTGAGTTGAGTTGCCAATATTGTCGCCGCTTTGGCTATTATCTATAGAGCATTATGAACCTCCGCATTCAACATATCGCCATCTTGAGTAACTTGAGACATATCTTGAAATGTAACAATTAGGGATTAGCAATAAGCCCTAGGGGACCTAACTCTATCACATGACATAGATCATGAAGAGGTGAAACATTTCCTAGTACGCCTCATAGCCTCCTATTCATAGTTGTGGTACACAACACAACCATGAATAAGACTTTAATTGACAGAGTGTGTTGGACTCTAAGGATCTAACAACCTAGTGCTCTGATATCATCTTTGTCAAGCCCAAAACCTAGGGCCTAGGTGTGACCGGCGAATTGGGGACCCAAAGAAACCCCAAACAAGCCTCATAATATATCATTACATATCCTTGGTCATAGAAGTAATTAAAATAACAATAAGAGATAAGCATAAACAAGGGGAATTGGGTCTCAGGTAAAGAGTTAAACACTTGAATAACATAAATAAATCAAAGCTCAAGCGTAATACATAACATGTCCAATAACACCTCTAGACATACAACTTAGCGGGGGCCAAGACAAACAACCGGTCTCACTCTCATAGTCATAAGTATTACAAAATATACAAGATGTAGTCTGAACATAAGCATGAAAGAAGATAGATATTATCCCCGGACATGAGGACTCACCAAAAGCTAACTTGAATCAATAGGGCCTTCGATTCCTACATGGTAACATCATATAGGCATTGAGTATGCATTAGTACGTTTGAATATACTGAGTATGAGGGGTGTAATGAATGTAACTTACCAAAACCTGCATATTGACATTGGATGACAAGGCACATAATATAAAAAGAGTTGAATATCAAAGAATATAATATACGAGATGCTATGAAGTTATTTGGAGTTGATGCGCTTATATATATTAAGGATGTGACCTCAACCGACATAAGTAAGACCAAGCGGCTATTACTTGGAATCCTGATTAAATTCTCTCATCGGTAAAGAGGTGATCTACTTGCCAAGGATAGACCATAACTTCACCTTACGGGACAACTCCCTCTTTGTATAAAGTAACCTTCCTTACGGGACAACTCCCTCTTCGGATAGAATTTTCACAAAATCGCAAATCAAATTATTTATTCTCTTAACAAGATAACTCCCTCTTCGGATCAAAAACCTATGCTAGGCACATAGTTCAAAGAAAGGGAGAGGGCCCTTGGGGATAGCCTTAACGCCCCCAATGCATCGGTGCTAAGTCGTCATCCCATAAGAATAAATATATATATATACTTTCAAATAATGTAAATCATTTTCGAAACCATTTCAATGCATTCTTAGGCTTAAGGCCAAAACATAATTTCATAGTCTTTATACTCATGCATAGGAATAGCCCATTCATATACAAAATAGTGCAAGCACCCAAAATGCTCAAAGAGCCAAAATCAAAGACATAAATGTGATCACAATATTGGCATAACCAACATTTTATCAAAACTCATATCATAGAGCATAATTGGGATTAACCCATAACATAATTTCTAAAAATGATCCATATATATGAATGCATATGCTATGGACAATGAGAGAATGGCATGAGTAATTAGGATTCAATCAAAAATAGGAAATTCAATTGAAAACATAATTAAATTCACATTTAAATTCACATTGTAATCACTCATACATTTAGAAGCCTAAAAGGGGACATTCATACTTGAAATTTCATTAACCCCAAAGAAAATCCTCATGTAATAATTTAAATCACATTAAAATCAACAAATAAACCCTACCCATGCATAATTAGAATTTTAGGATTCATAATCTTCAAAACCCCACTTTAAAGTAACTAGAAATCCATGAGATTGCTTAAAAATAATTTTGGATCTCCTTGATTGAAAGAAATTCAAGGATCAACCCACATACCTTAGACCTTGAGTTCCTTGGAATTGAGTTTGGGAAGAATGGAAGCTTGGAAGTGGGTCTTGGAATCCAAACTTGTTCTTGGGTTTCCTTGAAATTGAATTGGAGCTTGATGGAGGCTTCTAAGAGGATTTGGGAATGTGATTGAGATGAGAGTAATGAGTTTGATCATTTGAAACCTTATTTAGGTCTTTTAGAAAGGTTAAGATAGCATTAGAAGTCTAAAAAGGGCATTAGAGTAATTAGCATTTACGAAAATGTCATTAGTGAACGAATGGAAAAATTGGCAAAGTATCATCTCACTGGAGACTTCACTGGCTGTGTGAAACTCCACGGTTCTTGTGTAGTGCCCGTGAGACAAGACTTAGGTAGAAAAATGGAATTGGAACACTTGAGAAAAAGTTAACGTTGACATCACTTTGACGGCCACTTTCACGGACCGTGTAGTGTTATACGGACCGTTTACTAGTCCATCCCACCTTACTTAGACAAGACAATATTGCAGGCCAGCATACTCCCAAGTGCCATGGCCTGTACCCCTTCACACAAGCCATACAAGGCAGTCGTGGCCCATGCCTTATCTTCCAATGCCACTCACGCCAAGCCAAGTCTCCTAAAACCCCTCCACGCCCCTCCTCATGACCAGTGGTGAGTCACACAACCCGTGCCACTATTTATGGACCAATACTTATCCTCACCATGCTATTTTACAGTCCCAGACATTTCCCACTACCCGTACAAGGCCACACTACCTGTATGGGTACCCGTGGGGCTTTACTGCACAAGAGGGTCTCACAAAAATGGTCATAACTCCTTCATTCGACATCAGAATGAGGTGAAACTAAGTGCCTTGCGAAACTAACTGAAAGGGATTTCATTTTACATGTCGTGGTATACCCATTTCCAAATGTTCTAAGAGTTACGCTTGTTTAAAGTTGACCCCTCTACCTATACTTGTGTCGAACTTAGCCAACGAAAATCCTTTTGAACTTGGCTTGTCATGGGGGCCCATGACAGCCTTAAACAAAATATATAAGCTTGGAAATTCTGGGTCCTTACAAACCTCCTCTTTTCTAGTGCTTCTCTCTTAATTTACTATCTCCATCTAAGAGGTACCTCTACTCTACTCCTAGCACCATGTTCCTTGCCAGTCAACATCTTAATCGTTGAACACACACTACAGCAAGACTCTTAGGTCAAATCTCTAACAAGGACTATAACTATCATCATGTTATCTCCCTCTTTACATCACTCCCTAAAATTCCATGCTTAGGGATTATTGCTACCATCTGCATCGCACACTTCCCTCTTATTATACCAACCAATAACTACTAGGTAAAAAATTCAGGAATATAGGCCTACTAAAGTCTCATAGCGAGTACTCGATCCACGTCCTCTCTTCAGAACTCATATACTATTTACCCATCTAGTATACCTTACCTTATTATCTAGCTAAGCTCATCACTGTATGAATCTTATGATACTCCCATGTTGAAATCATAAACCTAGGTTAGGTCTAGTACCTCAGAAGTACTCTGTTTCCCCTATTTAACATCTATACTTCACCCTCGCTAAAAGAATATCAAAATGCATCAACATAGACCTTTTTCTAGTTTTGAGCACGCTCTAACACATTCTGACACTAACACACTCTCTCTTTCTCTATACCTCATCATGACAATTATAGGGTACTTACCACTCTTTCATCAAATTTAGGGAAATTGACTCATCACCTTTACTTACCTAATAGGTACATAACTCTAACTACAGGCCTCAATCAGCCATCACTCTTGTTATCTCGTCCCTATCTTTCCATCATCATCCTTCTAACTCTGGGGTGACTCAATTCTATTCAGGGCTTATAAGACCTCAAATCACACTCTCCCAGGTGGTGATATCAAACTTATACAGACATGATCCCCCCCCCCCTCATGGATAACATTGAAAGTAAGTTTTGAAAGAAGAGGGTCTGGATATATCTAGAGCTAACTCAAATGCACTATTTATATGAGTAAGAGTGCACTATTTCTAGTCAATCAACTTAGAACACTAGTCAACTTCTCTCAAGCCTGGTATAGTCTCTTGACCATTCTAACTACTTATTCTAGGATCTTATTGGTAAGAGTTTGGACATTTCTATCTCTATCACCTCATGAACGAGGAATAGTCAAAAGGTTTTAGAGAAGTGCACGAATCATTATAGATTTCTTAGGAAATAGCTCTATCACACGATTTAGAATCTAAAAGAAGGAAAACTTTTCCTCAATGTCAATAGTCCTTGATTTATAGAAATAGGGCCCTCACAATCATAAATAAGTTCCTATAGACACAGCTTCATAGACACCCTAGGACACTTAAACTTTGTACTTTGATACCAAGTTTGTCAAGCCCCGGGAGTGTACCCTAGGTGTGGTCGGCACTCAAGGACTATTGCTAGTCCCTGACGAACCACTTAGCCTCATCATCACATCATACTCAACAGCAAAAGAATGCTCAATGAAAATATTTTAAAAAAAAAACTAGAGATATAATAAATAGTTTTCAAAATAAGTTAAGTCTGAAAGTAAAATACCCAATGATTCTCCACTCTAGATCTATGAAGCATCTACTCTAATTGTCTAGAAGGTACCATGACAGGCCATGGCTAGCCAACTCAATAAATAAATAATTGAATAATATAAGAATAGGCTCCTCCAAAAAGTAAGGAGGGCTCACCAACCTCTGGATCTCAAAACTCTGAACCTCAACAGTGCATCTACTGAAGTCCTCTATCTCTCGTATCTATATCATGAAATGATGAAATGCCAAATGGCATCAGTACGTTGAATGTATGATATGTAAATGGGCTAAAAGTAAATAGATAAGGCTTAAATCAATCAACAAACTCATTTCAAAGCTCAACTTTTTATCTCATAACTCAACTCAAGAAGTCATGCAAGTTTTTAAGTTTGAAATCATGCTTTAGAAATAGGCTTAGTGTTTAAATGCAACTCAATTCGAAAATCATGATATGCTCAACTCAAGTGTTGCTTGGAAGTTTCTCTAACCAACATAACTCTCCATCACCATGAGTTTTTGATGATGTACAATGAATATGGCATCATTGCCTTGCATATCCTTAACTTGCTATGGAAAAGGATGTGTCAACATTTACCCCTCTCTCTCGGATCCTAAGAGAGTGTCCCTCTATGGGGACTTGGGCCACCAGAATTATCCAGTACGACCATCTTATGCTAGCTACATAGTTCTGTGGTGGTTCTTAGTCACCCAACTCGGTGCTCAATACTCATTTCAAGACTAAAACATTGCTCATGAATTAACTCAAGCTTAACTCTTTAACTCATCTCAATCAACTCAACATCAACTTCCTCGATTAACTCCATGACTCTGAATGTGAACTCAAAACAATGTGATTCAAGGCTCTAATCCCTATCATGCAAGACTCTCACGAATTACGATCAAGTGACATCATATTATCCATGATCAACACATAAGACATGATGGATACTCATTACATGCATACATGAAGTAAGAAAATATACATGAAGCAAGAAAACATACTTCTCAGGTTCACATGCTTAGTTTAGAAGGTTGGGTTCATAATTTCAATTAAATCAGTAAGCAAGGAAAATACTAAGTTTAGTTTAATGTATCAAGCATATGAAATACATTCATAATTCAAAGTAATAATAGTGCAACTCATGAATTGACTCAAATATATTCAAGAAACTCAAATCCTGTACAAGAATTTAAAACTCAAGAACTATGGGATTTAAAACATGCAATTTATACTCATGATTTCTAGCTCAAGTAAACCAAGGGGTTCGTGGATGAACGTAATCCACCACTTTAGGTAGCCTTACATATCTGAAAAGTTGATATTACCATTGAAGTTTGATGAATACTTGCTTTCTTAGAGAAAATCCTCAATGTTGGTAGTTCTTTTAAAGTGAAAGAAATTGGAAGGAAACTGGTTGAAAGAATTCTATTTGATTCTTAAATTCTTGACTTAGACTCTTTAGTGTTCTTAATAAAAAATCATAATTCTTGAAAAAGATGAGTCAAGAAATCCTTTCTTGGGATTCTTGAATTCGTTTTCTTGAAACACTATATTATGATTTAAAATCCTATTAGAGATTCATGAATAGATGAAGAAATTAGGGTTGGGTAGATTGAAATTTATGAAGAATAATGTACCTTGAGGGTGAATCTTGAAAGTTAATCCTAACTTGATGACTTTCTTGATGATTCTTGAGCGTTTATGTTTAGGAATGAAAGAGAGGGTTTTTAATTATGAAAACTGAAGTTTTATGTGTTTTGGGACCTTAAATAGACTCCCAAAGGTTTTAGGATAAAAGTACCCTCAAAATAAAAGAAAAAAAGCTATCATTAGCGTATCCAGTAAGGGTCCGCGTCAGGTCCGTGATACGCTTCGGGCGTGGACATTCAGACAACTCTGCACTCCTCTAATAAAATGGTCATAACTTTTTACTTTGAACTCTTATTAATGCGAAATTAGATGTGTTTGAAAGCTAATTTAAATATCTTCGATTTGATATATTATGGGTCACCTAACTCATTATGCTTTAAGAGATATGGTCATTTGAAGTTGATCCTTCTATCGACTCATACGAAAACTTAGTTGCTAGAAATTCTTTGGACTTAGCCTGATGTAAAAGATCTCTTATATTCATTTATTGAACTTAGGAGGGTTGGGCAATGACCAAAAGGCCCTTCCCATAAAAGAAATAATATTTCACTCCGTGACGCCATGTCTGCGTCGCGTCTAAGGTGCAGACATGTATATTTTCACGAATTTTCTCAAAACACTTTCTTTCCAATTTACGAAGGAAATTACCAAGTGTAAGTTCGTGCCCCGGGCGCATCGCGCCCTGGGCTTACACTCACACTGGTTCGAGTTTTAATTACGAACAATTATCTTTTGACTCTATCGCTCTAAACTTCGACCGAGACCATTTTTCTACTCAATTTTTCGTGCTGATTGCAAATTCTTCAGATTTTCTATTGGAGCTTGGGAAGACGTGTTATGCGCATGATTCCATTCTAAGTGTATTTCAGAAATCTCACAGGGTGTTACATTTTGCTAATTTGAGAATATTTTTTATGTAAATTAAATATGAGCTACTTTTTTTGATAAACTTTTTATTTTTTATTTTTTTAATATATACAATTATTTACCCTTCACCAAACTCAACCGAAAAAAAAATAAAAATGAAAGTAGAGTATGATATCATTATACTTAGATTAAGGGTCTATTAAAATTGGAGTAGAGTATAACAGATGTATGTGTCAAATTGGAAGTTCAATGGTTCCACCATTTTTAATGCCATTTCAATGTTAGAGCATGATCTGGATATTTTCTAAAATTGTTGATAAGATCTAAATAATAAAGCATAAAATACGACCTTCATAAGTTAATCTTGCAAAAATATCTTTTAGTGTGGCCGATGTGCTTCGCAGTTACGTTAAATCGCTTTAATTTAAAAATTATATATAAATAATATTTATTATTAAATAATTATAATATTCATGTAAATAAAATTAAATAAATAGTATTAATTTGGAAACAGCCTCTCTACCTCGATGAGGTAGCGATAAGGTCTGCGTACAATCTACTCTCCCCAAACCCCACTTGTGAGATACAACTGGATATGTTGTTGTTGTTGTAGTATTAATTTGATGTAGTAGTTTAATCTATTGCAAAATGACAAAGATGAGGAAATTAATTCAATTGCTTATGATATAGATATATTAAGAGCTTTTGACTACATAAAGTAATAATTTAGATTTGAATAATTAGAAGTTTAATAATTAACTAATAAAATTTAATGTAACAAAATATTCTAAAGGAGTATTTTAATGTTTCCAACATAATTTTACTGATATTGCATACTTTTATTAATAAAATATTTGATACTTAAAATTTTAGTTAATTATTTAGATAAAATAATCCTAAGTCAAATGTGAATTCTAAAGATAAAGAAATTCTAATCTAAAATTAAATCTTTGAAACTAAATAAATAACAAATTAAATAATAAATTAAGAGAAATAGTAAAAAGAAAATTTTATCTAAAATAGAGTATTTTAATGAGGACAAAAAATTCAAACAACATTTCTAACGATCTTCACGCTTTTAATATAGTTTAGAATAGATGGATTATAGAAAAGTATGTTAAAATTTATTAACTCGTCTCCAAAAATCAAATTGGATTCAAAAAGTAAAAGATCGAACTCCAGATTTGACCAAATCTGCATAGACCATATTTTAGAAAATATTTATGCAGATTTGATTTCAAAAAGTAATATGCATATTTGAACTGGTCGTCTCTATTTTCAGAATTTCCACCCCAAGTTCAAATCTGCATATTAATTTTTGATCAATTTCTAAATAATAGATGTCATTTTACCATTTCAATTATTTTATTCATCTGAATTATATTTTTCAGACTAATGTGAACCTTGGGGTGAAAAATTATGAGTTGCCAGTTGAGATTTGCATAAATTGACTAAATATTAGCGTTTCTCTTTTTCTTTATTCTTGAAGATATACTGTTATAGTCAGGAGTTCAGATGATAGTAATATAATGTTCCATAGAGAAAAATGAAAGCCCAATTTTACATTCAGAAGACAACAAATTCTTAGTACAAAAATTGTTCAAATTATGTGGCAAAGATGTCTGACTATTAGAAATTTTCGCTCTGTTTTTTTCGGAGTTGAACTTTGGCATATATGTTTTCATAAAAAAATAATTTGAAGTCGAACTCTGGAATTTTTAAGAATTTAAAAATAATAAAAGAATATTTTTTTACTTCAAATTACTCACAAAAAATCAAAAAATAATTTTAATTTGTATTCATGGCCAAATATATTTGCCCATTGTTTAAATATTATTTCACTTTAAAAATAAAAATTACTATTTTTTTAAAGACAAATTCAGAAAAAGACATGGTCAAATGTCTATTTTTACATGGGACCACAACTCTAATAACCGATTTGTTATTTTTCTCCAAAAAAGAAAAAAAATACGGTAAGATTTTTATTATAATCATAAGTGGTACATATTTCTTTAGACGGATTCAATATAATTATTTACTTTTTGTGTGGAGACAAAATTAGTAGTTGACTAACAAAATACAATCCAATGGTTAGAGAAGTAAACTTTCTCAAATAAATTTATAATTGCTTTTGTACTTCAAATTTTCACCCCAATTTGTCTATTATTCCTTGATAAAAAATGGAAATAAAAAAAATGAAATTATGGGGTACAAGAGGTATTCAAGGAAGGAACAATAATTTCATAAAACTGACTGAAAATGGAGAAAACTTGGTCGCATGATTCACAATATTCTACTCAAAGTATTTATTTATATATAATATTTTCAAAAAGTCAAATTCATCCATCACCCTTTTATTTATCAAAGCAAATCACCTTAACTATTCCATAAAACAACAATAACATACTCAGTAAAATTCTATAAGAAGGGATAGAGCCACCCTTGGCGGAGGAGTATCAAGCGACACCCCTTCGTCAAAAAATTACATTATATATATAGGACAAAATTTGATTTAATAAATATTTATACAAGTATTGACATCTTATAACACAAGTTAAAGATTTAGTATAATGGTTAAGCAGTTATAAAAATTGCTTAAGGTCATGTGTTCAATCTTTGGTAGCAGTATATATATTTTTATTTGACACTTCTTATTAAAATTCTTGACTCCACTACCGCAACTACAAGTGAGGTTTGATGAGGATAAAATGTATGTAGACCTTAACACTATCCGAAGAGATTCTCGAAAAAGACCTTAACTATTCAATAGATTCCTTATTCAATAGATTCCTATTTCCTTTCACTAGTAGTTCTTAAGTAACTCTATTCTTTAAATCTTAAATGGCGAAAAAAATTATCTAGTGTTACAAATTTTATATCTCTTAAATTTTAAAATTTAAAAGACCAACATGCACCATGCATATATATAAGTTTACGATGTCTTACAACAGTTGACAATTACCCGTCCTTTGCAAGTGACAAGCAAATTCATTTAAATGTAAATATCTTCATTTGGAAAAAGTCATTATCACAATATTAATTTTTTTTCCAACTATCAATTTTGATGGCTTTCCCTAGGGAATAGAACCTAATACTAGAACTAAAAGAGTACGAATCTTATTCTGTCTGTTGATGCCAAGTACCAACTCTATATTGCCTACCACCAAAATATGTGGTGTTCCTCTGAATTAAAAGTTTCGGATTCAAGCTTTGCGTATAAAAAATTTTTGATAGGAAATGTTTTTCCATATGTGCCCTATGCAGTGCAAATATAAAATAATTAAACTTCAATAAAAATATCGAATATTAAATTAAAAAAATCCTCTATACTGCCTATATAGAACTACAAATTAGATATTTATGAAATATTACTGCTTTTAGGGTGGGTGGGTGGTAGGGGGAAGAGATAGTGAGGGCAAACGTAATCCTCCATTATTAAATCTTGAAAGATTCCATAAAATAAGGTCCACAAGAATCAAAATTGTATCCATCTTATTCACAAATCACAAATATAATTTATGAAAATATGAGATGAAATCTTGGAAATTCTTGTTTATTAGTGGATTTCTTTTAAGATAATAGTCATGCTTGGGTCAGTTCACGCACATCTCTACTATTCCTCTAGATATATGTTATCTTTCACTAGTACAAATATCAAATAATTATGCTTGCCGATCAAGAAAAAATATACCCAACTCTTTTTAATCTCTTTAAAACTAACCTCTTGTGATTTTTATATAGTTCATTAGTCGCTGAATCACATCCTCCGATTTTTCATATTTTGATTTACATCACTATCTAAAGGCTGTGCGAAGTCCTCAATTTTAGGTAAGAAAAGCATTAAAGCACCTGATAAAGTTAGAAAGCAATTACAAGGATATCAATACAAAACTATTTTACAAGTTTAACAACCATCATCCTATCAAAGTCTACCATTTTTATTGACAAAAAAAAAACCATTGGTTGAACTAGAAAGGTAGTTTAGAATTTAAGAACCAATACAAACAACCCCCATAATAATTGGAAGAAACAACTTGATATTTTTTATTTTAGTATATATATACACAAACACATAACCCCCTACCCTACACAACCCCACCTTCCCTGGCCTACCCCTTTTGAAGAATATTGGCTAGAAATATGTATAACTTCCATGTAACATGGACTTAAGTATGTGCATATCTTGTTCATGATGTTATGTCTGCAAGAACCATGTTGTTCAAGTTGTACTGCTTTTATCTCATGTTCTTCAAGATTTTCATTATCTTGTCATCGTTTTGCTATGTTGCTGTCTCAGAATCAGAGTCAGAGTCATGGTTTGTGAACCAATATGTAAGACAAGCTCAGAGGAAATTTGAGCAGAAAACCAACAAGTTTTGGGAGTATGATGAGCAATCCAACAGTTGGTTACAAGTGGATTTGCCTTATGATTTAGTTTCTTGTTTCAATGATAACTGCACAAAAGTCAATAGAATTGATAAGACTAATCAAGAACCTGAAAAAAGGGAGATCTTTACAAAAGTTAAGGATGAGGGAAATTCTTATTCATATCTTCCTTTGAGGAAGAGAGTTTCTTTGATAAAAATGTCTGAAGCATCCATTTGGATCACTGGTGTGAGTGGATCAATCTATGAAAGATTTTGGAATGGATTGCAGTGGGTGATAGCACCTCATGATTTGCCAATATCAGCAGGATATGCAGTTTCTGTTTTCATTGTCAATCAGACAATTCTTGCTCTATCAGAATCAGGATGTATTTATCAGGTAAAACCTTTTGAACATTCAAATAAACATGTAAGGTAATCATTCAACTATCTAGGGTGCCTTAGAGCAACAGTAAAGGTCATGAGTTTAAGCATTAGGATAGACCATCTGCATCACATACTTGGGGGTGTGGTCCTTCTCCGAACCCTGCTAATGCAGGATTGTTTGTGCACCGGGCTGCCCATTATTCCACTATCTGGTAAGAAGGGGTGCCTTAAAGCAACAGTATAGGTCACGAGTTTGAGCCGTGGAAGCAGACGCTAATAATTGCATTAGGATAGACCATCTACATCACATACTTGGGGGTGTCGTCCTTCTCCGAACCCTGCTAATGCAGGATTGTTTGTGCACCAGGCTGCCCTTTTATTCAACTATCTGATAAATTAGTGAATATGGAAATCATAATTATCTTTTATTATAATATTGGAGTGAGATGGGATTAAATGGAGCGACATGGACAGTGAGGATGTAAAATGACACCAACTTATGTTGGGATTGAGCCATAGTTGTCGTTGCTGTTGTTGTAATAATAGTAGTAGTATCATATTAAACTTCTCAATCAATATTTTCTGTCTGTCTTCATTTAGTGTAAGTTTCAATGAATATCAGATTTTGAATCTGCTTTATAATACTTGACTGTCGAGCTTAAATGGAGCGACGTGGATAGCAAGGATATAGCTGACACGAACCTTCTTGGAGTTGAAGCACACTTGTAGTTATTGTTGTTGTAGTATCAGATTATAATAATTCTCAATAGAAGTTGTTTATTTACCTTTGGTGTAAAAAGGGTAATCTACGTTCTTCCGCAGTTGCAGTTAAGTGATGATCAGCCTGTTTGGATTGATATTACACCAGCAAGTGGTCATCAAACAAGTAAAACAGAACTAATTCAAATTGTATCAGGAGTAGTATCCAGTGATAGGAAGTAAGTATAGTATATTCAAACACTATGACTATTTTAATATTGAGGATTTTCTTGAGGAAAAGACAAAGTTAAATCATGTTGCTGCAGATAGTTGTGACTTGTGTGAGCTCCAGGATAAAGTTAATAACACCTTGAATTTGTCCATCAACACCAGGAGAATATATTTCTGCACACAGAATGGAACTTTATTAGAACTCGCTGAGGTTGTTCCTATAAGGTGAGAACCACTTAAGTGTGTGATAATCTCATCTAAAAGCTTAAATTATTAGAAAGAACACACCTCAATGTCTGCTTTCAAATAAAATTAGGTGGACCAATCATGGAAAACCTCCTGGGGCAAATGTTGCTGCAGTCGCGGATGCATCTACATTTTTATCAGAAGTAGTCTTTACAATTAGGTAAAACAACAAAGAAGATCCTAGTTCTTTTGGTTCAATCGTTCAATTGACTCTTGTACTTTGCCTAATGGATCGAATATTTTTTCTGCAGTACCGCAGGAGATCTTTATGAATATGATCAGAGTTCTCGGCCATCATGGAAGAAGCATATACGAAAAGAGTCTTCAGCTCAAGATACTTCTCTGAAACCATCTCTAGGATGCAGTTCAAAAGGAGTGAATGGAGCTATTTCAAAATCTTTGTTTCTCTTGGCTAAGGTGCAAAAATCTTTTTTATCCATCGTCTTTACTTACCAGTATAGTTTAACAAAAAGAAAACGTATTAAGAAAAGGAAGGAAACTTAGTGGACCAACTCCATCATCTCTACCCCGTAGGAACCACCAGATTACCACAAGGATGCATTCAGAATCCCAAGGGTCACGGACCGGACATAACATTGTTCAGTAAGTGGAACACATTATATCATTCACAACTACTGATGGAGGATTCATCGATAAGCTCCAGCACTGGGCAGGTGACAACCCCCATACATGGTCTTAACACAATAAGTAATACAAACTTTTCAGCTGATAATGAAATAATGAAAGGACTTCATGTCTCAAAAGATTTCCCACTTGCTGGAAGGACAAACAGAAAACTGCGCGAAGAATGCTAAAATGAGATTTTTTTTCAGCTTTATAATAGTTTGCTTGATGTAACTACATGATCCTCCAATTTTTCGCTGAACTTATCAATGTGTGGTGTGAATTAATAATATACCTAAGTCAAGAATCCGTTTATTAGATGCAGTTGATCAAGCAAAGTGGTTTTCTGGCTCTTTCATGCCTATACTCCCATATATCAGCATCACT
>JAOTQJ010000007.1:20419962-20439074 GCA_025642045.1 Solanum sejunctum | reverse complement strand
GTACCCTGTAACTCTTAATGGTTTTACAACCAGTGACCCCTGTGAAAGCTTCAAGTGATATAGCCATAAATTCATCTGCCTGTAATTCCTCTTGTTCTGCCGCTTCTACAAGATATAGTTGTTTTTTCCCGCTGCAGTTACAAACTTATGTGTAGAGTTTATGTAATAGAGTAAGACTAATGAGTCATGAGAGAGGCTATATGTGAAGATAAGAGTTTCACACAGCAAAAAACAGACGCAATATTCGGTACATAAGTAATCAAATTTTACATTTTAACAATCTAAATCAAAATTGACGTAATATCACCATCAACTTCAATCGATACAAAATAAATAATAAATTTCAAACTCAGTAAATTAAATAAGTTACACTCATAAATTAGGAATTCGTACCCATAAAATTTAGATTATAAGTAGGTTTTGACCATAGATTTCAAATTCTTTCATATATGGAATTGTGTTTGATTTTACTTTTTGCAAAAAAATATTTAAAATAATATTTACAATTGAATGTACTTAAATATAATTTTAAAATTTGAAATCAAACAAAATTACAATATGAAGTTGAATTGAAATTTTCATAATTAACATTAATTTTTAAATAAATAAATAAATTTTATGGAGAAATGTCCCCAAAATATACTTATGTGTAACATGATTTAAGTATTCATTAATTTGGCATAAACATAGGTACCCAGCAACAATATGGTACTACTCAGGAAGGATGTTATAATTAAAAACTTTGAATAGACCCCCCATGCATGTATGTCCCAATTCCACTTGTTTGATGTTAGGGATAGTTAATTCCAAAAAATCATTAATGTTTTGGAGGGGTTAGGTGGTCTCTTGGACAAGACACTATATAAAACAATGTACAAACTCCAATAACGTTTATCTTCACCCAAAGAATTCTTCATATTTGCACTTTTATCCATTCACATGCATTAATTATGCCTCTCATATCAAAGCATAATGACATGGAAGGTGAAGTAGTTGGAAAAAACCCTTTGACCAAAACAACTCTAAGTTATATTTTCCCTTTCTAAGATGTATTCTTTTCTCTTATATAATAGACGACTACTCTGAGTAGTTTAGAATTATCGTTTCTGCTTTAGTTGTTTACTTTAAGTGCTTGAAGCAAGTAGGTGACTAACACGTATGCTTAATTTTATGGTGACTATTAAAGTGTTTACTTAATTTTATTATGTTATTTTTATTAGTTATTATTTAATTATTTCTTCATCTATTTCAACTATGAAATTACTATAACATCTATGCTTAATTGTATGGTGGCTATTAAAGTGTCTGGGTGTTAACCCTCGGATTCTGGCGTTGCAGGGGGTTTCAAAGCAACTTTCCTAATAAAATAATATGAATGGGTCCGCAATAAGCCTGGCAAGAGGCTTAGGTGGCCCGGCGACAATGGGGGCTGCCTGGTAGGATTTATGGGCCAAGGAACAGAAAGCAGGCGATTTTGACAGTTTTCTGTGAGTGTTAGCCAAAGATTCTAGCGCTGCAGGGGGCTCCGACGTAACTTTCTAACAAATCATATGAGTGAGTTCGCAACAAGTCCGACAAGGGGTCCAGGTGGCTCGATCATGGTTGGGGACGCTTGGTAGGATTTTATGAGCCAAAGAACAAGAAACAGATGATTTCGATAGTTTTCTTTGGGTGTTAGCCCATGAATTCTGGCATTGCAGGGGGCTCCGACGTAAATTTTAAAAAAAATCATATGAATGGGTCCAAAATGAACTCGGCAAGAGGCCCAGATGGCCCATCGATGATGGGGGACGCCTAGTAGGATTTTATGGGTCAAGAAATCAAAAACAAACAATTTTAGTTATTTTCTGTGGGTATTAGCCTACAAATTTTGGTGTTGTAGGAGCTCCAACACAACTTTCCTGAAAAATCATACGAATGGGTCTGTAACAAGCTCGGAAAGAGATCCAGGGGATTTGGTGGTGGCGGGGGACGCCTAGTAGGATTTATGGGCTAAGGAATAAGAAACAGACGATTTCGATAGTTTTCTATGGGTGTTAGCCCACAAATTCTAGCATTGCAGGGGGCTTTGATGCAACTTTCCCGAAAACTCATACAGGTGAGTCTGCAATGAGCCATGCAAGAGGCCCAAATGGCCTGGCGACGTCTACGGATGCTTGGTAGGATTTTATGGGCCAAAGAAAAGGAAATAGGTGATTTTGACAGTTTTCTGTGGGTGTTAGCCCACGATTCTGACACTGTAGGGAGCTCCAACACAACTTTCTCAAAAAATCATAGGAGTGTGTCCACAACGAGCCAGGCAAAAGGTTCAGGTGGACCGACGACTGCAGGGGACGCCTGGTAGGATTTATGGGCTAAGGAACAAGAAACATGCAATTTCAATAGTTTTTTGTGGGTGTTAGCCCACGGATTCTTGCACTGCAGGGGGCTTCGGTGTAATTTTTTTCAAAAACTCTTATGAGTGGCTCCTCAACGAGCCCGACAAGAGGCCCAAGTGGCCCGGAGGCGGCGAGGGACGCCTGGTAGGATTTTATGGGCCAAGGAATAGGAAAAGAGCGATTTTGACAATTTTTTATGTGTGTTACCTTATGGATTTTGACGCTGCAGGGGCTTCGATGCAACTTTCTCAAAAAATCATATGAGTGGGTTTGCAATGAGCCCGACAAGAGGCCAGATGGCCCAATGGTGGTAGGGGACGCTTGGTAGGATTTTATGGGCCAAGGAACAAGAACACATGCCACTTTAGTAGTTTTTTATGGGTATTAGCCTACGAATTTTAGTGTTGTAGGGGCATTCGGTGAAACATTCTCAAAAAATCATACGTGTGGGTCTGCAATGAGCCTGGCAAGAGGCCCACGCGGCGATAGGGGACACCTAGAAGGATTTTACGGGCCAAGGAATAGGAAACAAAAGATTTTAGCACTTTTCTGTGGTGTTAGCCTACGAATTCTAGTACTGTAGGGGGCTCCGACGGAACTTTCTTTAAAAATCATATGAGTGGATCCATAATTAGCCTAGAGAGAGGCCCAGGTAGCCCGACAGCGACGGGGGACTCCTGGTAGAATTTTATGGGCTAAGGAATAGGAAACAAACGATTTTGATAGTTTTCTGTGGGTGTTAGCCCATGGATTTTAGCATTTCATGGGGCTTCGCAAAAACTTTCCTGATAAATCATATGAGTGGGTCCGTAACAAGCCCCACAAAAGGCCAGGTATCCCGACGATGGCGGGGGACGCCTGGTAGGATTTTATGCGCCAAGTAGTAGGAAAGAGGTGATTTCGACAATTTTTTGTGAGTGTTGTTAGCCCATAGATTCTAGTGCTGCACGGGACTCCGATATAATTTTCTCAAAAAATCATACGAGTGCGTCCGCAATGAGCCCGATAAGAGGCCAAAGTAGCCCGGCAGCGTTGGGGACGCCTGGTAGGATTTTATGGGCGAAGGAACAGGAAACAAGTGATTTTGAAAGTCTTCTATAGGTGTTAGCCCATGGATCCTGGCATTGTAGGGAGCTCCGAAGCAACTTTCCTGAAAACTCATATGAGTGGGTTTGCCACGAATCCGGTAAGAGGCCTAGGTGGCCCGACGGCGGCAGGGGACGCCTGGTAGGATTTTATAGGCCAAGGAATAGGAAACAGGTGATTTCGGTAGTTCTCTATGGATGTTAGCTTACGGATTCTTGCGCTACATGGGGCTACGGTGCAATTTTCCCTAAAAATCATACGTGTGGGTCCGCAATGAGCCCGACAAGAGGCAAGTGGCTTGGCGACGTCAGTGGATGGCTGGTAGGATTTTATGGGCCAAGGAACAGGAAATAGGTGATTTTGACAGTTTTCTATGGGTGCGAGCCCACGATTCTGACACTGTAGGGAGCTCCAACACAACTTTCTCAAAAAATCATAGGAGTGTGTCCACAACGAGCCAGGCAAAAGGTTCAGGTGGACCGACGACTGCAGGGGACGCCTGGTAGGATTTATGGGCTAAGGAACAAGAAACATGCAATTTCAATAGTTTTTTGTGGGTGTTAGCCCACGGATTCTTGCGCTGCAGGGGTCTTCGGTGTAATTTTTTCAAAAACTCATATGAGTGGCTCTGCAACGAGCCCGACAAGAGGCCCAAGTGGCCCGGAGGCGGCAGGGGACGTTTGGTAGGATTTTATGGGCCAAGGAATAGGAAACGAGTGATTTCGACAGTTTTCTATGCGTGTTACCCCATGGATTTTGACGCTGCAGGGGGTTTGATGGAACTTTCTCGAAAAATCATATGAGTGGGTTTGCAATGAGCCTGACAAGAGGCTAGATGGCCCAACGGTGGTAGGGGACGCTTGGTAGGATTTTATGGGTCAAGGAACAGGAACACATGCCATAGCAGTTTTTTATGGGTATTAGCCTAGGAATTTTAGTGTTGTAGGGGCATCCGGTGAAACATTCTCAAAAAATCATACGTGTGGGTCTGCAATGAGCCCGACAAAAGGTCCACGCGGCGACAGGGGACGCCTAGAAGGATTTTATGGGCCAAGGAATAGGAAACAAAAGATTTTAGCACTTTTCTGTGGTGTTACCTACGGATTCTGGCACTGTAGGGCGCTCCGACGTAACTTTCTTGAAAAATCATATGAGTGGATCCATAATCAGCCTAGAGAGAGGCCCAGGTGGCCCGACGGTGACGTGGGACTCCTGGTAGAATTTTATAGGCTAAGGAACAAGAAACAAGCAATTTTGATAGATTTCTGTGGGTGTTAGCCCATGGATTCTAGCATTGCATGGGGCTCCGCAAAAACTTTCTGATAAATCATATGAGTGGGTCCTTAACAAGCCCCATAAAAGGCCAGGTGGCCCGACGATGGCGGGGGACGCCTGGTAGGATTTTATGCGCCAAGTAGTAGGAGAGAGGTGATTTCGGCAATTTTTTGTGAGTGTTGTTAGACCATAGATTCTAGTGCTGCATGGAACTGCGATATAATTTTCCCAAAAAATCATACGAGTTCGTCCGCAACAAGCCCAACAAGAGGCCAAAGTATCCCGGCGGCGTTGGGGATGCCTGGTAGGATTTTATGGGCGAAGGAACAGGAAATAAGTTATTTTGAAAGTTTTTTATATGTGTTAGCCCATGGATCCTGGCATTGTAGGGAGATCCGAAGCAACTTTCCTGAAAACTCATATGAGTGAGTTCGCCACGAATTCGGTAAGAGGCCTAGGTGGCCTGACGACGGTGGGGGACGCTTGGCAGGATTTTATAGGCCAAGGACAAGAAAACAGGCGATTTCAGTAGTTCTTTATGGATGTTAGCTTATGGATTCTTGCGCTACATGGGGCTATGCTACAATTTTTCGTAAAAATCATACGTGTGGGTCCACAATGAGCCCGACAAGAGGCAGGTGGCTTGGCGACGTCGGTGGATGCCTGGTAGGATTTTATGGGCCAAGGAACAGGAAATAGGTGATTTTGATAGTTTTCTGTGGGTGTTAGCCTACGATTCTGGCACTGTAGGGAGCTCCAACACAACTTTCTCAAAACGTCATACGAGTAGGTCTGCAACAAGCCCGACAAGAGGCTCAGGCAGCTCACCCGGTAAGTGGCTCAAATGGACCGACAGTGACGAGGAACGCCTACTAGGATTTTATGGGCCAAGAAACAGAAAACAAGGGATTTCGATAATTTTTTGTGGGTGTTAACCCACAGATTATGGCATTGCAGTGGGCTTCGGTGCAACTTTCTCGAAAAATCAGACGAGTGGCTCCGCAAAGAGCCCAACAAGAGTCCTAGGTGACCCGAAGGCGGCAGGGGATGTCTGGTAAGAGTTTAAGGGCCAAAGAAAAGGAAACAGGTGATTTTGATAGTTTTTTATGCGTGTTACCCCCACGGATTCTGGTGCTACAGGGGGCTCCGACGTAACTTTCTAAAAAAATAATATGAGTGGGTTTGCAACGAGCCCAACAAAAGGTTCAGGTGGCCCGACAGCGGTGGGGATCGACTGGTAGGATTTTATGGGCTAAGGAATAGAAAATAGGTAGTTTTGATAATTTTCTATGGGTGTTAGCCCATAGATCCTGGCGCTGTAGGGGGCTTTGGCGTAACTTTCTCATAAAATCATACGAGTGGGTCCTCAACGAACCTGACTAGAGGCTTATGTGGCTCGACGGTGGCGAGGGATGCCTGGTGGGATTTAAGGGCCATGGAACAGGAATAAGGCCATTTCAGTAGTTTTCTATTGGTGTTATCCCACGAATTCTGGAGCTGCAGGGGGCTCCGAGGCAACATTCCTGAAAAATCATATGAGTGGGTCCACAATGATCCTGGCAAGAGGCCCAGCGGCGGCGGGGAATGTCTAGTAGTATTTTATTGTGGAGAAAATAGCCAAATAAGCCCCCAACTTATAGTCAGATTTTCAACTACACACTCATACTTTACATTGGTCGTATTACCCCCCTGAACTATTTTAAAGTAGAATTATTTACTCCCTAAATACTGAGTTGGCAGAGAAGGTGTAGCTCACTCAAAGAGAGTGAGAGGCAACAAAAATACTTTTAACTTTAATTTTATACGCCATTTCTTTTATTTCATATTACTTTTCTATTTTTTTAAAAAAGATTTTTATGTTTCTTTTATTGCTTGTTTATTTTTCCTTTTTTACCTTCTTCCTCCTCTTTTTTTTCCTCTTCAACAGTGCAGCCCACCTCCATCACTAGGTCCCAACTCTCATTCTCAAATAACACACTTTCCTCTGTAACTTTACTTTTCACTAATTTAAAAATTTAATAATTCAAAATTAAAATTAAAAATCAAGAAGATGGTACTTTAACGTCAAAATAGAGAAGAAATTATTGGGTAACAAACCCATTAATAGAGAAAAATTTATTTTCAAAATTATTCGATAAAAGATCCATTAATTGATTTTTTTTAAGTCATTGACTAAAGAGTAACAAGAAGAAAGAGAAGTAACTGGGTTTGTTCAAAACCATTTTTGGGTTTGTTCAAAACTTTGTAGAGCCATAAGAATAGTGTAAAATTAGTGCCTTTTTTGTTTTGATTTTGAATTGAGGTTTAAGGTCTTCATTAGGTTTGATTTTAATTTATTAGATATATAAACAAATCTTGAAATCAAAAATGGTGTTTTAGGTTTGAAAAAATAACTTATGAAAGAAAGGAAGAAGAAGAAAGTGTTAAAATATTTTTTTTAAAAAAACAAATAGGTAAAATATGCGTGTCAAGCACGTGTGTCTCACCACAACTGGTAATAACATTTCAGGATGGGAATAATTCAACTGTCAAATAGTTCGGGAGGGGGGAAGGAATAGAACCCCCGTGAAGTATCAGTGTGTAGATGGAAATTAGACTACAGGTTGGGGCTTATTTGACTATTTACTCTTTTATGGGTCAAGGAACAGGAAACAGGTGATTTCAGCAGTTTTCAATGCGTGCTAGCCCACAAATTCTAGCGCCATAGGGGGCTTCGGCGCAACTTTACTGAAAAAGCATACGCATAGGTCCGCAACGAGCCAGGTAGGAGTCCAGGTGGCCCGGCAGCAGTGGGGGATGCCTGGTAGAATTTATGTGTCAAGGAACAGGAAGCAGGCAATTTTGGCTATTTTCTGTGCGTGTTAGCCTACCGATTATGGTGCTGCATGGGGCTCTGGTGCTACTTTCCCAAAAAATCATATTAGTGGGTTCGCAATGAGCCGAAAAAAGCCTAAGTGGCCCGGCTACGACGGGGGACACCTGTAAGATTTTATAGGCCAATGAACAGGAAATAGGAAATTTTGGCATTTTTTCTGTGTTTGTTAGCCCATGAATTTTGGCGCTGCCGGTGGCTCCGACGTAACTTTCCTAAAAAATATACAAATGAGTCCGAAATAATCCCTACAAGAGTCCCAGATGGCCTGGTGTAGCGGGGGTAGGCTGGTAAGATTTTATGATCCAAGGAATAGGAAACAAATAATTTTGATAGTTTTCTGTGGGTGTTAGCTCACAGATTCTAGCGCTACAGGGTGCTCTGGAGTAGCTTTCTTGAAAAATTATATGAGTAGGTTTGAAACGAGCCTGGTAAGTGGTCCAGGTGGCTTGGAGGAGCGAGGGGATGGCTGATAGGATTTTATGGGTCAGGGAACAAGAAACAGGTGATTTCGACTGTGTTCTATGGGTGTTAGCCCACAGATTCTGGCGCTGCAGAGGGCTCCAGCGCAACCATCCCATAAAATCATATGAATGGGTATGCAACGAGCTCGAATAGAGGCTCAAGTGGCCGACGGTGGCAGGGGACGCCTAGTAGGATTTTATGGGCCATGAAATGGAAACAAATGATTTTGGCAGGTTTTTGTACGTGTTACCCCACGGATTCTAGTGCTGCAAGGTGATTTGATGTAACTTTCTAAAAAAATCATACGAGTGGGTCCACAATGATTCGTATAATAGGCCTAAGTGACCCAGTGGCGGCAGGAGACGTCTGGTAGGATTTTATGGGCCAAGGAATAGGAAAGAGATCATTTTGGTAGTTTTCTGTGGGTGTAAACCCACTGATTCTGGCACTGCAGGAGGCTACGACATAACTTCCCCAAAAAATCATATGGTGGATTTGCAATGAGCCCGCAAGAATCCAAAGTGGCCAGGCGGCGATAGGGAGACGCCTGGTAGGATTTTATGGATCAAGGAACTGGAAATAGGCCATTTTGGTAGTTTTTGTGGTGTTAGCCCACAGATTCTGGTGCTGCATGGAGTCTGGTGCAACTTTCTCAAAACATCATACGAGTGGGTCTGCAATGAGCCTCTAAGAGGCCCAGATGGCCCGACAACGATGGGGGATGCCTAGTAGGATTTTATGGGCCAAAGAACAAGAAATAATCAATTTTGACAGTTTTCTATGGGTGTTTGCCCATGGATTTTTTATTTGCAGCAGAGTCTAATGCAGCTTTCCTGAAAAATAATATGAGTGGGTCTGCAATGACCTCGATAAGAGACCCAGGTGGCCTGGCGGTGGCGGTGGACGCTTGATAGGATTTTATGGGCCAAGGAACATGAAACAGGTGATTTTGGTATTTGTTTTAGGGTGTTAGCCCACAGATTCTGGCGCTGCAGGTGGTTCGGTGCAAGTTTCTTGATATGTCCTATGAGTAAGTTTGCAGCAAGTCCAACAAAAGGCCCAGGTGGCCCAATGACGGTTGAGGATACCTGGTAGGATTTTATAGGCTAATGAATAGGAAATAGGTTGTTTCGGTAGTTGCTTGTGGGTATTAGCCCTTGGATTCTGGCACTGCAGGGGACTCTGGCTAAGTTTTCTTAAAAAATAACATGATTTGGGTCCGCAATGAACCCAAAAATAGGCCCAGGTAGCCCAGCATTATCGGGGATGCCTTGTAGGATTTTATGGCCCAAGGAACAGGAAACATACGATTTCGACAGTTTTATGTGGGTGTTAGCCCATAGATTCTAGCGTTGTAGGGGGCTCTGGCACAACTTTCTCGAAAAGTCATATAAGTGGGTCCATAATGAGCTCGGTAAGAGGCCCAGGTGGCCCAACGACACGGGGGATGCCTGGTAGAATTTTATGGGCCAAGGAATAAGAAACAAGGGATTTATATAGTTTTCTTTGGGTGTTGGGCAATGGATTCTGGACTGCAAGGGACTCCGAAGCAACTTTCTTGAAAAATTGTACGGGTGGATCTACAACAAGCTCGGTAAGAGGCCCAGGGGGCGTGACGGCAACGAGTGATGCCTGGTAGGATTTTATGGGTTGAGGAACATGAAACAGATGATTTTGACAGTTTTTTGAGGGTGTTAACTAGCGGTTTCTGGCGCTACATGGGGCTGCAGTGTAACTTTCTCAAAAAATCATACGAGTGGATCCAGAACGAGCTGGGCAAGAGGCCCAAGTGTACTGACGACGATAGAGGACGCATGGTAGGGTTTTTTGGTCCAAAGTACATGAAACAGGCAATTTCAGCAATTTTCTGTGGGATTTAGCCCACGGCTTCTAGCGCTGAACGGGGCTCCAGCGTAACTTTCCCAAAAAATCATACGAGAGGGTCTACAATGAGCCTAGTAAGAGGCCGAGGTGGCTCGGCGATGGTGGGGGACGCTTGGTAGGATTTTGTGGGCCAAGAAATAGGAAATCGATAATTTTGGTAGTTTTCGGTAGGTGTTAACCTGCTGATTCTGGCACTGCAGGGGGTTTCGGTGCAGCTTTTTCAAAAAATCATACGAGTGGATCTGCAATGAGCCCGCAAGGGGCCCAGTGGGCTTGGTGGTGGCAGGGGATGCCTGGTAGGATATTATGGGTGAAGGGACAAGAAACAGGTGAATTTCGACTATTTTCTATGCGTGTTACCCCATGGATTATGGCGCTGCAAGGGGATTTGACATAACTTTCTCAAATAATCATATAAGTGTGCTCGGAACGAGCCTGACAAGAGGCCTAGGTGGCCCGACGGTGGCGGGGGATGCCTAGTAGGATAATATGGGCCAAGAAACAAGAAACATGCGATTTTGATAGTTTTCTGTAGGTGTTCGCCATGGATTTTAGCGCTACATGGGGCTTTGGTATGACTTTTCTAAAAAATCATAAGAGTGGGTTCAGAACAAGCCCTTTAAGAGGCCCAGGTGGTCCTACAGCGACAGGCGATTTCAGTCGTTTTCAGTGGATGTTTGCCTTCGAATTCTTGCTTTGCAGGGACTTCGATACAACTTTCTCAAAAAATCATATGAGTGGGTCCGCAAATAGCCTGGTAAGAGGTGCTGGTGGCCTGCGGTGACGATGGATGCCTGGTAGGGTTTTAAAGGCCAAGAAACATAAAATAGGTGATTTTGACAGTTTTATGTGGGTGTTTACTCACGGATTGCAGTGTTGTAGGGGGTTCCGACGTAACTTTCCTCAAAAATCATACGAATGGATTTGCAACTAGCCCAAAAAGAGGCCCAGGTGGCCCAACAACGCGGGTGATGTCTTGTAGGATTTTATGGGCCAACAAACAGGAAATAGGCGATTTAAGTAGTTTTTGATTGGTGTTAGCGCATAGATTCTGGCGCTGCAATAGAACTCCGGTGTAAGTTTTTTGAAAAATGATACAAGTCGGTCTGCAACAAGCCTAGTAAGATGTCCAGGTGGGCCAGCAACATCTGGGGACACCTGGTATGTTTTATGGGTCAAGGAATAGGAAATAAGTGATTTTGACAGTTTTCTGAGGGTGTTACCTCACGAATTCTGGCACTGCAGGGGGCTCCAGCTCAGTTTTGTTAATCATATGAATGGGTCCACAATGGGCTCGGAAAGAGGCCCAGGTGGCCCGATAGCGACGGGGGGCACTTGCTAGGATTGATGGGCTGAGGAACAACTAATAAGTGATTTCTGTAGCTTTCTTTGGGTCTTAGCCACTGAATTTTAGCGTTGTTGGGGAATCCGATGCAACTTTCCCAAACAAGTGTACGAGTGGGTCCGCAACGAGCTCGGTAAAAGGCCCATATGGCCTGGCGGCAACAGGGGATGCTGTAAGATTTTATGGGCCAAGGAACATAAAATGGGCGATTTTGACAACTTTTTGTGGGGTGTTCGCCAGCGGATTCTGGTGCTACATTGGACTTTAGTGCAACTTTCTAAAATAATCATATGAATGGGTCTGCAGCAAGCCCGATAAGAGATCCAAGTGGCCCGGCGATGGGGGGGAATCCCTTGTAGGATTCTAGGGGCCAACGAACAGGAAATAGGCAATTTTGGTAGTTTTCTATAGGTATTAGCCCGTGGATTTTGGTGCTTCAGGGGGCTCCGATGTAGATTTCTCAAAAAATCATATGCGTAGGTCTGCAACGAGCCTGGAAATTGGTCAGGTGGCCCGGCGACGTCAAGGGATGCCTGGTAAGATTTTATGGGCCATGGAATAGTAAATAGGAGACTTTGGGATTTTTTTGTAGATGTTGGCCCATAGATTTCGATGCTACAAAGGACTTCGATACAACTTTCTCAAAAAATCATATTAATGGGTCCAATGTGAGCCCGGCAAGAGGCCAGGTGGGCTGATGGCAATAGGGATGCCTCGCAGGATTTTTTGGGACACTGAGCAGTAAACAGGTGATTTCAGTAGTTCTCTGTGCGTGTTAGACCACGAATTCTGGCGTTGCAGGGGGCTATGGTGTAACTTTCCTTAAACAATATAGGAGTGGGTCTGCAACAAGTCCGGCAAGATGCACAGATAGTCGAACTCTAGCGGTTGATGCCTAGTAGGATTTTATAGATCAAGGACAGGAAATAGGCTATTTCAGAAGTTTTACTGTATATGTTAACCTACTAATTCTGGCGATGCTGGGGGCTCCGACTGCAACAAGTGCGGCAAGAGGCCCAGGTGGCCTGGCGACAGCTGAGGACGCCTTATAGGATTTTATGGGTCAAGTAACACGAAACATATGATTTTTGCAGTTTTCTATGGGTGTTAGCCTACGAATTCTGGCACTACAGGGGGCTCTAGTGCAACTTTACTGAAAAATCATTCAAGTGGCTACGCAACGAGCTTGGTAAGAGGCTCAGATGGCTCAATAACGATGGACGATGCCTGAAAGGATTTTATGGGCCAAGGAATAGGAAATAGGTGATTTCGGCAATTTTTTGTAGGGTTTAGCCCACGAATTTTGGAAGTCAGCGAACTCTAATGCAGCTTTCCTAAAAAATCATGTGAGTGGGTTCACAATGATTCTGGTAAAAGGCTTAGGTGGCCTGGCGGTGACGGTGGACGTCTGGTAAGATTTTATGGGCCAAGGAATAGGAAAGAGACGATTTCGCCAGTTTTCTGTGGGCGTTAGCCCATGGATTCTGGCGCTATAGGGGGCTCCGGTGCAACTTTCCTGAACAATCCTACTAGTAGGTCTTCAATAAGCCTAGCAAGAGACATAGGTGGCCCGACGACGGCTTGGGATGCCTGTTAGGATTTTATGGCCCAACGAATAGAAAATAGGCGATTTTGGCAATTTTTATAGGTATTGGCCCACAGATTATCGTGCTACAGGGGTCTCTACGTAACTTTCCCAAAAAATCATACAAATGGGTCTGCAATAAGCACGGTAAGAGGCTGAGGTGGATCAACAACAATCGGGGATGCGTGGTAGGATTTTATGGGCGAAGGAACAGGAAGCAGGCAACTTCTACAATTTTCTTTGGGTGTTTCCCATGAATTTTGGCGTTGGAAGGTACTCCAATATAAATTTCTCAAAAAAACACACGAGTGGGTCCACAATGAGCCCAGTAAGAGGCCCAGGTGGCCTGGGTACGGTGGGGGACGCCTGGTAGTATATTATCGACCAGGAAACAAGAAACAAGCAATTTTGGAATTTTTCTATGGGTATTAGCCAATGAATTATGGCGCTGTAAGGGATTCCGATGTAACTTTCTCGACAAATCATACGAGTGATTCGCAATAAGCCTGGCAAGAGGACCAGCGATGGCGGGGAGTGCCTAGTAGGATTTTATGGTCCAACGAATAGGATATAGGCAATTTTTGTAGTTTTCTATGGGTGTTGGCCCACAAATTTTGACGCTGCTTTCTTAAAAAATCATACAAGTGGGTTTGCAACGAGCCCAGCAAGATTCCCAGATGGCCTAGCAGCGACGGGAGACAGTTGGAGGTTTTTATGGGTCAAAGAATCGGAATAGGTGATTTTGGCAGTTTTCTTTGGGTGTTAACCCACGAATTCTTGCGCTGCAAGGGGCTTCGAAGCAACATTCCTAAAAAACCATACGAGTATGTCTACAACAGGCCCAGTAAGAGGCCTAGGTTGGCCAAAGGCATCAATGGACGCCTGGTAGGATTTTATGGGCCAAGGAACAGGAAATAGGCGATTTTGGTAGTTTTTTATGGGGTATTAGCCCATGTATTCTGGCGCTGCAGGGGGCTCCAGTGCAACTTTCCTGAAAAATCATATGAGTGGGTCTGCAATAAGCCCCGCAAGAGGCCCAGGTGGTCCGATGGCGATGGGGAATGCTTGGCAGGATGTTATGGGCCAACGAACAAAAAATAGGCTATCTTAGTAGTTTTTTGTGGGAGTTAGCCTAGGGATTTTGGAGCTATAGTGGTCTCTAACGTGACTTTCCCAAAACATCATAACGCGAGTCCATAACGAGCCCAACAAGAGTCCTTGGTTGCCCGGAGGCCACGGAGGATGCCTAGAAGGATGTTATGGGCCAAGGAACACAAAACAGGTGATTTTTGCACTTTTCTTTGGGTGTTAGCCCACATATTCTGGCGCTGCAGGGGACTTTGCTACAACTTTCTCAAAAAATCGTACGAGTAGGTCCGCAATGAGCCTGATAAAAGGCCTTAGGTGGCCTGTCGGTGGTAGGGGATGCCTGGTAGGATTTTATGGGCCAAGGAATAGGAAATAGCATTTTGGTAGCTTTCTGTAGGTTTTAGCTCACAGATTTTGGTTCTGCAGGGGTCTCTAATGTAATTTTCTTGATAAATCATACCAGTGGGACTGCAACAAGCCCTGAAAGAGTCCTAGATGGCCCGGCGGTGGCGTGGAACACCTGTTAGGATTTTATTGGCCAAGTGATAGGAAATAGGCAATTTTGGTAGTTTTTGTTGTAGATGTTAGCCCTCAGATTCTGGTGCTGTACGGAGCTTTGGTGCAAGTTTCTCGAAATATCATACAAATGGATCCGCAACGAGCCAGGTAAGAGGCCCAGGTGGCCTACCGACAAGGTGAGAAACGTGGTAGTATTTTATGGGCCAAAGAATAGGAAGTAGATGATTTCTACAGTATTCATTAGATGTTAGCCCATGAGTTCTAGCGCTGCATGGTACTCCAACACAACTTTCTCAAAAAATCATAAGAGTGGATCCACATTGAGCCAGGTAAGAGGCTTAGGTGGCTTGGTTGTGGTAGGGGATTCTTGGTAGTATTTTATGGGCCTAGAAATAAAAAATACATTATTTTGGTAGTTTTCTATGGGTATTAGCCAACGAGCTCTAGTGCTCTAGGGGGTCTGGCATAACTTTCTTGAAAAAATAATACGATTGGATCCGCAATGAGCCTAGTAAAAGGCCCAGGTGGCCAGGCGATGATGGCGGATGCCTGCTAAGATTTAATGGGCCAATGAACAGGATATTGGCGATTTTGGTAGTTTTCTGTGGGTGTTAGCCCACGGATTCTAGTGCTGCAATAGGGCTTCTATACAACTTTCTTGAAAAATTATATGAGTGGGTCCGCAACAAGCCTAATAAGACACCCACATTGCCCGACGACAGCGGGGGATGCCTAGAGTATTTTATGGAGCAAGGAATAGGAAACAGGCAATTTTGGTAATTGTTTGTAGATTTGATCCATGAATTCTGGCATTGTGGGGAGCTATGGCACAATTTTCCCAAAAAATAGTATGAGTGGGTCTGCAACAAGCCCATAAAGAGGCCCAAGTAGCCCGACGGCGTCAGGGGATGCCTGGTAGGATTTTATAGGCCAAGGAACAGGAAGCAACTGACTTCAAGACTTTTCTTTATGTGTTAGCCCTCAGATTCTGAAGCTGTAAGGTCTCCAGCATAACTTTCTGGAAAAATTATAGGAGTGGGTCTGCAATGAGCCCAGCAACATGCCTAGGTGGGTCGACAGTAACAGGGGACTCCTTGTCGGATTTTATGAGCCAAAGAACAAGAAATATGAGATTTCAGCAATTTTTTGTGGGTGTTAACCCATAGATTCTAGCGCTATAGGCGGCTCCGATGCAACTTTCCTAAAATATCATATGACTTGGTGTGCAACAAGCCTAAAAAGAGGTCCAAGTGGCCTAGAGGCGCCGGTGGATGGCTGGTAGGATTTTATGGGCCAAGAAACAGGAAACAAGTAATTTTGATAGTTTTCTGTGGGTATGAGCCCATGAATTCTGGCGCTGCATAGGGCTTTGGCACAACTTTCCTAAAAAATCATACGAGTGGATCTACAACAAGCTTTACTAGAGGCTTAGGTGGTCCGATAGCGGCGGAGAACGCCTGGTAGGATATTATGGGCCAAGGAACGGGAAACAAGTGATCTCGGTAGTTTTCTGTGGGTGTTAGCCCATGATTTCTGGCATTGCAGGGGGCTCTGCATAACTTTCCCAAAAAATCATAAATAGGTCCGCAACGAGCCAGTAAGAGGCCTTGATGGCTCAACGACGACAGAAGACGCATTGTAGGATTTTATGGGTCAAGAAACAAGAAACAAGCGAATTTCGTAGTTTTCTTTGGGTGTTAGGCCATAGATTCTGCTATTGCAGGGGTCTCCGCTATAACTTTCTTTTAAAATCATACGAGTGGGTCCGAAACGAGCTCGGTAAAAGGCTTAGGTGGCCTATCGGCGGCGGGGAATGCTTAGTAGGATTTTATGGGCCAAAGAATAAGAAACAAGCAATTTTAGTAGTTTTCTATGCTTGTTAGCCCACAGATTCTGGCGTTGCCGGGGGCTCCGGTGCAACATTCTTGAAAAATTATACCAGTGGGTCTGTAACAAGCTTAGCAAGAGGCCTAGGTGGCCCCGCAACGGCGTGGGATGCCTGTTAGGATATTATGGGCCAAGGAATAAGAGGCAAGCAATTTCGGTAGTTTTTTATAGGTGTTGGGCCACGAATTCTGGCGTTGCAGGGGCTCTAGGGCTACTTTACCAAAAAATCATACAAGTGGATCTGCAACGAGCTCAGTAAGAGGCCAAGGTGGCTCGACGGTAAGGGGGGATGCTTGATAGGATTTTATAGGCCAAGGAACAGAAAGCAAGCGATTTCTGCAGTTTTCTTTACGTGTTAGCCCACAAATTCTGGCGCTGCTAGTTACTCCGATACAACTTTCTCAAAAAATCATACGAATGGGTCTGCAATTAGCTTAATAAGAGGTCCAAGTGGCCTGGATACGGCGGGGGACGCTTGGTAGTATTTTTTGGGACACGAAATAGGAAATATGTGATTTTGGCAGTTTTTTTATGGGTATTAGCCAACGAATTCTGGCGCTTTATGGGGTTCTGGCACAACTTTTCTCAAAAAATCATACGAGTGGATCCCCAACTAGCCTAACAAAAGGCCTATGTGGCCAGGCGATGACCGGGGATGCCTGGTAGGATTTTATAGACCAACAAATAGGATATAGGCGATTTTGGTAGTTTTCTGTGGGTGTTAACCCATGGATTTTGGTGTTGCAATAGGACTTCCGCATAGCTTTCTCAAAAACTCATACGAGTGGGTTCGTAATGAGTCCAGCAAGATGCCCTGGTGGCCCAGCAACGACGGGGGATGCCTAGAGGTTTTTATGGGCTGAGAAATAGGAAATATGCTATTTCAGCAATTTTCTGTAGGTGTTACCTCATGGATTCTGGCATTGCGGGGGCTTTGGCGCAATTGTCCCCAAAATAATATGAGTGGATCTGCAATGATCCCAGAAAGAGGTCCAGGTGGCCCAGTGGCATGGAAGGATGCGTGGTAGGATTTTATGGGCTAAGGAACAAGAAACATACGACTTCGAGAGTTTTCTATGGGTGTTAGGACTCAGATTTTGGTCCTATATGGGGCTACGATGTAAGTTTCTCAAAAAATCATATGAGTAGGTCCGCAATGACCTCAATAAAAAATCATACACATGGGTCTGCAACAAGCCCAACATGAGGCCCATATAGTCCGACAATGGCGGGGGTCGCATGGTAGGATTGTATAGGATAGGAAACAAGCAATTTTGGTAATTTTTTGTGGGTGTTAGCCTATGAATTCTGGCGTTGCAGGGGGTTCTGGTGCAACTTTCTCGAAAAATCATAAAGTGGGTCTGCAACGAGCCCGATAAGAGGTACATGTGGCTTGTTGGCGGCGAGGGACATCTCGTGGAATTTTATAGGCCAAGGAACAGGAAGCAGGTGATTTCGATAGTTTTCTATCGGTATTAGCCCATGGATTCTGGTGCTGCAGTGGGCTGCGATGCAACTTTCTCAAAAAATCATACTAGTGGGTCCATAACGAGCTCGGCAAGAAGTTTGGGTGGCCCGATGGCAGCGAGGGATGCTTGGTATGATTTTATGGGACAAGGAACAGAAGGCGGTTTGGGCAGTTCTGTGTGTGTTAGCCCATGGAATTTGGCACTGCAGGGGGCTCCGGTCTACTTTCTAGTCGGTCCGCAATGAGCCCGACAAGAGCCCCAGGTGGCCTAGGGGCGGCAGGGGACGCCTGGTAGGATTTGATGGTCCAAGAAATAGGAAACGAGAGATTTTGGTAGTATTTTTTATGTGTTAGCCCATGGATTCTGGAATTGTTGGGGGGCTCTAGTGAAAATTTCTCCAAAAATCGCACGAGTAGATCCGCAATGAGCCCGGTAAGAGGCACAGATGGCTCGACGTGGGGGGGACACCTGGCAGGATTTTATGGGTCAAGGACCCGAAAATAGGTAATTTTGATAATTTTCTGTGGGTGTTAGCCCATGGATTTTGGCACTGCAGGGGGCTCCAGCCCAACTATCCAGAAAAATCATATGAGTGGGACCACAACAATCCTGAAAATAGGCCTAGGTGGCCCGACGGCAGTACGGAATGCCTGGTAGGATTTTATGGGTCAAGGAACAGGAAAAAAGTGATTTCATAAGTTTTCTATGGGTGTTAGCCCATGAATGCTAGCACTACAAACGACTCCGTCGTAACTTTTCCGGAAGATCGTACGAGTGGTTGCGTAATGAGCTTGACAAGAGGCCTAGGTGGCTAGGCGGCAGCGGGGGATGCCTAGTAAGATTTTATAGGCCAAGGAATAGCAAACTAGAGATTTCAACTATTTTCTGTGGGTGTTAGCCCATGGATTCTGGTGCTGCAGGGAGCTCTGGCGCAACTTTCCCAAAAAGTCACATGAGTGCATCTGCAACGAGCCCGACAAGGGGCCTACGTAGCCCTTCAACAACGGGGGATGCCTTGTAGGATTTAATGGGCAAAGGAACAGGAAATAAGCAATTTTGATAGTTTTTTATGGGTGTTATGTCAGGCCCCAAAGTCTCGTAGGGCGGACTGGTAACCATTGCCGATAAGGCTCGGAAGAACCAAACTGTAACTATATGCTTTCTATACATATTATAAGGGATTTCTATGTTTGACATGCCTTTAAGAAGATAAACAGTGATAACAAGCCAAAAGAAAATGCATATGACTAGGCCGTTG
>JAOTQJ010000007.1:20388413-20419862 GCA_025642045.1 Solanum sejunctum | reverse complement strand
ATAAAAAGGCATTCGTGACAACTTCTGTCACTAACCAACAATAATTTATAGCTAATTCTATCTAAAGATTGATTAAAATCATACTAGATACAAGCTATTTAACGATAAACTAGTAGTAAATAGTCTCATTATCTCAATTTTTTATATGATTCAATTAATTTTTTTTGTATATATATATATAGAAGGTTCAAACTACCCTTCATTAAAATTTGCCGGATCGGGACCAAGAGGCCCACCGAGGATTCATAGTTTTCTCTATGCACCATAAAAACCTATCACGTGGAAATCAAACAATTTCTCTATCAATTCTCAAATTTTCTTCAAATATTTTACTTAAGGTATGTGGTATTCATTCATAGATTCCTTTCATCCATGAAACTCACAAAATCCTCATATTTTTTTTTTATAATGAGTTTCAATTATGGAAAGTTAGGATTTTCATGATTTATCATTAAATATTTTATATCTTACTTTATGGATTTGAGTTGATTTATGCATGGATTGATATTAGTTCCTTGATTTTGATGTTTTCTAATCAAGTTCTTCTCCATATGATTTAGAGTTCATGAAATTCAATATAGGTTCTTTCAATTATGATTTCGATATACTTAATTCTATATGTTTATGCATGATTCTGTTTCAATTATATGATTTTATGTTGATTAAATATGAATTCATGCTTTTACCCTAGTTTTTTATTACAAGCTAGTTATGATCATGAATTGTTCGGATTCTCAAGCAAGTTTACAATAAGTATGAATTAAGCTTTATGATATTATTCAAAACAAGTATTTATGATTGTGAGTTTACTCACTTAAGCATGGATTCGTAATGATGGAAGATCTACACCCACATTACATGAACCAATATGAAAATGAGATATTCTATGATCAAGTTTATGATATTGGATTAATATTTGAATTTTTTTCTTTCTACGTGTTTAACTTTATGTTTATGACAAGTATTCCGTGGGATTTTGACTTAGTACTGAGTGAATTTTGAGCTGGAAACTCACCATAAGGGATCTCTAGTAGCAATATCTAGTCCCATAACTATGTGCCACCATAGGATTTTGTCTATTTAGAGTTACTAGTGAATCCACATATAGCCTATGTTAATGGAACCCACTTAGTAGGGTAGAGGCTACCTTGGAAAGTAGTTTTTTTTCGGTGTATGAGAAGACATAATAATTACATTTAATAGATCGCATAATCTTATTGTCGGTTATAGTTGCTATCCCGCATATGATATGACTACTTATGACTCATGTCCCTTTTGAATTTTATGATTTTCTATCATGCATTGGCCATACTCATGCTTTACTTATGCTTTAAATGTACATTATATCATAATTCTTCATTATGGTCAAATGTATGTCATGATTTATAGCATATTACATTGTTTACATACTTATTACATTCAAAGTACTAATGCATACTTTTCATTGTCTACATTGTGTTGTAATGTAGGCTCGGACAAGCTTTCTTATCCTCCACGTGGTTAGTACGCTATTCATCATTAGAGATCGATGAGTCCTTATAATCTAAGGACATGCTCATGATTTTACTTTTGTCTTGGTTACTCTTTCCTTATAGTTTATTTTAGACATTGAGTTAGTTAGTATATATCCTAGCTACTCATTATTGATTTAGAGATTTTTTTTAGATATTATGTAAAAGAATGTGTTTTGTCTTTTACCTTTCGCTGTTGAGCTGATTAGATTTTTCATTAGTGATTAATCATTCTTATATTGTCTTAACTATTCTTATGTATGCTTAATATGTGAAGAGGTTTAGTTGAAATCTTTTGGGATTCTAATCGTCATATCTGATGATATTCACACTTCTATAAGAAAGCGGTCATTGTCAGTAATTAACCTAACCGAGGTTAGGGTCGAATCCACAGAGAATACAGGGCTTAACTACAAACTTTACTACTAATCATTTCTAATATTTATGACTACAATCTCTAAATGGAGGGGGTGGGGGGTTTGTGATTCGAAAGAAAAATAAAATAAACATTAACTATAATGCAAGGAAACACTCAATTTTGGGGACAACTCAGGATTTGTGTTTTCCATGGTTTGTTGACTTGATTACCCTAGATAACATAACTACAATTGGTGATTTGAATGCAGGATGGAAACTTTGGTTCTTCCAGCCCTCTTGTGAAGGTAAAGATAGAATTTCATCGTGGCGCTTGGTCGGCCACCATGACGTGCCAACTAACTATTACCAATAGTCTCAGTCAACCTATCCTTGGTCATGTTTAGTTGATTAGACGAGAACACATCAATTGAATTCTGTCATCTATTTTCCTTTTTCTATGCGTCACTACCTTGGTAGGGATTATGATAGTTGGCGAGGTTTGGTGTTGGCCACCACCAAACAACAATAAAAATAAAGTAAAATAGATAATACATGCAAAATTCCAATCACAGAAATGCAAGAAACCTAGGTTATTTTAAGTCAACCATCCATGGTTCCCACAACCCCAAGTTGTGGGTGCTTAGCTACTCATGGTTAAAGCGAAACACACAAAAATGCATTTGATAGACATAGTTGAGAGTTTTACCAATAACAATGAAGAATATAGGCACCACAAGTTGCAAACTCACAAGTTTGATTGATCAACAATGAGTACAAGATGAGATTTGCAATCCCCAAAATGGGTTTTCCAAGAGAGAATAATAAACTACTCTAAAAAACTAAGAAAATGTGCAAAATGTAATGGTAGATTGTCTACTGGTCGAACTCTTTCTTAAAACCCTAACTTAAGCTATATATAGTATTTACAAAATATCCCTAGAATTTATATAGAAAAGACAGCTGACAGCTGACAAGTCTCGCAGTTACGACTCATAGGATGACCTACGAGTCATACTCGGGGTCTCCTATCAGGTTCTTGACATCTTGGACTAAACTGGTACGACCTATAAGTACGAGTTATTGCTTGGGCTATGACTTGTATATTTGTCTCGTAGTCTTGATCTTCAGTTCTTGGTCCAACATTTTGGCTTTCTGATTCTTGCTACGAGTCCACTTATACGAGTCGTAGTGTGTCTTACAACTCGTAGGATGTCCTCGTAGGAGTGACCTTCACTTGACAGATTTTTAATTTTTGATCTTTGATTCCTACTACGGCACTACCCTATGACTCATAGGTTGGCTCGTAAGGCCTATACTTCAGCAAAATCTGTAACTTTTCTTCAAAATCATGCCAACCTAACTTTTTGCAAAATTAACATAAAAACACATCAAAACCCTAAAAAGTCGCTTTAAGAACTCATGAAATCTCTTATTTCAGGCACCAAATGTGTTGTATTTTGATAGTGCATGAACACCCTCTACTTAGAATTGTTGCTTGTCCTTATGCGATGACCCAATCTACATAGACAAAGAGAAATACATAGCAACTATACCAATGGCATATATATCAACTCTTCTGATTCAAGTACCCAACTACTATTTTCAAAATAGGATTATAAGATTATTGAGTAAACAAGAACATATGAGATATTTGGCAATCCAACTATGACAAGCTAAGGAGCATCAACTATCCACAATCGCTGGTATAGTCATATATTACTCATATAGTGCAAATGCCCTCATAGGAAAGAAGTCCCTTACACTAACTCAAAAGCATTTAGATTTCAGGGACTGAGGAAACATTCTCACTCTTACAATTGAAATTCAAGAATACTGACTAACACCATATGCTTGCCTCTATACTCATCTTCTGGCTTGGTGATAAAATAGAGTTGGATTACTTTAGGACTTATAGGCTTATAACATAGGTTCAGAGTGCTTTGGTAAGATATTTTGGGCATATAGTGACTAAAGCTATCCTTGAACCATGTTTACCAACACTTTTTGCTTTCATAATCCAACTCTTTTAAATCAATCCACCATTATTCTCTTGTTATGAACTTTTCTCGAATGTTTTCTTTCATTTTTTCAGCTGTGCCTTGATTTCAAACTCATTTTTTTGCTACTTTTTCTCAATTTAAGGCACTTTTCTTCTTTTTCTTCACTCGGTTTATGCTTTTTCATTTCTTTCTTGATTTTCCAACTAACTACCTTATTATTATTACTTTACCACAATAACGGCCACCCTCAACTTAGGCTTTTAGCCTCAGGTGAAGTATACAATATCAATGCCTCAAACCAGGTCCACCAACTACAACCACCCTCAACTTAGGCCTTTGGCCTCAATCAAGGTTCACATGTTCAAGGATAGACTAGGGCCAATATCAAGGTATTTCATTAAATAAGGTTAAGTAAGTAGAGTATCAAGAAAGAATGAGTGCATGAGAAGCTCAAAAATTTGGGACAAGGGATTCACTCACTTACTTGGTGGGTCATTTAGGCTAAAAGTGGTTTCACTAAAAGAACAAGGGCCTAAGATCCTTCCCATCTCCACCACATCACCCAAACCAATCTTAGAGTAACAAGGCAAGTTCTGAGTTCATACAGGATGCATAGATGCAGCAAAATATATTCACAACACACATGGCATTTGCATCCACAATCAAGTATAGACTCATAGGTCATGCTTTCAGTCTCAGCTTACCTTCACAATATCAGAATAAACATTGTCATATACTCAAAAATGTATGAATGCATCAATAATCACAACCTCAAAAATTTTAGGGGTACCCAATTTTTTATCAAAAGTTTAAAGAATAGTTAAGAATCATATATATGCTAACAGATACCGTTACTATGCATTTACAAATTATCTATACTATCTAAATATATCAGTTCAGCAGAAATTAAACATCCACAAGGAAAAAGAAATATGGCAAAAAAACCTTGGGATCAAAAATAGGGGAAGTTATGGACTTGAGGCTACTCAGACTTCACCTTAATTTATAACTTCCATTACCCCACCAAAAGATGATACTTTGTCCTCAAAGTAAAAACAAAAACAAAAAGTGCAAAGGGCGTACCCTGGGTTGCTTCCCAAGAAGCGCCTGATTTATTGTCGCAGCACGACAGAAAGCTTTTGTGTTTATGCCTCTTCAAGGTCCCAATCTTTCACTGTTTTGATCTCTTTCATGTCACCCATATACCTTTTTACCCTTTGTCCATTGACTTTGAAAGTTTTGCCCTCCCTGCTTTCCAACTCGATAGCTTTATGAATAAAAACACGCACAACTCTGAAGGGCCCCATCCACTTAGATTTGTGTTTTCCAGGAAACCATCTCAATCTAGAGTTGTAAAGCAATACCATGTCTCCCAAAGCAAACTGGCATTCCTTAATTCTGCGATCATGCTGAACTTTCATTTATTGTTTGTACAAAGCGGAGCTCTCATATGCGCGCAGCCATAACTCATCAAGCTCGTTCACTTGCATTAACCTAGAGGTTGTCGCTTCATGCCAATCTAGATTTAGCTTTTTCTGTGCGCACAATGCCTTGTGTTCTAGATCAACCGGCAGGTGGCATGCCTTCCCAAACACCAGTTGATACAGAGACATTTCTATGGGAGTTTTGAAGGTAGTCCGGTAGGCCCATAAAGCATCATCCAACGTTTTTGAACAATCAGTACGATTCACATTCACTGTTTTAGATAAGATTTGCTTTATTTTCCTATTTGATACCTCCACTTGTCTACTAGTTTGGGGATGATATGGGGTTGCCAGACAGTGCTTTACACCATACCTTTCAAGGAGATCTTTAAACAGTCGATTGCAAAAATGAGAACCTCCATCACTGATAATTTCCCTAGGTGTACCGAACCTGGAAAAAATCCTTTTGCAAAGAAATCTCATAACACTATTACCCTCATTGTTCGGTAAAGCTATGGCCTTCAACCAGTTGGAGACATAATCAACTACAATAAGAATATACTTATTACTGTGAGAGCTCACAAAGGGTCACATAAAATCAATGCCCAAACATCGAATTATTCTATGACTAAAATAGGATCTAGAGGGAGGAGTTTCATCGTGAAACTCCTCCCTCTCTTTGAAAATTGTCATAAGACTTTGCATAATCATGGGTGTTTTGGTGTAGACGGGCGTTAGTAGCCATACTGCAACACCTTATAAGCTGTTCGAGCTCCACTGTGATGGCCACCCACTAATGAAGAGTGACATGCCTTGAGAATGCTCATCATCTCCACCTCTAGAATACATCTACGGATGATCCCATCCATACAAATGCTAAACAAATATGGCTCATCCCAGAAGAACTTCTTTACATCATGCATAAACTTGCGACGTTGATGGGTATTCAAATCAGGAGGTACTATATCACTCACCAAATAGTTAGCATAATCTACAAACCAAGTTATAAGATCATGTGACGCTGCCAAAATTCTTTCATCTGGGCATAAGTCATTTATGTCCAGTCCATCATCAAACTTTATCATAGCTTCATCTTCCAATCTAGAAAGGTGATCAGCAACCTGGTTTTCCAATCCTTTTCTATCAATCACATCAAAATTTTGAATTCCTGCAAGAGAAGTACCCATATAATCAACCTTGGTTTTGCATCTTTATTTGCCTTCAGATATTTGAGTGATGCATGGTCTATATGCACAATCACTTTAGCTTTCAACAAGTATGAATGGAATTTTTCAAATGCAAACACCAATGTAAGCAATTCTTTTTCGGTCATAGTGTAATTCTTCTGGGCTACATTCAGTGCTTTGTTGATATAATAGATCGAATGCAGGATTCTATCTCTTTGTTGCCCCAATACCACACCGAGTGCAACCCCACTTGCATCATACATTAACTCAAATAGTTGTGACCAATATAGAGCTATAATAATGGGAGTTGTGGTTAGCCTTCTTTTCAACTCTTCTAAGGCATGCATGCATGAATCATCAAACACAAACTTCGTATTTTTTTCTAGCAACTTACACAAGGGTTGTGAGATCTTGGAGAAATTCTTTATGAAACGATGGTAGAATCCAGCATGTCCTAGAAAATTTCTAACCCTTTTACCAAAATTAGTGGTGGCAATTTTTCTATCACCTCGATTTTTGATTTATCCACCTCAATTCCTTTGCCTGAAATTCTATGACCAAGTACGATGCCTTCTTTGACTATGAAGTGACATTTTTCCCAATTCAACACTAGGTGACTCTTAACACGTCTCTCTAATATGTTACTCAAATGCAATAGACATTCTTTAAAAGATTGACCCACCACACTAAAATCATCCATGAACACTTTAATAGTGATTTTACCATATCAGAGAAAATGGGCATCATGCATCTTTGAAAGGTTGTTAGAGCATTACATAATCCAAATGACATTCTCTTAAATGCAAAGGTACCTTATGGACATGTAAAAGTGGTCTTCTCTTGGTCTTCATGTGCAATGATATTTGATTATAATCAGAATAACCATCAAGAAAACAATACTAACCCTTTTTTGTAAGTCTGTCAAGCATTTGATCTATGAATGACATGGGAAAATGATCTTTCTTAGTGGAGGCATTTAATTTTCAGCAGTCTATGCACACTCTCCATCCCATAACTGGTCGTATGGGAATTAACTCATTCTTTTCATTTGGCACCATGGTGATATCCCCCCTTCTTTGGAACACACTGTACTGGACTCACCCACTCACTGTCAGCGATTGGGTAGATTACTCCTTCATCTAACCACTTGATTATTTCTTTCCTCACAACCTCTTGCATTGGGGGATTCAACTGCCTTTGATGCTCGATACTTGGTTTATAATCCTTGACTAGCTGAATCTTATGAGTACATATCCCAGGGGGTATGCCAATAATGTCTGCAATTGTTCACCCAATAGCTTTCTTGTGCTGCTTTAGAACTGAGACTAGGGCTTCTGTTTGGGCTTTACTTAGATCTGCTGCAATGATGATAGGTAATATACTATTTTCTCCTAAGTATGCATATTTCAAATGCGATGGTAATGCCTTTAACTCTAACTCTGGTGGGACTTCTATAAAGAGTCTTGTAGGTGGTGACTTCCTGTTGCATAAATCCAACTCCAACTTTGCTTGTCGCCTTGGCCCAAATGACACCCCAAGTGCATTTACTGTTTCCTCATAATCAGGAATGTTGTCACCATCGAAGTTCATCAACATGGATACTAGAGGATCAACACTAAGACTCAACTCTACCGAGATCTCTGCTTCATCCTTCTCATTCATTGTAGTCATTGAGATAACTTGGAACTCAAAGCTACTTCCATCCTACGAAACCACTTGAAACACCACTACTTCTTCACCAAACCTAAAAGTAAGTAGACTCTTCTCCATATCGACTAATGCTCGACCTATGGCTAAGAAAGGTCTTCCCAAAATGATCGGAACTGCAAAATCAACTTCATAGTCAAGTACAACAAAATCTATGGGAAATATAAATTTATCTACCTTTACCAATACATCATATAGAATCCCCACAGGCTTTTTGATTATTTTGTCTGCCATCAACAATCGCATTTTCGTCGGACCAAGGCTCCCTAAACCCAACTTTCAGAATATGGCGAGAGGCATTAAGTTAATGCTAGCTCCCAAATCACACAGTGCTTTAGCAAATGCTAGTTCTCCTAGAGTACATAGTATGGTGAATGCACCCGCATCCTCATGCTTCTGCACTAATGACTTCATAATAATGGCACTACAACACTGAACATTTTTGGAGAGGTCTTGGCTTACATTTAGCTTTCCTTTGACTAGGTCTTTCATCCATTTGGCATGTCCTTGCATCCTCTTGAGGGCCTAAACTAAAAGGTTATCTACTGACAAATTTTTTAACACCTCCAAAAACTATTCAAATATACCTTCCTCCTTCCTTTTTCCAAGCCTTTGAGGAAAAGGAAGAGGGGGCCTCGGAAAGGTTTTATACTTCTTGGGTTGCTCATTCATATTGCCTGCTTGGGTTCCTTTATTTATCCTCTCCTTGCGGTTCCTATATTTTGCCTCTTGCATAGGGGGTTTCGTAGCACCTTTACCATCCCGAGTCATCACCTCCATGCAATGCCCTTTATTTTTAAGATTTTGGACTATATTGCTTGGTAGGGTGCCCTTTTGGTGTTGGATCAATTGTGAAGACACTTGCCCAAATTGTTTCTCAAGTTGCTTAATTACCACCGAGTCAGACTCTTCTTTTTTGGTTAATACTTGAAATATCCACTTTCATTCCCTTTAAAGTGTCATCTCGATGGTCGACTCGTTTCAATAATTTTTTGAACATATCTTCGATCCTACTGTTACTTGACCTAGCATCACGGTTATGAGGAACATAAGGACCATTCCTATAGCCCTCTCTTCTCCCCCAATCTATGTCTGGTAATCTCTCTCTCTCTCTCATAGTATCCACCTCGGTTGCCTCTATACTTCCCATCACGGTTGAAGTTCTGATCTTGATTCTCGAAACCTTGCCTCTAATAGTTCGAATTGGACCCTTGGGGGTTATTATGGAAACCCGCTGCTTGGTTGCTTACAAAATATGCATCCTTATTAAAGAATGGATCATCATACATAGGAGCCTTCGGAGGTTGGTGAGTGACTGCATGGATTCTTGCTTGGTTTTGCTTTAAGACCAAATCCACACTAGTTCGAAGTTGAGCAAGTTGCTCCATGATCTCTTCATTTACCTTTTCTTTATCATTATTGTTATTAACTGCACAAGAAGGTTTCATCACATCCCACTCTCGTTGGCCCCATACTTTATTTGTTTTGACCACTTGCTCCATCCTTGCAGCTATCAATGCAAAAGGTTGGTCTAGGAATATGCCTCTCATGATTGTGTTGGCGCAAGCTTGACTATTCTCATCAAATTCCCAATAAAAAATTTCAACCAAGGCATCATCCGTAATCTTGTGATCAGGGATGATCCACAAGCATTTGGTGAACCTTTCCCATGTTGTGCTAATAGAGTCACCCGGTAATTGCTTAAAGTTATTTATTTGGTCCTTGAGCTTCAACTTCTTGGATCTTGGGAAATACCTTTTAAGAAAAACTCTCTGAAGTTCGGCCCATCTTGTGATCATACCCTGAAGAAGCTCAGACAACCATACAACTGCATTGCCAGTCAATGACAGTGGAAACACTCTTAAACCCACAACATCCAGAGAAAGGTTTCATGTCCCCATGACACTTTTGCAAACAAATACCACATTCTGGAGATGACGGTGAGGATCCTCCAAAGGTAGCCTTGTAAACAAATCATGATTTTGGAGCATTTGGAGAAATCCACTCGAAACTGTGAACTCAGTATCTGCCAATAAAGGAGGCAGTACTATAGCACTGGTAACATCTATAGCCATAGGGTTCAATTGATATTGATTCTAACCATAAGCATTCTCATTGAAGTCCCTGAGTTGTGGCCTGTTACCTCTTTATGGTGGATTCTCCTCTCTATCCATATCCTTCTCAACCTCAATATCCTCATTCACTTGAACCATTCTTCTTGGTAGTCGATGGATCTCCAAATTTGGTGAAGCTAAGGGATTTCCTTGGTTCCTCGTGTTGGGCATACAACCTAGTATACCCTGCAAATAAAATCAAACAACAAAAACAAAAATAAAAATAAAGTACAAGAGACTCTAGAAATCAACACTATAACTAACTAATAGTGAAATCAAATCAGAACCTAATCGTATTCCTCAAAAATGGTGCCATAATTTCTGATGATGTTTACGCTCTAATAAGAAAGTGGTCATTATTAGCAATTAACCTAACCGAAGTTAGGGTCGAATCCATAAGAAATATAGGGCTTGACTACAAGACTTCACTACTAATTATTTCTAGTATTTATGACTACATTCTCTATATGGAGGGGTGGGGGTTTGTGATTCGAAAATAAATTAAAATAAACACTAACTATAATGCAAGAAAACACTCAATTTTAGGGACAACTCGGGAATTGTATTATCCATTGTTTGTCGATTTGATTACCCTAGATAACATAATTACAATTAGTGATTTGAATGTAGGATGGTAACATAGGTTCTTCTAGCCCTCTTGTGAAGGTGAAAGTCAAATTTCACCATAGCGCTTAGTCGGCCACCATGACGTTCCAACTAACTGTTACCAATAGTCTCAGTCAACCTTCCCTTGGTCAAGTTTGGTTGATTAGATGAGAACATATCAATCGAATTCTGTCGTCTACTTCTTTTTTCCTCTTCGTCACTACCTTGGTCGGGATCATGATAGTAGGTGGATTTTGGTATTGGCCACCAACAAACAACAATAAAAATAAAGGTAAATAGATAATATATGCAAAGCCCCGATCATAGAAATGCAATAGACCTAGATTATTTCAAGTCAACCACCCATGATTCCCACAACCCCAAGTTGTGGGTGCTTAGCTACTCATGGTTAAATCAAAACACACAAAAATACACTTGATAGACATAGTTAAGAGTCTTACCAATAACAATGAAGAATATAGGCACCACAAGTTGCAAACCCACAAGCTTGATTAATCATCAATAAGTACATGTGAGATTTGCAATCCCCAAAATGAATTTTCCAAGAGAGAATAATAAGCTACTCTAAAAAACTAAGAAAATGGGCAAAATGTAATGGTAGATTATCTACTGATCAAACTCTTTCTCAGAATCCTAACTTAAGCTATATATAGTATTTACAAAATATCCCTAGAATTTACACAGAAAAGACAGGTAGCAGTTGATAAGTTTCACAGTTATGACTCGTAGGATGACCTACAAGTCGTAGTTGGTGTGTCGTATTAGGTTCTTGGTATCTTGGACTGAACTGATATGACTCATAGGTACGAGTCGTTGCTTGGGCTATGACTTGTATGTTTGTCTCATAGCCTTGGTCTTTAATTTTTGGTCCAACATTTTGGCTCTCTGATTCTTGCTATGAGTCCACCTATACGAGTTGTAGTGTGTCTTATGACTTGTAGGATGTCCTCATAAGAGTGACCTTCACTTGGCAGATTTCTGATTTATGGTCTCTGATTCTTGCTTTAATACCACCCTACAACTCGTAGCTTGAGCTACGACTCGTAGGTTGGCTCATAAGGCCTATACTTCAGCAAAACTGCAACTTTTCTTCAAAATAATGCCAACCTAAATTTTCTGCAAGATTAACATAATAACACATCAAAATCCTAAAAAGTCACTTTAAGAACTCATAAAATCCCTTATTTAAGGCACCAAATGTGTTGTATTTTGATAGCACATCAGTAGCACACCTACGACTTAATATATATAAGTTAGAATGCTACCATATATGCTGATATATGATTTTTGGCAAAATTTCTCTAAACATTTTTATTGTTTAAAGATGATGATCAAGAAAATAAGAATATAGTTTCATCCCATTATATTGTGGTAGTGCAAAAATTTTTTCACTTAATGAGATTTCACTAGGTATGTTTTTATTGTTGTTGTTGAGTAGAAATAACTCGGTTAATATGAAACTCAACGACTGAAATTACTTAACTTGAGTATCCAATAAGAGAGATTTAAACTAAGAGAGGAAAACTAAGTAATAACTTGTAGTTTGTTATTCAAGATTTTTGCAATAGCTTATAGTTTTACCAATTATTAATTGAGAGTTGAGATGTTTGAACCAATTTAGTTTCCATTGGAGTAGCATAAAAAGTTTTAGTGTTATGACTTTGGGTGTTGATTATATTGTCACTTGCAATCACTTTCATTATCCTAAATTTAAAGCAAACCTTTTATAATGTTTTATTATTTTTAACCGTGTTTTCAATATGATTCAATATTTTTTAATTAATTTTCATAAAATGAAAAAGATTAAAGGCATAACCCCCTCCCCTCCGCCCCACAACCTTGGCAGCAAAACCTATTTTAGCACATAAATTACACAGATGTTTATATACCTCTCTTAACAACTTTAATGTATTTTAAATTAACCCTTATCAACACTAGCCTAGTGGAAGCCTGGGTGTTATTGAACCACGCGACTGTCATTCAGTAAGAACCCGAATGTTATACAACTTCATCAGAGCTTGAAATTTTAATTTTCAGCAAAATTTGGACCAAGTGTCACCTCAAGGGAGACTACACGGTGTGTGTGAGGTAACACCGCCTGTGTGGCCTCCAGTGAAGTGATACTTGGTCTTAATTTTGAGTGTGTGCCTTGGCATGGAGTTTTGAGCTAAGGTACATCATATTTAGACCTTACACGACCCATGTGACACTTCACGGACCATTTGAAGGACTGTGTGATGGCCTTGAGCTTGAAACATCAACATTAGGAGCTAAGTGTACTAACATGGCCACCTTCATAAGCCGTGTGGAGGTTCATGGGCCGTGTGGCCCTTTCATGAAGCAACTTGCATAAAACTTTTCTAAGTATGGGATCTTCAAGCTCAAGCTAGGTTCATTTTCATGCCTCCAACTCAAGCTTATTTATGTTGTTTAAGGTCATCATAGGTGTCCTACATCAAGCCTAATTCAAAGGAATTCCATTGGCTAAGTTTTTCATAAGTACCGATAGAAGGGTCAACTTTAAAGAGGCATATCTCTTAGCACAAAATGAACTAGGTGGCCCACGACCTATCAAGTTGAAACTCTTTGAATTAACTTTCCAACACATCCAGTTTCACCTTATTTGAATTTCATATGAATAAGTTATGCCCTTTTCGTAAAATCTATCTAGGCTAGACAAGCGGGACCTTCATGACCCCTGAAGGGCTTCACGATCCGTGAAGCTGGCCGTGAGGACTTCTGGGAAAAATTAAAAGGACATTTTTATTAGGGTATTTTTGATAGTTTGACCCATCCCCAAGGATTTTTAAGACCTTTACCCCTCCCCCCTTTGCATTCCTAAACTTCTCCTACACTAATTCTAAACCCTCATTCAAGACTAATTCTCATGTCACTCTAGAATCTACTCCAAAGAACTCTTATGGATTCAAACTTAGGGAATCAAGGCAAATTCAATTCTTCTTTAAATTTCTCTTGAAACTTCTTCATTGGGTCAGGATATGTGAGTTTGATCGTTGGTTCCTTTCAATCAAAGAGACCCAAAACTTGATGAATTTTACTTACTTTAAAGTTGGATTTTCAATTGTCTTGCTTATTAAATTAAATTGATGTATGATTTATACATATTGATGATTTTATGTTATTTTGGGCCCTAATGATTTACATTAAATTTATGAGATTATGATTATGCATGTCCCTTTTCAAGGTTTGTTTATGCATGGGTGATTATATGATGATTTTAAATGTAGATTTAATTATATTTTCACTGGAATTTCATGTTATATTGTTGAATTTAGATTGAATCTTTCTTACTCATGATTTCCTCACATCATTCATGGCATTTGCATTCATGAATATGGATTTTATGAAAATTATGAAGTGGGTTAAGCCTAATTATATTTTATGATATGATTTTAATAAGATATTAGTTATGACAAGAATGTGATCATATACATGTCTATAATTATGGTTCTTTGAGTATTTTGGGTGCTTGAACCATCTTGTATATGAATTGGCTATTCCTATGCATGAGTATTATGACTATGAAATATGAATTTTGACATATGAGCCTAATTATAAATGGTGTTTGGTCTTTAAGCCTAAAAATGCATTTAAATGGTTTTGGAAATGACTCTTGCCTCTTTTGAAAGTATGTATATATATATATATATATATATATATTCTTATGGGATGATGACTTAGCACCGATGGATTGAGGGCGTTAGAGCTATCCCTAAGGGCTCTCTCCCTTTTCTTGAACTATGTGCCTAGCATAGGTTCTTTTTTCAAATAAGGATACTCATAAGGAAAGTTGCCTTCGAAATGGAGATGTCCGTAAGGAGAAGAAAATGATATGATATGACATGCTATATGTGAAAATCCTATCCCAAATGGGGATGCCCGTAAGAAAGGTTGCTTCATATGAAATGGGGATGCCCGTAAGTGAAGTATGATTTACCTTTGGCAAGTAGACCACCTCTTTACCTGATGAAGGGAAGTAATCGGGATTCTAAGGAATAGCTCGCTTGATCTTACTTATGTTGGTTCAGATCACATTCCCACTTATATAAGCATTGCATTTCATGCATCATTGATTTTATGGCATATTGTATACTACTCTCTTGATATTTGATCTTTCTATATTATGTGCCTTGTCACCTAACATTGATATGCAGGTTTGGTAGGTCATAAGCACTGCATCTCACATACTTAGTACAGTCAAATGTACTAACGCATGCTTTTGTCTTCATGACTTTACTATATAGGGATCGGAGACTACTTTCATTCACTATTCGATGGCTAGATCAAATTTGAGACATTTGTTGTGGTGAGTCCTATCTTCTAAGGATAAGCCACCATCTATCTACCTTATATTATTCTCATTTTTGCTATTTACTTTGAGGGTAAGCCCGGGACATGTCTTGACGCCCGCCCCATCTTATGTCTAGAGGCATTGTTGGACATCTTCTGGACTCTCGCCGGATCTATATGTTACGTGTTGTATTTGAAGCTTATGATTATAGTTATACATTTAATATGACTATTATGTATTGATTATGAGAATTATGATATGTATATATATTTGATGTGAAAATGTGAAAGATCCTAAGTCCCGAATTGCCCCCATAGAGGGTGAGTCATACTTACTAGCCCTTTAGTCTTTATATGCTACGTGTTATGTGAATTTATGTTAATCTCTTTCCCTATGATATCCCCATAGAGTGATTCCTACTTCCTACCCCTTAAAACAATGTGTTTACTATTTGTATACGCTTCCAAACTGATGATGTGAATATGGATACTTTGAGGCTTGGAGACTCTTGGGTTCCCATTCGCCATATCACTCCTAAACCCCAGGTCCAGATCATGACATATTCATCGACGTAATTGATGAAATGTAAATAAGCTACCCGCCTGTTCTAGAATAAAAATTTGACTTATTTATAAACAAATACCCTGAAATGCCTTTCATGTGCTTCGGAATTGCCTCATAATTATAATTTTCATACATCTCAACATTCGTACGTGATTTTAAAAATCTGATTTCATATTCTCGATCAAGGGACAAAATTGAGTAAAAAATAGGTATAACTCGAATTTTAGAATACCCGCAGTAAAAAATAATTTTCGCTAATTTTTTATTTTTAGAGAGTATCTGCCCCCCAGGCTCGATGCAGCCTAGACGTGGATCAATGTTATTTTTTGCTTTGCATCTGGTCCGCGTCACTTGTAACATTTTTCTTGATTTTCCTATTTCTCCTAAGGTAATTGGGGTCATAGCCCCATGCCCACTTAAACGTGAAATCACCCATACTTAACCATTTTTCGACTCTATAACTCACAAAACCCTCTCTCAAATCTCTTTAAGACTCTATCAATTCTCTAATTCAAATCTAAGGATTTCAAGCTCAATAGTGGAACTCAAGGACTCATTTCAAGCTCTAAGTCTACTTCAAGTTCATCTCAAGGAATTCAAGGTTTAAGGTATGTGGGCCTTCATCCATGGGTCCTTTCACCCATGGAGCCCAACCTTCCTTTTTCATGAAAATTGCATATTTTCAAGTTTTATTACCTATGGGTATCTCTTATTATGGATTATGCTATAAATTATGTTGGGATTTTATGAAGTATTGATTGAATATGCATGACTATCTATTTCAAGCTTATTCCATGAATTGATTTATCTATTTAGACTATGCATGTTTTAAGCTATGAAATTATGAACTATTATGAGTTTTTGTAATGGATTTCAAGATACCCTAAATGAGAGTTTTACTACGATATTGGTGGGTTGATTTGCATTGAGTTTACTCATCTTATTTTACTCTTGAATTGCATGATTTTGAACAAGTATCATAAATCCACCATCTGTTTGATAAAATGACATGACAAGAATTCTCAAGTTATTGATGATCTATTACATGATTTACAAGTCAAGTGACTTCATGATGATTAAGGACTTCCAAGCATGTATTAAATTCATGAAAAGTATCTATGATGTTACAAGTGATTTATTGAGCTCTTATGTTTTGTTATGCTCTTGTGAAATGTGAAGTCCCTTTCTTGATACTTGAATGTGATGGTTTGATGGGCCATTTTTTTACTCCTACCAAAAATATTATATCATAAGTTAAGGACATCTTATAATACTTACTGAAAAGGTCATGCCATAAGGTAGAATAATTCATGACTCCTACCAAAAAGATTATATTGTAAGATAAGGATATATTATAATACCTATCAAAAAGGCCATGCCATAAACAAGAATGAATCATGGCTCCTACCAAAAAGATTATATCATAAGGTAAGAATATCTTATAATACCTACCAAAAAGGCTAATGTCGTAAGGTAGAATAAATCATGACTCCTACCGAAAAGATTGTATTGTAAGGTAAGGGGCATCTTATACTACCTACCGAAAAGGCTATGTCGTAAGGTAGGGGTACTGATAACACTCTCCGAAAAGGTTTAGCATAATGTCAGTGGGTGACTACTTGGTCATTATCATGCATGTTTATGTAAGGCTTTGAGCATATGTTCCATATTAAGCTTATACCATCGGTTATAATTATGTGTCTTAATTTTTATAGCTTATCTCCTTTGTTGCATTGCACCCCGCATACTTAGTACATTCTAAAGTACTAATGCATACTCTATGCCTACATGATATTACCATATATGGACCGAAGCTCCTATTTATCCTCCTTCTTCACGTGGCTAGTTGTCTCATTTAAAGAAAGTTTTGGGGTGAGTCCTTAACTCCGAGGATATTATCTATTTTTCTTTTTATGCTATGTTGAGACTATTATTAGTTTTGGTAACTTACACTTGAGGGTGATCTCGGGAAGTGTCCTGGCCCCCGCTCTATTCCATTTAGAGGTGTTGTTGGATGATATGATATTCTATGTACATGAGCTTGACTCTTCTTAAGCTATTATTTTTATGAAAGATTTTCCCTTTGTCTAGCTTCCCTTTTTATCAATGTCTCTTGTTATTGTCTATTTTTGCTTCCATGATCAAGGATGTGTGAATGATATGTTAAGAGGCTTATTTGGGGTTCTTTCGGGCTCCCCATTCGCCTTATCACGTCTAGGCCCTAGGCTTGGGTCGTGACATACCCCTCAATCCATCTTCTGATCAACATTCTACACAAACTCCTTATTATTCACCTAATCTATAAGACTATCTCTGGCGATTGTGAAATAAACTTTTGATTTTTTTAGAATTTGTGATTTTTATCAATGAAAACGGAGTTAGTCGGGTTAGTAATAGATGGTTCAAATTTGAGTTTAGGATTTTGTGTTAATTTTTTTAAATTTTGCCTGAGTTTTAGGTTACATTAAAAGCTTAACAAAAAATTATTTTTGTAATCTTTTCAATTTGGAATGAGTGTGTACATTACTTTGAGGTTTCGTCAGGATAAAAAATTACAACAAAACCTCGTATTAAGTACATAGGAGGTACTATCACTGATTTTTTGATGTATAGATTAAAAAATTCTCCTATTTCAAATTTGTTGATTATGTTAAAGAAATTGGGTATAATTATGCTTCTTGTATTGTCTATATTAGACCACCTAAAGTTTGTCACCTTGTAAAAATAAAAAGTGATATGGATATTATAGATATTGTACCTCAGTCAAAAAAATGAAGATATTATTAAACTTTATGTGTTTCATTTAATTGAAGAACCTGTTGTGATCCTTTTTTTCATTGAATATGTAAAAGATGTAGGTGGGGAATCTAATCCTAATTTTGATAAAGAATCCAATCAAATCTTTATGGATTGTGAAAGTTTAGGGTTTGAAGAGTCTGCATAGCCTTAAGAACCTACTGAGACTGCACAACCTCAACAACCTGCTGAGACTACACAACTTGAACAACCTGGTGAAGCTAAAACTTTTGTTGATGTTGGGGAGGGATTGGGTGGAAATTCTTTTGTTATTGCATCTAATGTTCCAGTAGTTGAATCAGATTGGGAAAGTGAAACAGAAGCTAGTGAAGATTCAGACTATGTAAATTTTCTTGATGAAGATGAAGATGAAAAATATGATAGTGATGTCCACGAAGATGTTAGACTTCTTAGAAAAGAAAAAAGAGCTACCAAAATAAAAAAGAGAAAATAAAAAGGCCTTATATCTGAAGGTGTTAATTTAGGAAAAAATAATTGATTTAGAATATGATGAGTATTTATTTAAGAAACAAAATACTTTAGAGGGTAAAAACAGTTGGGGATAAGCCATACTTTGATTCAGATGAAGTTGTTAGCTTTGAAAATAGATTTTGACGTAGAAGTTGATGAGGAAGGTGAGGCTCAACAACCTACAAGAAAAGAAAAGAAAAGAAAAGAAAAAATAAGAAGAGCAAAAAGAAATAAACTAAAAGTTGTGTTTGATCCTCATTGTCAGTCAATAGTTTGGGAGATTGGTCTTGCTTTTGAAAGTGTTAAATAATTTAGAGAGACCATTACTACATATGCATTTCAAGGACGTGCTAAATTGAATAAGTATGTTAATGAATAACCAGGGTGAATATTAAGTGTATACCTGGTTGTCCATAGTTGTGGTTTGATAGTAATGATTGAAGAGCAGGTGATTTTATGGTGAAGAATTACAATCCATTGCACAAATATAATGGCACAATAAAAAATAAATTGGTCAATTCAAAGTAATTGTCAGAACTATACAATGATAGAATCATTTCTCAACCAAGCATTAGAGCTTTTCAGTTATAAGTTTATTGAAGAAAGAGTTGGAGGTATATGTTGGGAGGACAGTAGCAAGAAAAACTAGGAACACTGTGTTGAAAAAATTATGAGTGATCATGTGAAGGAGCTTCATAGAATTTTTTATTATAGAGATGAGCTCTTAAGGACAAATCCATTCAGCACATGTGTGGTGATGCTTAGTAAAGAAATCTTTAAAGGTGGAAGAAAAATATTTCAATTATTTTACATTTTCTTTGATGCTTTGAAGAAGGAATTCAAAGCTAGTTGTGGAAGATGTATTTTCTTAGATGTTTGCTTTTTGAAAGGGGTTTTCAAAGGTCAATTACTTGTTGTTGTTTGTAGGGATGGAAATAACTAGATGCTACCTATAGCATCGGTTGGGGTTGAAGTTAAAAACAGATTCATTTGGAGATGGTTTGTGGAGATTTTTAGGGATGATCTTGAACTTGGTGATGGATTTGAATTGACCACTATCACTGATATGCAGAAGGTATTTTATTTTCTCTTTATTCATTAGAGAATATACATTTTATAACTATATTATATATACTTAATGATGTTGTCTAATTTCTTTCACTTTTGTTGAATAGTCTTGATAAAGTTATTCAAGATATTCTGCCAAATGCAGAACAAAAAATGTGTGCAAGACATATTCAAACTGGTCCAAAGATTGGAAATGTATTGAAAGAAGAAATTACTTTTGGAGATATTCCAAATGCACATATGACCAAGAACTGAAAAGAATTTTGCATCATATGGGGAAGTTACGAAAGAATACATGTAAAGACCGACTGTGGTGTAATATAAAGAGGTGGTCGATAGTATCCTTCTAAATTATTATTTGTTGTGATAATGTTGGCAATAACATGACTGAAAATTTTAACTCATGAATTTTGGGGCCAATACACAAAACTATTATCACAATGCTTGAAGAAATATGGGTCAAATTGATAAAAAGAATAGGTCAATCGAAGGAGTTTTCTAGTACATGGATAACTCATATTTCTCCAATGGCCCTAAAAGCATTGCAAGAGAACATAACAAAGTCCATGAGGTGTAACCTTGAATGGAATGGTGAGTTTGATTTTGAGATAAAAGATAACTTAAGTAACACATTTGTAATGAATTTTAGTAACAATACTTGCACTTATAGATTTTGGATGCTAAAAGGTATACCTTGCTAGCATGCTATAGTTGCACTTCATTTTACAAGATTAGAGCCCATTAACTATGTTATACATTGGTATAACAAGGAGACTTACCTCAAGACCAAGACCTATAGTCACTTCATTCAACCGGTTATTAATATGCAAATGTGGCCATGATTAATCAATTCTTTTGTTATACCACTTGAAAATAAAAAAATTGTCAGGAAGCCTAGAAAGTGTAGAAGAAAGGAGCAAAATAAAAAAAGAATAGGTAATTTATCCAAAAAAGATGTTGACATGACCTGTAATCTTTGTCATGTAAAGGGTCACAATATGAGGGGTTGCCACTTGAATCCAGCTAATACAATAAGAGGGAGGGAGCGAGCTCAAGAGGGACAAGTTCAGGAAGATCCAGTGTTGATTCTTATGTAGCACCAAATGAATCAGAATCAAGCACAAAAAAGAAAAGAAAGAGGTCAACCAAAAAGTTCTACAAAATAGGTATCACTTATATAGTTATTTTACAATTGAATCAGTATATGTTTTCACTTAATTACTGATGATATAGGTTGGTGCTATTATTGTTGTTGTTGTTAAAAGGGGAAGGGAAAAGAGGGTACTACTCAGAATGACTTTGGTGTCGCTAGAAGAGCAAAAGAAAGAGGGATTAGTATTATTGCTAATGATGTTCTGGTGTCACTGAAAGAGGAAGAGAGATTGTTACTGCTAGTATTTCTGCCATCACTATAAGAGGAATAAGTACTACTGTTACTAGTATTTCTAGTCTCATTGGAAGCAGGAGACAGACTAATGTAAGTGTTGAAGTTTCTAGTGTCACTGGAAGGAAAAGAGGGACACCTTTTAAAAGTACAAAAATGATTTAAATGGGAATACTACATAAATAAAATGATTTACAATCCACAATGTAAGTTTTTTTTTAATTATTTTAATTTTGTTAAACTTATCAAACAATATCTAACACTACTTTATTTATGAATCTAGCCTGGATGCTTATGAGCTTATTTATAGCAACTGACATCTTGGGCATCATAAACCAAGATCTGGTGTGAAATGAAAAGGAAAGACTGATGTAATCCAAAAAGGACTTCAAGAAATTATTGAACACAAAAGAATGAAGACAAGGTTCAAAGTTACTAAAATGAATCATTTGAGTCAATCAAGCTCATTAGCTTTTCAATTAATGAAGAAGAGTGAATTCTCTATCTGTAGTAGCATGCAGTTGTGACAAAACAAACAAACTCTTATGACTATGTTTTTGAAATAATTATGCAGTTGTGACTATATTTCTGTTGTATTTGGAAATAATTATACAATTGTAACTACTTTTTGTAGTATCTATATTATGTAGTTGTGAATACTATTTGTAGTATCTATATTATGTAGTTACCATTTTAATTACTAGCCTCTATATACGCAGTTAACATTACCTATGTCAGATCAAACAAAATAAGAGATTACACAAAATAAAATGCACTAACAAATAAACTACAATTAATTAATAGATCAAGTCAAAATTCATTACAAAAGCGACTACAACTAATTGATTAAAATACTAAGGATGCTATACCAACATTAATCTAATAATATCAACAACCTATGGTAACTTCGTTGAACGTTTCTTCATATGTATTACCCCGAATGAATAACTTATACCTATACCTACAACACAATAACAAACCACAACAAAGAAGAGTACATTATCCCTGGTTCTTCTCCACTTCTTCTCACTTTCTTTCAATGTCTCAACCTCTTTTTTCAACTTTCTCAATTTCATATTTGGATAATTATCTTCTGACTTGAAATCTCTAGGTTTGTCAACTTTCCAAGAAGCCTCAATCAATTTCTCAAATTCATTGGCTGACGTTTGAGAGGATTCCACTAAATTCTCAAGCTCATCTGATTTCTCTATTAGTTTCGAAAAAACAAATTTAGACCTTTGATCAATATATTCTTTATCCTTCCAACACCAGAAGTAGCAAGATCTAAGACCCTTTAATATTGGAAATAATGAAGAATTAGTTTTCATTCAAAATTCTAAAGTTACTAAATAAATCAGATAATATTTACACCATAATAAGAACATAATCAATATCTTCTTTCGGGGTCACTTGAAGTCCAAGATGTTTTCAAATGCACCATAAATTGATGATTGCAGCGAACTATTTCCTTTGTAAAATGATCATCATCTACCATACAAAGCTTAGTTAAGTTAGTTGATCACATTATATGCTACAATTTTGCTATTTTAAATTCTGATAATGAAGAAAATGGTAAAGAGCTGAGATTCAAATCGGAGAAATGAAGTATAATTATTCTTTTAAAGATTTGAATTATGGGTTAGAAGAGCCATGAATCAACTAAAACATTAGAAATTGAGTGTAAGTTTTGAAGATTAAGCTGAGAAAGAGAAGAAAAAAACTAGGGTTCTTGTATTTAATAAAGAGGAGAGGAAAATATAATCGTTAATGGTTCAATAATGGGTCAAAATATAATAGTTAATGGGTAAAATGAACGATTGGTATGCCCACTAAAATTTGCTCAAAACGCACATTGGGCTGGTACTGATAGGATTGATATAAAATAGTTTAAAGATGTTAAAGAGTATATGAACTTCATCTAATTTAGTGGCTAAAACAAATTTCATGGCACAATATATAAATTGGACCCTCAACTTGGAGTGAAATTTTAATTGAAACTCAAATTTTCAAAGTGCACAAATAGGTACTTCAACTTGCTCATTCCTTAACAGTTAAAACACAAGGTCAAGTCTGCCTAAACACGTGATTCACAATCGAGATGACGTATTTTTTCTGTCCAATGTTGTGATGCCACGTTGGTCCATGCAAGTAAAACTTTTACATGTCACAGCTGAATTTATATGTATTATAATAAAAAATAAAAAAATTATATGATAAAAGGGGCAAAACACTTTAATCATTCCATTTGCCCCTTTTTACGTAACAAAGACCCTAAGTCTCCATTGAATATTCCTCCCAGAAATCAGAAATTAGTTAAGATTCATTGTAGAAATTATCAGATCTTGCATATTTTGTTGTTGCCGTTCTTCGATTTTAGTCAGGTATGTTCGATTTTTTCATTTTGAAAGTGTAATTTTTGATAAACGTTTTTTAAGTTTGTTACTGTAATTTCACTTTTCTTCTAAAAATATAGGTAATTATATAACTATTTTCCACCATGATGATTGCTTCTATAAAGGTAGATATATTTCAAAGTCTGAAAAATGTGTATTTTTCATAGATGAGGACCATTTCTCTTTGACGGAATTGAAATCATATGCAAAAGATATTGGATATGATGAAGTTCAGAATTTGTTTATTGAAGATTCTATTACCCATAGATTTGTCAAGTTACAAAGTGACAATCAATTGTATAATTGTATTAAAGATTTGTAGAGTGGGTCTACTTTCAATGTATTACTGAAGCATATGGTTGTGGGAGAGGTGGGACTCATAACTCAGTTGGGACGATTTTGTGGTCTAAAAGTTAATGTAGAGATAGAAGTAGTGTCTACGATTACTTATTTAGATGATGAATCAATGAGTTAGGTAGAATTTAACAACCTTTAGAGGAAGAAACTAGTGATTTTATTGATATGAAGAGGATGACTTAGATGTTGTTTCAAATCAAGATGATAGTGAAGTTGGTGAAAAATTAAGAACTTTCAGGGAGAAATAAAGAGAAGAAAAAAGAAGTGAGACTGGAAAGGGAAAGAAAAAGTCTAAGGACAAATCCAAATAGGCAGAAGTTGGGCTTGAAGAGGCTGATATAGATAAGGGTTTTGAGAGTATTTTCACCAAGAAAGCCGCCAAATATCATGGTAAGATAGGAGGTGATGAAGAATTGATTGCTTTATTAGATGAATCAAGTGAAGACAGTGATGAAGAACTCGATGTTCTAGCACAACTAGGTGTGGGTCTACCTTCAAGAAGAAAAAGCAATAAATTGAGGTATGATCCTTCTTCTACTGTATCTTACTTTGAATTGGATATGATTTTTAAGAGTGCAATTCAGTTTAAAAGGATTATTGCTGATTATGCTGTGCAAAATAAAGTTCAATTAAAGATTAAACTCAATGAATGTCATAGAATTAGGGTGAGATCTCAAGAAAACTATAAATGGGAAGTGTATGCTACTTGGATAAAGATACGGAGAATTTTTATGGTAAAAAGTACTATCCTACTCATTTGGTATTTTACAAAGAACATGAACAAATTATACATAATAAAGTATGTGAAAATGAAGATGAGAGACAGAATAATATCTCAACTTGACATTGGGGTTCATAAGCTTCAAGAAACAATAAAAAAAGAATAGGGATTAAAGGTGGGAAGATCAATAGGTTATAGGAAAAACATAATATCATTCAAAGTTCATGGGTGATTGGAAGCTTGAGTTTTCAAAACTGTTAAAACTATGTTGATATGATCAAGAGTTCAAATCCTAAAACTTCTTAATTGGTGAGAACTGACAATGAAACAGTTCCTGGCAAGCACTTGTTTAAATACTATTATGTGTACTTTGCTGCATTAAAGAATAGACGGTTGGAAGGCTATAGGAAGATTATAGCCCTAGATGGTTGTTTTTTTAAGGATGCTTGCAAAGAATATTATTGATGGCTGTTGGAAGAAATGAAAATCAATAAATATATTCAATAGCTTGAATAGTGGTGGAACAAGAAACTAAACACTCTTGGAGTTATTTTTTAAGATATCTCATTGAAGATTTGCATCTTCGTGATGGATATGGCATAACCATCAGGCATGATATGCAAAAGGTATTTATTTTATCGCATTTCATTTCATTTAAAATATTCTATCTCATTTTCTCTCATTTAAAAATGTTTCATCTCAGTTTCAGTTTCATGTAATTTTTTTAGTAAACTTCAGTTTCTATGTAAATTTGACTATTGACTTTGTTGTATATCATTGACAATTCATGAGTAAAGTTAACTGTGTATGGTGTTCCCTTGTTAGAAACTGGTTTCATATGTTCTTTTTGTTTCCCTGGAAATAGTTGAATATGGAATAGATGTGCCTGAGTTCTAACTATTTTAAAAGAAATGGTTGAATTGACAGAAAATGTAGTTCTCTGGATGCTTTTAAAAAATACTGTGCAGTTATTTATAGTTGTACCTAGTAATATGATATATAGGTGAATCTCTTCTATTTGAACTGTGTGAGTGTAATAGTAGAGCTATTGAAGTTATTTATGGTTGTGCCTAGTTTGGTTATATGTTATGCTTATTCTTGGTGAACTTTAGTTTCTATCTACAATATGTAAGACTAAAATGCTATTGATCTGCTAAAATACTATAGAAAATGATAGTAAAAGAATAGAAAAAGATGGGAGTAAAAGAACAGAAAATGCTACAAAATTGTAGCACTAATATATTGGGTAGAATTGTAGTACTAAATTTTTTGAGGTACTAGTTAATAGGGAAAACTGTTGTACTAAAAATGTTTCAAATTCACCTGTAGTACTAGTTAATAGAGAGTACTAATTAATAATTAATAGAGAGTAGTAGTTAATAGAAAAAACTGTAAATGAGTTTTATATTTGGTACTGCTACACTAAATTTTAGTTCCATAGTTAGTAGAGAGTACTGCTACACTTCATTTCAGTATCTGGCACTAAATTTCAGTTTCATAATTACTGCAAAAGAAGTGATTGTTGCTGCATTTTAATAGAGAGTACTAGTTACTATATTTTTAGTGTTTTACTGCATTTTAAATGATTTTCTACATTATAAATGGTTATTACTGCCTTTTATAGTTTACAGAGAGTACTAGTTACTGCTGCACTAGTGTTAAACTGATGTAACCTTTCATATTTTTCATGTAAAATTCTAATCAAGACTTGCTAGGGACTTGAGTCAGCTATTCCTGAGTTACTTCCTTTTTTCTAAAAGAAAAATGTGTGCAAGACACATTTAGGTAAACTGACAAAAGAAATAGAGAGGTGAAGAGAGGAGAAAGCAGTTTGGAGGTGTGCCAAAGCTAGTTTTGAGGAAAAATTGAATGATAAGTTTACATATTTGGGAAAGCTTGGTAGTAGAATATGTGAGTCTTTACTTGTCTATAACAAAGAATTTTGGTATAGAGCTTTATTTAGTGAAACATCCAAGTGTGATGTGGTGAAAAATAATATGTGTGAAACATTTAATTCATGGATTGTTGGTCCTAGACACAAATCTGTATCAGTATACTTGAAAATATTAGACACAAAATGATGGATAGGCATAGAGATATGATTAAGTTTGCAAGTACTTGGACCAGTGAAATTTCACCTATGGCAAGGTAAGTTTTAGAGGAAAATAAAAAAATTGATAGGAAGCTAACGGTGAATTGGAATCATGAATAGGATTTGAGATACAAGAAAGGAGAATATAAACATGCAGTTGATATGATTAACCAGACTTGTACCTGTAGGCTATGGCAAGTATCCCTTGTCAACATATAGTTTGTGTTTTATATCATATGGGTAAAGAATCAGAAGATTATGTGGACCATTGGTACAGAAAAGATACATTCTTAAAAGCTTAAAAGTACTTCTTACAGCCTATAAATAATATGGTTATGTGGACTGAAACTAACAACCCACCAATTGAGCCCCTTGAAGTGAAGCTAATGCCCGAAAGACCAGCTAGATGTAAAAGAAAAGATAAAGATGAACCAAGAAAAAAGAAATAGGGGAAAACATCAAAGAATGGGGTCAAAATGTCATGTTCCAAATGCTATCAAGTTGGGCATAACAAAAGAGGTTGTAAAGTGGTAAGAAATAACATTCCTATCTTATTTTATGATATTTATTTAATCTAATTTTGTTCCTTGATTAACATGTCGCTCTCCAACCTTCCAATCCACTCCACATCCTTCACAACCCATAGGACAGCCTGCACAGCCATCACAGAATACTCAATATGCCACTCAACCTTCACATTCGAGTGGACTGTCTTCACAGTCCACTACATACTAATCAAGCACACAATATTCAACTGGACAGCCTTCACGCTTCACTACACAACAATCAAGCACTTAACATTTCACTTTTTTGTGTTTGGAAACCTCAAAAGTTATAGTAAATAAGAGGAAACAACCAACTGGAGCTACAAATTCAGTTGGAAGAAAAAATTTAGCAACTGTGGGATTTGGTGTATATATAAATACACAATCCAAAAGACAAGTGATTAATGTAAGTATATTCTTTCATGATTCTTCTATATCTTTATTTATCTATCTTGAAAAATAATATAAACTTATAATGCAACTTGAAAGAGTATGTGAAATAGTGATCTCAAGTGGGTCATTAAAGAATGCATCATAAACAAATGTTGACTTTGGATTCAAACCACCTGGCTTGAAATGGAAAGGAACGAATGTTACAACTGAAAGCCAACTTCAACTATTGTCGTAGCGAAAAAAATTGCAAATCAAATCCAAGTGGGTTCCATAAGATTCCAATAGTGTTGATTATATGTTTTTATGGTAAAAAATAAGGCAAAAACAATAATATTGATAAACAACTTATGTACTTTTGATTGCTTGCACAATTGCTTTGATTCCATTATAGTACTTAAACTATATTAAGTTGATGCTTTTTGAAGTGATGTTGCTCCATGTATAACATATGTACAATTTTTTTTGTGATCATGATATATATATGCCTATTGAAGTGTGACAAACTTGTTCAAAGTTGTAATCGAATAGAAGTTAATTGTCTATTCCAATAGGTAAGCAAGATAAAAATATAATACATTAGGTGCTAATTTAGGAAAGAAAATAAAGAGGGATTCCTAAAGATCTTCTAGTAATTACAAAGGATTCCTAAAGATCTGCTAGCTAATTATAACTATGTATATTACTAAGAATGGTGTCTATATACATTTTGTAGCACTCCCCCTTAGGTTTGAGCATAGATATTGATCATGCTCAACTTGTTGCAAAGGTAATCAATCCGAGTTCCATTCACTACCTTTGTAAGCAAATCAGCTAGCTGGTCTCTTGTCTTCATAGCTAGTAGAAATCAAGTTTTCTTGAACTTTCTCACGAATAAAGTGGTTGTCAACTTTAATATGTTTAGTTCTTTCATGATACACTAGGTTTGGGGCAATATGAATAACAATTTGACTATCACACCAAAGTTTTGCTGGCATATGATGCTTCAACCCAATTTCAGTTAAAAGATGATGTATCTATATGATTTCACTCGTAGACAGTGACATAGCTCTATACTCAGATTTTGCACTGGATTGAGATAAAACACTTGGCTTCTTACTCCTCCAAGATATCAAGTTTCCTTTAACAAAGACACAATAGCTTGTAGTAGATCTTCTGTCAATTTTGGAACCAGCCCAATCAACATCTGTAAAACACTCAATACAAGTATGGTTGTAATTGTTATATAGTATGCCAAGTCCAGGAGATCCTTTCAAGTAACATAAAATCTATTCCAAGGCTGCCCAATGCTTCATCATAGGTATAGACATGAACTGACTAACGATACTTACAGCAAAAATAATATTTGGACGAGTCACTGTGAGGTAGTTTAACTTTCCAACTATACTCCTATATCTCTCTAGATTATCAAAAGGCTCTTTATTATCTTTCATAAAATGTACACTGGGAACCATTAGAGTACTGCAAGATTTGGCTGCCAATTTTCAGTTTTTGCAAGTAGATCAAGAATACACTTTCTTTGAGATAGAAGAATTCCCCTCTTGCTTCTATTTACTTTTACTCCCAAAATGTATTTCAACGGCCTAAGTCCTTCCTATGGAACCTACTATGCAAGAAAGACTTAAGGGAAGATATCCCCTCAGAATCACCTCCTATGATGACAATGTCATCAACATATACAATAAGAAGGATATTGCCAGCTTTGGATAGTCGGTAGAAGATCGAGTGATCATATTTTCTCAATTTTAGCCCAAACTCCTGAACTACCTCACTGAACTTTTCAAACTAAGCCCATGGACTCTGCTTCAATCCATACAAGGATTTCTTCAAATGACAGACTTTCTTATACTCCCCCTGAGCAATAAAATTGGGTGGTTGCTCCATATATACTTCCTCCTGAAGATCACCATAAAGAAATGCATTCTTGATATCTAGTTGATATAAAGGCCAATTCTCAGAAGCAGCTAAAGAAATAAACAAACATACAAAAGTGAGTTTGGCAACCAAAGAAAAGGTGTCTGAATAGTGCACTACATAAGTCCGAGCATATCCTTTAGCCACAAGTCTGGCCTTAAGTCTTATCGCAAAATCATCTGGATTAACTTTCATTGTGAACACCCACTTGCACATCCTACTGGTTTCTTCTCGTCGGGTAAATCCACCAAATTCCATGTGTGATTTTCTCCAACTCATATATTTTCTCAAGCATCGCATTTGACCATCGGGGATGATGCAAAGCTTCTTTTATACTTTTGGTGTAGAAACAGAGTCTAAAGAAGCAATCAAAGATCTAGATGTAGGAGACAAGCGATCAAAGGAAACAAAGTTAGCAATATAAGATGTGGATTTGCAAGTCTATGTACCTTTATGAAGAGCAATAGGGAGATCAAGATTTTCTGGATGATCCGATGGAGGAGGATCAGATAAAGGAGGAATTGGTGCAGGGCATGTAGCATTAGTCTCTTGTCTCCTCAAATAAACTTGAACAATAGGAGGTCTTGCTGGAACATGTGTTGAAGGCATAGTAATTGAGTGATGCTCAATAGAGTAACTAGGAGATGGAAGAGTAACGTCACTTGATTGCTCAATATGAGTAACCTGATAAACTAATCACTCATCTTCCTCCCCCTGACTTGTAGATCTAGAAGGATTATAAAAGAATGGTGTAGTCTCTGAAAATATCACATCATTTGACACTAGATATTTGCCAAGTTCGGTAGAATAACATCGATACCCCTTTTGAAGACGAGAATAACCTAAGAAAACACACTTCAATGCCTTAGGGTCCAACTTAGTAACAAATGGGCAAACATCTCAAACATAACAAGTGCTTCTGGATACTTCTGGTTCCACCGAGAATAATGTCTTGTTTGGAAAAAAATATTATAAGGTGTATTAACAATAAACACTATCGATGGCATGCGATTAATCAGAAAATAAGCTATAGATACTACATCAACCCAAAATTATTCAGGAACTTTAACTTGGAAAAAAAGTGCTCAGGCTGTCTCAAGTAGATGTCTATTCTTCCTCTTACCAACTCCATTTTGAGAAGGCGTATCAACATATGATGATTGATGGAGAATACCATTTTCGTCTCATGTAGGATTGAAACAACTCCTACATGTATTCTTTCGCATTACCACTCCTTAAAATACGCACTAAATGTTAGAACCCACAACGTAATTTAAACCCTGAACGTCCTTAATTGGTTCGATTTAATAAAGTTTGGGACTAAATGTAACAATTTACCTAAGTTAGGTCCCTAAGAATAAAAAGGGATGTGGGGTCAAGGTGGGTGTCTTGTTTGGACTGGCACAAGTGTGTGGGTATATGCTTGTATATGTGTGTGTATCTTGTTCAAGACATACAAACCAACACTTAGAAAAAAAATTGAAACTTTGTTCTTTGGAAAGAGGCCTCGGGTTG
>JAOTQJ010000007.1:20354784-20371521 GCA_025642045.1 Solanum sejunctum | reverse complement strand
ATTTGGTCCCAAACTTTATTAAATCGAACCAATTAAGGACGTTCGGGGTTTAAATTACGTTGCGGGTCCTAACAATAGGTTTAAAAATTAAGAGGGATAAGAGGAAGAATGTCCTTTATGACTGATTGAGGATTAGATGAAGGGCCTGAATACTGCCCTTTCATAGGAGATGAGGCAGAAGTTTAGTAGGAGGGCTTGGAGTAATAATTGGGATGTGAATAACATGTGGGACATGACTACTGGATACATTAAAAAAATAGCTATTAAGGTACTAGGGGTATCAAGAATGTCCTTTGGTGGATGTCAAGGTGATTGGTGGTGGAATGGAGAAGTTCAAGGCAAAGTAGAATAAGAAGGTTGCATATACAAAGTGGTTGGAGTGTATGGATGAGGATGAAAAATGGAGGCTTGAGGATATTTATAAGACAATGAAGACAGAAATGAAGTCGATGGTCATGAGTGCTAACACAACAGTATTTAACTATGTGTATGTTGCTTGGCCCATAAAAACCTACAAGGCAACCTGCGACGCCATTGGGCCACCTAGGCCTCTTACCAAGCTCATTACGGATAGGTTGGTATAATTTTTTAAGAAAGTTGGCTCGAATCCTCGGGCATCGCCGAAAATCATGGGGTAACACCCACAAAAAACTAGTGAAATCATATGTTTTCAGTTGTTTGGCCCATAAAATCCCACTAGGCATCCTATGGCTCCGCTAGGCAACCTAGGCCTCTTGCCGAACTCGTTACGAACTAGTTAGTATAATATTTAGAGAAAGTTGTCCTGGACCCCGAGCAGCACTACAAACCATGGGCTAACATCCGTGAAAAACTGTTAAGATTGGCTTTTTGTTGTTGCTTGGACCATAAAATCCTACCAGGCGTCCTAAAGCATCTTCGTGCCACTTGGGCCTCTTTTTAGACTTTTTACAAATAGGTCAATGTAATTTTTTGGGAAAGTTGGCTTTAATCCCCATGCAGCACCACAAACCATGGGCTGACACCCATGAAAAATTGTTGAAGTCGCTTATTTTAAGTTTATTAGCCAATAAGATCCTTTAAGGCATCCAATGGTGTTGATGATCCACTTGGGCCTCTTGCCGGGATCACTATAGATAGGTCAGTGTAATTTTTTGGGGAAGTTGTCCCGGATCTCCAGGCAGCGCCACAAACTATGGGCTAACACCTATGAAAAACTACCAAAATCGCATGTTTCATGTTATTTGGTCTATAAAATCTAACTAGGCATCTTGAAGTGCCGCCGAGCCACTTGGGCCTCCTGCTGGTCTCGTTACGGATGACTCAGTATAATTTTTCAGGAAAGCTGGCCTGGATCCCTGGGCAACATAATAAACCATGGGCTAACACCCATAAAAAACCTCCAAAAATTTCTTGTTTCCTATTGATTAGCCCATAAAATCCTACTAGGCATCCTATGATGCCTCTTGGCCACCTAGGCTCTCATTGGGCTTGTTACGGAAAGGTCGGTGTAATTTTTTGGGAATGTCGGCCCAGATCCCCAGCATGCCACAAGCCGTGGTCTAACACCCATCAAAGATTATAGAAATCGCCAGTTTCCTATTGTTTAGCTCATAAAATCCTACCACTCTTCCTAAGGCACCACCGAGCCTCTTGAGCTTCCTATAGGCTCATTACCAATAGGCCGGTGTAATTTTTTGAGAATGTTAGCCTGGATCCACGATTAGTGACATAAACTATGGGCTAATACCCATGAAAAATTATTGAAATCACATGTTTCCTATTGGTTGGTCCATAAATTCCTACCAGGCATCCTACGGTGCTATCGGGACAGCAAGACCTCTTGACAGTCTCGTTATGGATGGATTAGTATAATTTTTTGGGAAAGTTAGCCCAGATCCCTAAGTAACACCACAAACCGTGGGATAACACCCACAAAAAATTGCCTAAATTATATGTTTCTCGTTCATTGGCTCATAAAATCCTGCGAAGCTTCCTGTGGTGTCGGGCCACCTTGGCCTCTTACCGGGTTCATTACAGACTGGTTAGTGCAATATTTTGGAAAAGTTGGCCCGAATCCCCAGGTAGCACCATAAACCGTGGGCTACCACCCATGAAAAACTACCAAAATTTCTTGTTTCTTGTTGTTTGGCCCATAAACTTCTACCAGGCATTTTGCATCATCCCAGTGTTGCCTGACCCTCTTGCCGAGCTCATTATGAGAAGGTCGGTGTATTGTTTTGGGTAAGTTAGCTTGGGTCCATGGGCAGTGCCACAAACCATAGGCTAACACCCACAAAAAAGTACTGAAATCACATATTTCCCATGCTTGGGCCATTAAATGGCACCATAGGGCCACCTGGCCTCTTGTAAGGCTCTTTATGGATGGGTTAGGGTAAGTTTTAGAGAAATTTGGCTTGAATGCTCGAGCAACACCACAGTCTGTGGGCTAAAACCCATGTAAAACTACTAAAATTGCCTGTTTCCTGTTTCTTATCCTATAAAATCATGTCTGGCGTCCTGCGGCACCACTAAGTTACCTGGGCCTCTTGTCGGGTCTGTTATGGATGGATAGGTAAAATCTTGTGGTAATATTGGCCCGAATCCTCCGGCAGCACCAAAAATCATGGGCTAACACTGATAAAACCATCGAAATAACTTATTTCCTATTACTTGCCCTAAAAAATTCTACCAAATGTCCTGAGGTACCACCGAGCCACTAGAGCCTCTTGTTTCCTATTGCTTGGCCCATAAAATTTTACCACGCATCCTGTGACATCGTCGGGACACCTAGGCCTCTCGGAGAGCTTGCTACAGATGGGTCGGTGTAATGTTTAGGGATAGTTGGCCTGAATCCCCAAACAGCGCCACAAACCATGGGCTAACACCTATGAAAAACTGCCAAAATCATTTGTTTCCTATTGCTTGGCCCATAAAATCCTACCCTGCGTCTTGTGGCGCCTCCAAGCTACCAAGGCCTCTTGTCGGGCTCATTATGGATGGGTCAGTGTAATTTTTTGGGAAAGTTTGCCTAGATCCCTTGGCAGCACTAACAACCATGGGCTAACACCTACCAAAAAACTACCAAAATTATTTGTTTCCTATTGCATAGTTCATAAAATCCACCAGGCGTCCATCAACTTCGTCGGGCCACTTGGGCCTCTTGTCGCACTTGTTACGGATGGGTCGGTCTAATTTAATGGGAAGGTTGATCTGGATCCCTGGGCAGCGCCACAAATCGTGGGCTAACACCCACGAAAAACTATTGAAATTGCCTATTTCCTGTTACTTGGCCCATAAATTCCTACAAGGCATCCTACGGGCACTGTCGAGCTACCTGGGCCTGTTGCTGGGCTCGTTGCAGATGGGTCGGTATAATTTTTTGAGAAAGTTGGCCTGGAGCCTTAGCTAGTGCCACAAACTGGCTAACACCCATGAAAATCTACTGAAATTGCCTTTTTCTTATTGCTTAGACCATGAAATCTTGCAAAGCATAATGCGTCCCCGCTGTGCCACCTGGACCTCTTGCTAGGCTCTTTACGGGTAGGTCAGTGTAAGTTTTTATGAAAGTTGTTTCAGGTCCCTGGGAAGTGCCACAAACCATTAGCTAAAAACCACGAAAAAAAACTGAAATCACCAATTTCCAGTTGCTTGGATCATAAAATCATACCAAGCGTCCTACAGCACCGCCGGTCAACCTGGGCCTCTTACAAGGATCGTTGCAGATGTGTCGGTAATTTTAGGGAAAGTCGGGTGGGATCTCAGGGCATCGCCATAAACAGTGGGCTAACATCCATGAAAAACTACCAAAATTGACTATTTCTTGTTACATAGCCCATAAAATCCCACTGGGTGTTTGTGGCTCTGCTAGGACACTTAGCCCTCTTGCCGAGCTCCATACGGATAAGTTGTTATAATTTTTCATAAAAATTGGCCAGATCTATGGGCAGTGCCATAAACCATGGCTAACATCCATGAAAAACTATCAAAATCACCTATTTTCTACTGCATGACCTATAAAATTCTACCAAGCCTCTTGCGACACCATCAGGCCACCTAGGCCACTTACCGAGCTCATTACGAATGGGTTCAATGTAATTTTTTAGGATTATTGGCCTAGATCCCCATGTAGTGCCATAAATCATACGCTAACACCCACGAAAAAACTATCGATATTGCTTGTTTCCTGTTGCTTGGCCCATAAAATCCTACCAGGCATCCTGCGATGCCATCGGGCCACCTAGGGATCTCGTCGGGCTTGTTATGGATGGTTCAGTATAATATTTTGAAAACGTTGGCATGGATCACCGAGCAGTGCCACAAAACATGGGTAACACCTATGAAAAACTATCAAAATCACTTGTTTGCTATTGCTTGGACCATAAAATCCTACCATACGTCCTGCGGCTCCGCTAGACCACCAGGGCCTCTTGTTGCGCTCATTACGGATGGGTCGGTGTAATTATTTTTGAAAATTTGTCCTGGATCTCTGGGCAGCACCAAAAACCATAGGCTAACACCCACTAAAAGCTACTGAAAATCATCTGTTTCATGTTCTTTGGCCTATAAAATCCTACCAATTGTCCTGCAGCACCATCGGACCACCTGGGCCTCTTGCCGATCTAGTTATGGATGGTTCATTGTGATTTTTTGGAAAAGTTTACGAATCCCCAGACAAGGCCATAATTGTGGGCTAACACCCTATCTAGACCAATAATTTTAATTAAGAAATTCTTGAAAAATCATAAATTAGTGCTCCATTATGTTCTATTGATACAAAGAGCAAATTGAACTAGAAAGTAAGATTATACTTTTGAGTTTTATCAGGATGGAACACTTTAAAATGCTTCTCAGTCTCTGCTCCTATCTTCAAATTTTCATCAAACGTAGCAAATAAATAAGTTTCTATAAGTTTTCTTGGCTTGTGTACAGTTCCTGCGTTTGATTTCACATGGCTAATCAAATTCCTATAATAAATGGCTGCATTTTCAATATTTTCCCCAACACCAACACCATAAGATGGCCATCCACTTTTAGAGACAACAATCTCAATGTTATTTCCACCACCAGATTTCTCAATTGCATAATAAATTGAATCCACCATAGCATCAAGTAGATTGTAACACCTCGATGGATCGGGTGATTGTGTGTAATAGTGCATAAGGGAGTTCAACATGATTAGGGTCACCCTTAGAAGCAACATCAACATGTACCTGCTGATGATCTCTAACACCTGTCTCTGTAGCATGAAAAGATGCAGGCCCAAGTGGATATCAGTACGTGGAACTGACGAATATGTAAAATAGCTGAGTGAAACAGATATAGATAGAATAACAAAACTCAAAGGTGTTTAATCAAAATGTCAAGTGTCTATCTAAAGCAGAAACAAAGAGTAGACAAATGACCTATCAGTACCAATCCAGTCCAAATCAAGTCCAATCCAATTGAATCAAATTAGAGCACTATCAGTAACGATCCTATCTGGGAGTTTCTCTTATCCGACAACAATCACTTATGACCTAGTGATCGTACAACAATCTCACTAATGTTGCCACAATCGTTTAATACTTCTCTAGGTAAAGAACAAATCGATCTATAGTGGATCCCAATCAACCAAGTTCGATATTCTTTTAGGGACCTATCATAAAGAACATCCTACTTAATGTTTTAATCCTCTTGGCGAGGTAGTTAATGAGTTCAATTTGGGCTTACTCTCACTCATTTCGGTGCTCGATAATCCTCCAAAGACTCAATGCTCATAAGGCAATCACTCTTAATTAATTAGTATCGTTTAGAAATATATCAACTCAAATCATCACATCAACGATCAACTCTTTGGTTACATTCGTTTAAGGTTTAACTCTTGACTCATAGAGACTCGATTATGCATCACTCTAACTCATAGCATCCAGGAAATAAAAAGTGGAGTCAAAGCATCTAGGAATTTCATAGGCTTTCTAGGCTCAAATTGTACACATGCATGCTCAATTGAAGAAAATTTGTAAAAATAATAAGATTGCATGTTAGGGTTCATGTAGTATGGAAAAATCATCTATTTCAAGTATTTAGTTCGTGATGGTTCATGAAAGATTATGTAGAAGTACATTAGAATTTAAGAAAAATATTGGAGAAATATGTATTGGAGACTCAACTCATTCACAACTCTATCAATTTAGGGTATGGGGCACATGGAGGAACGTAGTCCATGTTTTGGTTAGCCTAACATACTTGAAAATAGGAGGACAATCAACTTCTCAAATAATCTCTATTTACGTGCTTGGAACCCTAGCTTTTCCCTTTCCTCATTGCTCTCTAGAATTTCTAAGTGATTTTGTGTGATAATACCCTTAGGGTACTGATAAGGGGTCTAAAACAAGTCAAAAACTTCATGGGTTTTAATTAAAAAGGGTAGGAAAAGACAAAATCACCTTTCTTAAAAACTATCTCCTAAGTCTACGAGACCCCGTCTACGAGCCTTAGACCATTATACGAGCCGTAGACAACCTCTCGTAAACAAGGGATCCTGAAATTTGAGTTAATGAAATTTGTCATGAAACCTCCTCTACGAGCGTTCTACAGGTCATATTACCTATAGTAGAATTTAGACCAAAATTACAGGTTTCTGAATCTTGTTCTCCACTTGATAGACGACTCATGAAACATGTTATAAGTCGTGTTACCTCTCAGAGAACCTCTTCACTACTTGATCAAATTTTTTTAAATCTAGAACACCTTTTACGACTTGGTCTATGGGCTGTACTCCATTCTACGGCTCGTAAACTCTCTAGTAGAACCAGATCTAATGACCTGTTCACTGTCAAAATTTCTGGGGTGTTACAGTTTCAATAACTTCCACCAACATAAGTTGTGAGGTAGTGAGTAGTTGCAACTAAAATAAACTTTCACCATTTATCATCTAGTTAGAATTTAGTTAGTAATTAAATATTAAACCAAAATTAGTATTAATATGAGCCATAAAATTAACATATGTGGGCCATAAAAAACTAACATTATGTCTTTACATATTATCACACATATATAACTATAAGAAAAGAAAAGTATAGAGTAGGACTATTATAGAAAAGGTAAGATGCAGGATAATATATGTCTAAAGCTCAAAGAATAGCAAAAATAGTTACTTAACAAAGTTCATATTTCAAAAAGTCCAAATAATAATATACAAAAGTAAAGATGTTAATGTTGAGATAAGCTTTATTTGAGATTGCTACTATGGCTTTTTTATAGTTCCTTTCGGAAGTTGCACGAAATTATAATAAGATAGTTGATTGCTAAGACCTGAATAAATACTATATTGTTGAAAATTATGAAAATTAAATCAGTAAAACTAATCTCTCCCTTTCGTCAACTTTTCAGTATGTTGATAGTCCAAGCCATGATGCCTTTTTTGTTTAATTTTTCATTCGGTTTTCTATACTTACATTAGAGTAGTTTGACTAATCTGAATTCACCTCGCTTAAGACTCCATTTTAAAGCAACTAAAACTTTTCATATTTTAAACTAAAATAAGGTAATGATAATACTAACATGTGTAAGATTATTATTTTAAAAAAAAGGAATAATTACCTTTTTGAATTTCTTTTGTAAAATATTTACTGTTTTTAAATATATTTTTTATTTACTACCTAGATATTTCATATTTGAAAAATATTTACCATTTATGGCAATTGTATTATGTGTTAACCCCTTGTTTGGATGGTTGTTACCCGTTGTATTGTATTGTTAATTTAAGTGCAACGTTTGTTTTGACTGTTACTTAACTTTCATTGTATTGTATCATTTAATTTTATCGTTAGTTAACGACGAAAAGACCCATTTTGTGTAACGACCGACTTGGTGTGGTTGCGTCATTACTTTAATATCTTCTCATTTTGTTACTTTATTTTATCATTTACACTATCTTTTCATGGAATCTACCACATACCCTTCAATTCTTGTAAGTTTACAATTCAAATTATGGATGTATGATATTATGTAATGACGAAGAACAATACAATATATCCAAACATTGTAGTCATTGGAACAATACAGTACGATACGATATGATATGATATAATACAACATATTATGAAACAATACATAACAACCATCCAAACAAAATGTAAAAGTGAATTAATTATATATGTATTATAAATGTATTAAAATGCATTATAATTATTTTTAATATAAATGAATTACACTATGTATAAAAGATGTATTCTAAGTATTTTAAAATATATTAAATTTATATTTTGAAAAAGAATATCGGCATTATGTATTAAAAGTAAATTATATATGTATAAAAATTATATTGGTATAAATGATAAATATTTTCTAAATATGAAATATATAGGTAAGTTCCTCCCAAAAAACGAGAGAATAAATACACTTGTAAACTTAGTACAAACTATATTTATCCCCGATAATCTAACATAAGGTAAGAAAAAAAAAGCAATGATAATAACAAACTAGAATACTATTACATCAATTAATGAGAGTTAAAAATAAGGTGAAAGACTTACAAGTAGGAATATGAAAAGAAAGAGCGGGGGATTCCATTCTCATCAATTTGATGCTCATAGAATATATAGATATTGAAGTAGTCTTCTTGTCCCTTTAGAATTGATATGATTTTTAGACTTCAAATAGAAATAAAGTACAATATATCAAATCTATGTTAAAGATTAAGATTGATTTCATGTGATACCTTTTGATTTGACATAGATGTTAAAAAAAAGATTTTTAAAATTTATGATCTAAAATTATTTTTAAATATTTATATGAATAAAAATTATTTTATTAAAGGTAAAAATAAAATTGTAAGGGTGAATTATTTTCGGTAAGGTGATATTCTTTTGGGGACGAACTAAAAAGGAAAATGTGTCACATAAAGTGGACAAGTGGAGTAAATATTTATCATTTTAAAAATTAGCAGATGTCAATTTTGCTATGGATATCCTTTTGCCTATTTTTTGGAACTCTTTTTGGATTTTCTATTTTTTGGATTTTTTTAAAAAAAAATCCTATTTATAAAACCATTTTTTGGAGTGTTTTTTTTTTTTGCCTTTTTTTTGTACTTCTTGTGGTTTTTTTTTTTCCTTTTTTTTTGTTTTTGTTTTTGACAATTCTTTTTTCCTATTTTATACAACCTTTTGGGACCTTTTTCATTTATGACTTTCTTTTGGCTTATTTTTTAAACCAGGGGACTTTTTTTAAATTGTTTTTGCCTATTTTTGGGAAATTTTAAATTTTTGACTATTTTTCCGAATCACTATTTTAGTTGGAAAAAAAAAATCTCCATATAAAAATTTGACAAGATTTTCTACATTAAATTTTTATGTGTTTATTTTGCTTATGGGTTTTTGAGATGAGGGTTCTCAGGATATAACCTCTCTACCTTGTGAGGTAGTGGTAAGGGTTGCACATACTCTACTCTCCTCAAACCCCGTTTGTGAGATGTATGTTGTTGTTGTTTATTGAAGTAGTCTTGTTATCCCTTTACAATTGATATAATTTTTAGATTTAAAAAAGAAATAGTATACGATATGTCAAAATTATTTCAAATATTAGGATAATAATTAAATAATCGTTTGCCTATTTTGGGGGGACACTTTTTGAATTTAATGTTTTTTTTACCTTTTTTTAATGTTATTTTGCCTATTTTTTTAAAATGGTTTTTTGAATTGCTTTTTTTTTTTTTAGGCTTCTTTTGGGGACCTTCCTTTTTGAATTTTTTTGACAATGTCCTAAATGTAGCTTTGTGAAGATATTTGGAATATGTTAGCATATCCAGATCAACAATTTTAATCAGCAAATCCTTGAAAAATCATACATTAGTGCTCCATGTTTTGATTGATACAGAAAGCCAATTGAACAACTCTACTAAAACTAGAAAGTAAGATTATACTTTTGAGTTTTATCAGGATGGAACACTCCAAAATGCTTCTCAGTCTCTGCTCCTGTCTTCAAATTTTCATCAAATGTAGCAAATAAATAAGTTTCTATAGTTTTTTCTGGCTTGTGTACAGTTCCTGCATTTGACTTCGCATGACTAATCAAATTCCTATAATAAGTGGCTGCATTTTCAACATTTACCCCAGCACCACCACCATCAGATGGCCATCCACTTTCAGAGACAACAATCTCAATGTTATTTCCACCACCAGATTTCTCAATTGCATAATAAATTGAATCCACCATAGCATCAAATAGATTGTAATACCCTGATGGATCGGGTGATTGTTGCGTGAATAGTGCATAAGGGAGTGCAATATGATCAGGGTCACCCTTATAAGCAAAAAAGGGATAAACATTCGCTAATACTGGAGCGTTGTTCTGTTTCAAAAACTCAATAATCGGGTTGATGAAACCACTAACATCTTCATGAAATGTTGATTGAGATGGTGGATACGTATTTGCCAGTAGTCCCGTCTCTATAGCTGTTGAGACCTTTATACGATTCTGTTGTTTGAATGTGGTTATCACTCGTTGTACGTTTTCCATGGCAGGGAGAAGGGAGGGAACAAATTGAGATGATCCATTATTGACAGGAGATATTTCATTTCCAACACTTATATATTTGATTTTGACTTGTTTGATATAATTCATAACATTGGCAACAACCCAATTGTAAGCTTCTTTTGGATCTTTTAAGGCTTGAAGTTTGTCATTGGGAATACAAAGAATGATTTCAATGTTACTTCCCTTGAGAGCATTGAGTGTTTCAGGAATTGGATCATAGACTCTCACTTTTGTTATGCCATTAGCTTTATAAAGATTCACAACATCTTGAGCTGATGGTAAGTTATTTCCATTTCTTCCATAACATAATCCGACAGATGATTGTGCCTCTGCATTATTAAAAAGAGATTCAACTTTGATCGTGAATTCAGACATAAAATATAAAATATAGTAATTATCAAATGTGACAATGAGAACACAAACTAAAAAAATTAAATCTTTCAAAACTTTTAAGCAGTAATAATAAGAAGAAAATACCTTTAATTTGCATGTATGCAATTAGCATACAAGCAAATACAAACAAGGAAAAGTTGGCCATCATGAAACAATATGAAGCAAATAAAATTAGACTTGTAGGAAAATGATGGCTTCTTATATAGGAAAAGACAAAGACTAGAGTACAAAAGTCATAATTTAAGATTAAAAAATAAATTTAAGTATTCATTATAAAGCTAAAAATAATTATCATAAGTCAAAAATCATAAATCAAAAATTTTTAATTTAGATATTTTGACTTATAAATGTTTTAATTACTTTTTTATACAAAGATTGAATTTTCACTACATTTTGTAAGATTGTAGTACTAAATTATTGATGATCTGAAGAAAGTAAATAACCCTTTCGTGTATTAGTCAAATTGCATTAAATTATTAATAATCTGAAGATGTGAATGAATAGACTTTTTGTGTATTAGTCAAATTGCATAAAGCTTACAAAAATATCAGTTAATTCACTAACAAAAACTTATTTCTTTTATTTTAATTTATTTATCGATTTTAATTTGATATAAAATATGTAGAAATTAAAATGATCTTGAATCTTAGTCTTAAAGTAAAAGTATATTAGAAAATTGATCTCATGAATACTATTAGAGAAATATTTTTGACATGCATTTTGAAACAATTTCAAAACTTTGTAAAATGCTCCTAACATTAACATTAAGACAAATTTTCTTGTTGTGAAATATTGGGTCCTAAGTTTATCCTTAGTTGTTATAACCTTATGATTTTCATCAGGTTTATCTGAATATCTATAATTCTAGATTATTTGTCTTGGTGATAAGTTTAAATATATTAATTTTTTTTTAATTTGTATTCGACTATTCTTGCATTGCTAGATTGGTTCATTTATTCTTAATGCTTCTTTTTTATTCAGCTTGTTAGTATGTATTCATATCAATTTATTGTTTTTTGTCTAGGGTAAACTCTTCATTTTCACTTTAAGAAACATTAGTCTAATGAACAACGTAATTATTTAACTTGTAAATAATTATCAATAGTAGAAATACATATCCCTTACCTTAAAGATTATGAATATGCATTGTAACGACCTGATCACATCGTTATGGAAAGATCAACAGGGAAGGAAATTGGGCTAGAATATTTTTGAGTAATAAATTGAGAATTTTGAGCCTAGACAGATTTGGATAAATTTTGAGTCACGTGAGGTCTAAGGCAATCTGATAATAAATTGGGAGTCGAATTGCAAGTTTGAGCATCCGAGTAGATAGCTAAGATAATAAGGATCTTGTATAGCTTTATGGAACTAAATTCGTGTGAGTATAATTCTCGAAATTGATTTTCGTGCTAAGGATATATTTTGAAATCTCATAATTCGAGAGTGTGTTGCCAATCTTTTTTTTTTTTTTTTTTTTAAAAAAAAAAGAATATCGGGTCAGTGACCATTTAATTGCATCTAATAAATGATTGGGCTATAAGTGGCCCAATACAAACGGGTCAAGCAGAACAATTCTAAAGGTCAGCGTATACACCGACCTAACCTCAAATAAAAGGGGAAGACCTAGCTAGTTTCCTAACTATGGCCCTTTCACTACTCTTGCCCTTCATCCGTCGTTTCTGGTGTTTCCGCGGGAGCCGACCAAACGCTTCTTCGTTCGCTTATGGGTGTCCAACAAACTTCATATTTTGTCTATGGCGACCTCTCTCATCAGCTGGCAAAGGTGAGTGTCCTTTCTTCTTCAGTTTCGTCTCATACGAGCTAAGACCTGATCTAAACCTATTGATTGTAGATGTTGTCTCCAGCGAAAAGTACCAATCGTGAAGAGTCGAGGCCACCTCCATCATCTTTGTCCATGTACGAACCCTCCCTTCTATTTCTTTTGTATGCCCATGTTCTTCCATTGTTAACCCTCTTCTCTTTTTCAAAAAGCCATCTGGAGCAGGCGTAAGGAGCGTCTGGCTTTTGAAATGGCATGGGTGATGATGCATGCTTTGAACGACAAACTGGTTCTGATTCTTCTTCTTTTACTTCTGGTTTTGTCCAATATTTTGGGAGCTGACTAGTCTATAGTAGACATTTATTTGCACATTTCTTCCCCTTGGCCTTATCCGTATAAATTTGTTTTGTCCAAACATTAGGCCCTGTAATTAGCTGTGAATGCTACTGCTGCTCTGTATAGTGCTACTTTTCCTTATTCGTAATGTTGGAACTCCTTGTTTATCCATGTTTAGTATTTTCCTAGCCATGTGGGTAGTTGTCTTAATACTGTGAATGTGTGCTTTCCTTCATTATTAGCTGTTATGTTCGCAATATAGTCTGCAAATTGGTTTGCTTCTCTAACCACATGCATAATCTTGAATTTCCTGCCCTCCATTAGTCTTAGGATATCCTCAATTATCTCTGCAATTTCCCAGGGTATCTTCCAATCTCTCTGTATGATGCACTTCAGACTCGGTGAGTCTGTCTCCATTGTTATCCTCTCAAAACCTTGTGAGACACAGCACATTAAGGCTTCCCTTATTGTTGTGGCCTCTACAATAGTGTTTGTGGTTTCCCCTAAATGATTTGCTTCAGCATATATGAGGTCACCATACAAGCTACTATGGCAACGGGGTAAGTTGCCATCATAGGAGAGGAAGATGGAGGTGGAGGTGGAGGTGGGGGGATAGATGCAAACTTAAATCCTAGAAAAGTCTCAAGTTCATTTTTACTTCTCCCACTTCATCCTTGAGAGACCAGATTAGATCTAAGATAGCTTTTCTCAAGTTTTCCACCAATTCTCTTCCTAAAAATAAGTTAATCCATTCCCTAACGTATATTTAGTTTCTAGACTATAGAATCTAGGTAGAACGATCATGGGAAAAGATTTAGACATGTGATTTGTGGTGGATAAAAGCCCTAGTTTGGGGGAGATGATCATAAGAGTGGCCAATAATTAAGATTTTCCTATAATTCAGGTAAATTGGGGCATTATTGTTGATTTTTTTTAATTTTGTATTTTCTTTATTGTTATAGACCATGAACGAGTTAGGACTTTGCAGAATGGGAAAGCATACATTAGGGTAAAGTTTAATAAAGAATAAAACATAAATTAGAATTATTTAAATTTAAATAAGGGTATAAGTAAAAAAAAATAAGAGAACCATGGGATACCACCAAATTGGTGGTTTCAAAAAGTGAGGATTTTCATGGTTAGATAACCATGAGACCAAACCATACCATACCATTTAACTAATGACACAATTAAAACAAACATGATTTTCTTAATAAACATATCATACCATACCATGAAAAACCACCATCCAAACCAGTTGTTAATGTCCCAAAAAGAGGACTAGATTTGATTATGAATCCAATGATAGTTACTCGTCCCCTATCTTGAAAAAGTATTGGACTGATGTGGCAATGACACCGCTTCGTTGTACATCATTGACTCATAGGTGATGATTATCGATTAGAGAAATCCCAAATAGGATATTATAGTTCTCAAAATGATTGGACTGAGTGGTTTATTATTGAGATTTCTTACCACGCAGTTTAGTCTAAAACTTGTGTTATTTTACTGATTTATAACCAAAAACTTTAATTTATCCATATAAGTGTTATATCGATTATAAGCATCAAAATAATGGATAATTGAATTTGAATTTAATCATTGTTTTCAAATTAATCCTTCAAACAGTAGACCACTTTGGTGATTATCTAATCTCACATATAATTCTAAGTTATTTTAACATAATGGAAGCATTAAACTTCTTCATATCTGTCACTAACAATAATTATGACTCATAGAATTTCATAAATAGGATTCATAAAGTTGAAAGTGAACATAAATCTGAATGAAAAATCACTAGTTTTAGAAACCTTGCTTTGATACCACATGTAAGGATTTACCATAATTCAAATTGTCAAACATAAACAATCTAACATGAAATCCTATCAAAAATTCAAGATTGTAAAACTATATGATTATGGTATTTGCTTTATGTTTCCATCATACTCATGTTAGATATGCTTCAGCGAATCGAGTGAGATAGGTCATCTTATTGCTTCCCATGTTCAGCCTTTTCTCATATTTATTTGAATCATTTTTCAATCTTGAATAAGTTTGCTTCATCTTTGCTTTAGTGTGTACTGAGATGCCTCTGTCTTGAGGGGTCAATCTTCTTTCCAGCCTTTAAAAGGGATAAAAACTATTTGATATCATAATACGAGATGTTGTTTAGATTAGGTTGTTTTGAAATCACATGACTAAGTTCTGTTTTCTCTTTGTTGATGAAGCTTTCTCAAACAATCAAAATCATCAGTTTTTCTTTTCATTGCTTTGTTGTAATGTTGTTGTCCTGGTCACTTGCATAGTTGTTTTGGCTTCATTCAATTTATTTGTTCACTTGTTAAGATGTTAACTTTAGCATCATATAATAGGAATCTGGAATGGATATTATTGTTCGAAGTGCAAAGCATATCTACTTTATCTTGTCTGATCTAAAACTTGCCAATCGATATGTTGCTTTTGTCTAAGATAGAATAGAATACTGTTTTTCAGCCCACATGACCCCCTCCCCTCCTTTATCCTTGTTAACCTTGTTGGAATGTCTTCACATTTCTGTTAAGAATTTTTAGTGTTATATATATAATGATGAACACCCAGTCTTCTCAGTTCCAGCACCACTGAATGTTCCTTTCAGGATATAGTTGATCATTCTTTTTTTTTTATTTGTCTTAGAGGTATGTAGTTGTATCGACAATTACCAGTTTCACCTCATTTATAATTTTCATAGGCTATTTGTCTTTGTTTATTACGAGTAGACTGTTATGGGGCTGTATTGACCAAGTAATTAATTTAGCATTGTTCAAGTTCAGTTTACTTATGTTTTTTTTATTTTTCTTTACATGTGATCTCGATTCGAGTCCCTGTGAGGACTCTATCCTGCATTTTAAGACATCATAGAGTCCGGGGAGCAAATTCACATGTTTCGAGAGCTGGAGAATGAGTTGTATACATACTTATACAACTGATATACAGGAATATGCCAAAAGTATTCACTGTGATACAGTGATTAAATACTGCAGTGGAAAAGTGCTGGAGAAGGCCCAAAAGTTGTGGCAGATTGTTAAATGGGCTAAAGGCCCAAAACCCCTTCAACTCTCTTCTTTTATTTTTTTTTATATATTTGTATTTATTTAGATGCTAACATTGTTTATTATATTATCAGTTTCGATCTAATTAATTTTCCCAACATGTCTTCATTTATGTTAATTTTTGTTTTAATGATTTTCTCAAGGTTAGAATTATTGACTTTAATAAAAACTCTTTCAAAAATGGGTCAAGTATTAGTCAACTTCCTTTCAAAATTGGTCAATTTTGTCAAAATTAATTTTTCACTTAGTCATTTTTAAACTTAGTCAATCTTTAAAAGTTAATCGAACTTTTTAATTGTCGATTGAATTAATTACTTTTCAAATTGGAAATTGAACGCTTAATCGATTCTTGGATATTTTAAAACTCTTTTATTAGGTTTTAAAATTAGGTTTTTTAATTTTTTTTAAAAATTAAGTGATGTTTAATTTCGAAAATTTGATTTATACTTAAATCAATTAAGTATTAAGTCATTTTTGAAAATTTAATGTTATTTTTTTAAATTAACACATGTAATATAAATGAATTACACTATGTATAAAAGATGTATTCGAATTGTAAAAATATATTATACATGTATTAAAATATATTAAATTTATATATTGATGAAAAATTTGCATTATGTATTAAAAGTGAATTAT
>JAOTQJ010000007.1:20329224-20345880 GCA_025642045.1 Solanum sejunctum | reverse complement strand
GGTTGGGGTGAGGGGAATTGGGTAGGTTAGAATAGGAATGATTTCAAAAAATGTAAAAATTTTTTTTGAAAACAAAGTTTTAATCTTATTTTATTTTAAAAATCGGGAAAGGATATTGTAGTATGGATGGAATAAAAAAAATCAATCTGAAATTGGATAAAAGTTTTAAAAAATATTTTTCTTAATTTTTGAAAGAAAATTATTTTTTTCAAATTTTTAAAAAAATAAATTAATTTAAAAAATATTTTTTAAAATATTTAATTCAACAAACATGGAAAAAAAGAGAAAGCACTTTCTCAAAAATATTTTTGTCAGTACCAAACACACCCGAGCTGAAAAAATTAGTAAACCCATCACCAATAATTAAGCAACCAATTTGAAAAAATAAGTTTAAAAATATAAAATAGAAAAAAGGGTGGACCCTCCTCTCTACTAGCTTCGTTTGATTTATCCCACGAAGGAAGCAATTTCATGATAACCAAAGATTCTTGAAAAATTGATCACGATTAAACGCCGGCCGTGAGATTAGATGACATATGTCGCCGGCGTTGACCGACACCGGAGATTTGCATCCGCGTAAAGGTCAGTTTTTTAACGCTCAATCTTTATATAATAATCTTTCAGAGCACAAAATAGCTTCAATGGATCACAATCTTGGGTTCACTTCATCGGATTTGAATCCGTCTCCATTTGGTTCTTCTGCTCCTTCAAGGCTGCAAAAACCCAGATTGTATAAAAAGAAATACACGGGTGCTCATAGAAAGGACCAAATGTTCGACCCTTTTCAGGGCGTTAGAGAAATTCAAGAAATGAACATGGGTCATGTGGAGTCGGTTTCTGGTGTATTTGGGAATGTGAGTTCTGCTTCTGAGGTTGATGGGGGTAGTGGGGATGTTGGTAATGAAGGATTTGTTTTTGGAGCTAGTCGAAGTCCTGGTTTGTTTGGAGCAAATCTGAGCAATTCTCATGGAAATATAGGGGAAGGAACAGTTCCTGTTGATGAAATGAGTAAACTCAAAATTGAAAGTGAGAAGAAAATGAATGTGCGCGGTGGTGTAAACAATTTGGTTTCCGATGCTGATGAGGGAGGGTCTTTTGTGTTTACTGGTGGCGATGCAAAACTTGATGAAATGGTAAGCAAGGAGGTGGAGAACAAGTTAAATATCAAAAGTGAGGAAACCGATGACTCTTCACGCAATATGGACAATGTAAAATCCAAGTATAATGTGTTTGGCAGCTTCTCGAGTAGTGAAAATGTTGATAATAAAGATGGTGGGGGTGTAGGAGTTGAACTCTTGAATGCGGTGGAAAAATTGAATATCAAAGGAAGAACTGAGAATGACATGAATGACTATGCATATAAACAAAGAGGCCCTCTAGGTGGAAAATCAGAGACATTGCTCCATGATAAGATGAAGAACATGCGTAAAAATGAGCCTATGTGTTATGTTGCAAATGAGAATGTAAAAGTTGATCCAAGTGGAAATGCTGTTGATAAGAGTGCCAGTGTAATTTCCGATTCAATTCCTTCAGGATTCCCATTTCAGGCAGGGACACAGAAATATCACTTTACTAATCAGGTTCATCCAGGCCCTCATAGGGGTGCAATTTCAACCTCCTCATTTCCCTCCTTTAATATCCCCGGTGAATCTATTATGGGTCCTTTTGAAGCACCATCAACTGATAGAACTGGAAAGAAGGTTGACTTTGTTTTTAGTACTAAGTCTGATGGTATGCTAAATCAAAATCTCACACCAACTACTAAAGGAAGCTTAAATAAGAAAGTTGAAACTAGAAGGGAAGCAACTAGAGATCCCAGATACAAGAAAAAGAAAATGAAACCTAAGCAAACACTCGCAATGTCTATGAACTTTGCTCAAGACTTTGCCTTCAGAGGAAGTTCGGAAGAGAATGCTGAACCTTCCGAGCCGTATTCACCGATGGATATTTCTCCATATCGTCAAACACCAGCAGATAATACACTTTCAAGAGGAACTTCTGTGGCTTCTGATGAGTCGTTTATTCTAAATGAGAATTCTGGATATAGTGATTCATGCTCTGCAGTTCCAAATGATACAACAGATGAAGATCTGATAGATGCAACAGTACGCATGAATATCAGTGAAAATGATGTGACATGTAGTGGAACACAAGAAGTAGAATCTAGATGCTCTAGTCATCATGGTGTAGATATGGGCAGTCTTCCTGAAGAGTCTACATCTATATCTGGGGCTGAGACTGAAAGCTTCAAATCTGCTACAGAGCATTTGGATTATAGTACTGATTCTTTCATAACTGCAGCAGATGATGAAGTGACATCTAAATCATCAACAATTGAGAGACAAGATAGTGACGAGGGAAGCCAGTTTAATGTTGCTTCAAATTTAGAAGAGGCTTATCAGGGTAGCTTCATATTTGCTGCACCCTCTATCGATCAAAGTCAGATAGCTGCAGCAACACGCCAACAGAAGAAGAAAAATCGAACGAAGCTCATTAATGACTCGTCTAGTTCAACTACAAAATTGTCTTACTCCTCGTCACCTGGGCAATTTTTTCAAGCGTCTGGACCATCTCCTCTTTCATCTCCCACTCATGTTAAGAAAGGAGATACACCTACTATAATAAACCATAGTCAGGGCAATAATGAACAAGCTAGGGTCAAGGAGGTCAACCATGAAACAGTTGCTGCAAGCATGGCTGTTCAGGAAGCATGTGAAAAATGGCGATTGAGGTACAAGTTACCGTTTTATTTTTAATCATTGAGCGGTCTACCTTGATCAAAGTTAGGATGAAATTTTGGGCCTATACTGTTACTGGATTCACTCCGTGTTAGTTCATGTTGTATTTCCTATCATACATGTCAATTTCTTCTTCTTCTATTCAATATCAGGGTGTGATTGTTCAGTCACTTATTCCTTGTGTATTTATATTCAAAGTTCATACTTGTGATATGAATTTATATCAGGGGGAATCAAGCCTATGCAATTGGGAACTTATCTAAAGCAGAGGAATGCTACACACAAGGACTGAACTATGTGTCCGAAAGTGACACATCCAAGAGCTGTCTTCGGGCTTTAATGTTATGTTATAGCAACCGTGCAGCAACACGCATGTGTCTCGGAAGAATGAGAGAAGCACTAGAGGATTGTATGAAGGCTGTTGCATTGGATCCGAACTTTTTCAGGGTCCAAGTTCGAGCTGCAAAGTAAGTTCCATGTGTTATTCATTTTACCTTCTGTTTGTCCTAAGTTTCTTCAGTCTCTATGTTGTATAGGTCTAGCTTCGTCTTACCTTTTGAAGATTCGGTTTGCTGACAGGCCTTGAGTAGAAATATGTCTGTTTTAATCAATCACAGTATATGAAACACATACAATATTGCCTTGAAAAGTAGCTTACTATTCTGTCATTCTTGTTGGGTAAACTTTCCTTTGAGATGCCTTCTTAACAAAAGCCATCTCAAATGTGATAATTTAGTTACTCCCGCCGTCGAATTTATGTGTTACCCTTTGCTTGGCATGGTGTTTTAAGAAAAAAACGAGGACTTTTGAAACTTGTGGTCTAAAATAATCCTTAGATATCTGTTGGTTGAGATTCATTTCATTAAGGGTAAAAGAGAATATTTAAAGTTAAATTATGTATAATTATAGTAACATGACATTCTTTTTGGGACGGAATGAAAAGGAAAATGTGCCACATAAAATGGGACAATTGGGAGAATTCTAACTCCCAATTGATAATGAGAGTAAAAATTCTTTCTTGGAATGTAAGGGGGGTTAAATGGAGAGAGCGAAAGGGGGATAATGAAAAGACTATTAAAGCAATGCAAGCTGATGTTCTAGTTCTTGTTGAGACAAAATTAGAGGGACCAATAGATAACATTTTACAAGCTTTTGGAGTAACAGATGGATGAGGGTGTTGATGAAGGAGGCTCAAGAGAGTAGCAAGTAGATTTTAATACTATGGGATGGGAGAATCTAGAGTAGGGAGTTGTTTCTGAATGGAAACCACAGCATAAATGAAAAATTCTCAGGAGTAAATGATGATTTCTGCTGGTATCTCAGTGAGTTATATGCAGATTGCAATAGAGTAAGCATGAAAGTACTATGGCAAGAGGGTAGCATTGTTATGGGGGAAAATAGGGCAAGTTTCAATTAGCAGTACAAATGTTGATATAGCTCTTTGGAAACACAATAAAAATGAGATATTCTGTAAAAAGTGCCCACACAAGAAGTCTCCAAGCGACTAATACAAATACTCAACGCAAGTGGAATAATTTTTGGGAGGCAGCATTCCTACCAAAGTTAAGTGCTTTACTTGGTTGGTTATCAAAAAGGCCTGCCTAACTCAAGAAGTGCTGCAGAGGAAGGCAATTGGTTCCTAGGTGTTTCTTGTGTATGGTGACTGAGGAGACAAGCAAGCACCTTTTTTGCATTGCAAGTACATTGCTCAGCTGTGGCATTTGTTTCTCAACAGCACTGGATATTGCTGGTCCATGCCTGAGCATACAACAGACCTTCTTACCTGCTGGATTAGAAGACGGGGAAATAAGAGCCAAAAGAGATGATGGAGATTAATTTTTTCATGTATATGGTGGTCTGTATGGAGAGAGAGAAATGCTAGATATTTTGAAGATAGGTCCAATTCCATTGATAAAGTCAAATGGAATTCTATTGTAACTTTACTTTTTTGGTGTAAACAACTATGTACAGAAGATACCAAATAGATTATAGATCTGATAGGGAGTCTGTAATCTGACTTTTTCATGGTGGCCAGCCTATCCTTAATGCTGAAGAATACACACTTACCAGTTTAAAAAAAAGACATGTTATCTTTTTTTAAAAAAGAGAGTGCTATGGCAAGAGCTGCTAGAGATGAAGCATAACATTAGTGGGCCTTGGCTTGTGTGATGATTTTAATGTCAATAGATATCCATCAAAGAGAACAAGTTGTCACAGACAGACTGGTGCTATGACAAAATTCTCATTTGCATTGAAGAAATGGAGATGGTTGATCCTCCTTTATGTGGAGGCTCTTTTGCTCGGAGAAAGGGACAGGATCATACTTGTACTTCGAGAATAGATAAGATTTCTATACTGTGGTGGTGGTGGTGTGGTGGGGGAGGATTTTAGTGGGTGTTTTGATTGACTTATTCTTTTAGCTTTTGGCTTTTAAGCACTTTTAAGTTCTGGAAGTGTTTGAGTAACCCAAAAAAGTTGAAAAAGTATAAAAAAAGTCAAAAAGACAAAAGTTGGAAGTTTCCAACTTATGGCTTTTGTTAACCTTTACATCACTTAACTTACTCAGATAACTTAGATCAACCTCCCCAAAATTGCTTTTAATTATAATCCTATTGTGCTATCCTGTGGAGATGAAGGGTGGAGAAAGTCTTTTAATTTAGAGAAATTTGAAACATGCTGGTTATAAGTGGAGGGTTTTAAAAGAAGGTGAAAGAGTGGTGGGAGCCATTTAGTGTGATTGGCCGACCAGGTTATATTTTGTCTGAAAAGTTAAAAATGTTGAAAGTGAAGCTTAAGGAATGGAGCAAAAACAATAAGGGTTTATTGAACAAAGGAGGGAAGATATTCTCAATCAAATCTCAAGTTGGGAAATAATTCAGGAACAAAGGCTCCTTCCTGATGATAGAAATATTGCAGAAGACACATCTGGGCATGGAATTTGAAGATGTGGCAAGGAAGGAAGAATTACTTTGGAAATAGAGATCTAGAATTCAATGGCTAATACAAGGTGACAAGAGCACCAAATTTTTCATGGAATTGCAACTTCTCATGAAAGATTCAACTCTGTAGATCAATTGGAGGTGGATGGAGCTGTTACGAAGAATCAAGTTGTGATCAAAGGGTATATTTGAACTTGTGTGTAATGTGGAAAGCTCCCTGCCTTGATGGCTATCCAATGGTGTTCTTCCAGACTTTTTGGCTCTGTTGAAGGAAGATATCATCAATACTATTCATTTTTTTCATTCCAATTATGTTTTTGAGAAAAGCTTTCCTGCAACTTTTATTGTTTTAGTCCCAAGGAAACCTGGAGCATTAAAGTTACGGATTTTAGGCCAATCAACCTAGTGATGAGAGTTTACAAGATCATTGCTAAACTATAGGGTAAAAGGCTAAAAAAGGTGGTGTCTAAATTGATCAACAAACATCAAATGGCTTTGGTAAAGGTAGGCAAATCATGGCTAAACACAAGTTGCTAGTGAATGCATTATTCGGAAAGCTTATGACCATGTGAATTGGTCTCTCTTTTTGAATACTCACAGACAAATGAGATTTGGTAGCAAATGGTTGAACTGGATTGAGGTGTCTATGAAAACAGATAAGTTTTCTGCCCTTGTGAATGAGGAACCTGTGAGCTTTTTTAAATCAAAAAGTGGGCTGAGACAGGGGGACCCTCCTTTTTTATTCATTTTGGTAATAGAAGTCTTTGATGGTATGATGAGGATTGCAACACAGAATAGATGGATTAAAGGTTTTCAGGTTGGAGGTTGAGGTTGGGAAGAAAAAGAAGTGTTCCATATGCTCTATGCGGATGAAACTACCATTTTTGTGAACCTACAACAAAAGAGATAAGCTACATCAGAGTGATTTTGGTTTTGTTTGAAGTAGTTTCAGGTTTGAAAGTTAAGTGAGAAAAGTAGTCTATTTCCTATAAATGAGGTCCCTCAAATCCAACAACTAGCATGTATATTGGGATGTAGAGTGGAGCATTTGCCTACTATATATTTTGGCATGCCCTAGGAAGAAAACACGATACAACGGAGATATTGGATGGTATTTTGGTGAAAACAAAAAAGAAACTTGCTAGATGGAAGGCACAAACCTATCCCTGGGGGTGGTGGTGGTGGTAAAGTGGTCCTTATTAACTCAGTTTTCAATTGTTTCCCTACCTATGTGATGTCCTTGTTCCCAATCTGAAGAAAGGTGGTGAAAAAACTGGACAAGCTTAGGAGGAACTTACTATGCAAAGGTAATAAGGGAAGTTTCAGATACGTAAGACAACTGCCTTTGCAAAGGCTGGCGTCTGATCATGTGCCTATTGCACTTCAATGTGGTAGCTGGGAGATCCCAAAATCTTATTTCAAATTCCGGAATTGGTGGTAAGGTTTTGTGGACAAATGTGGAATTCTTTTGAGTTCGCAAAGAGTCCTGATTACATCTTAGCCTCCAGACTTAAATCTCTAAAAGGAAAGCTCAAGTAATGAAGTAGGTGTGATCAAAGCAATTTGGAACTTCAAAAGTCAAGATTGCTTAATCAAATGGCTGATCTGGACTCAATTCTGGATTTTAGGATCCTGAAGAGGAAGTTGCTGAGTAGCAGAGTTATATTTGGAATAGGAAGAAGTCCTAAAAAATGAGTCGAGTATATGGAGACATAATCAAGGAAACTATGGTTCACGGGGGTGATAAAACCAGTAAGTTTTTTCATCAATCAACAAATGCCTATAAGAGATACAACCACATTGACAAACTCAAGGTGCAAAGGGAGACTATTGTGGAACCAGCAAAAATAGAAGAAGATGAGTCAAATTCTATAATAAGCTTTATACAAAAGAGGTAGAATGGAGGTCTACTGGTAACATCAACAACTGTCCCACTATTACAGAAGTTGAAAAAGAAGTTTTGCAGGCAAATTTGAAGAACAAGAAGTTTATAATTGTCTTAAGATGTGTGCATCAGATAAAGCCCCAGGCCCAGACAATTGTACGATGTGATTTTACATCAAGTGTTGGGAGGTCCTGAAGCATGATATCATGCGAGCTTTCCACAATTTCCATTCCAAGGAGATGTTTGAAAAAAGTTTCAATGCTACTTATATAGCCCTGATACCTAAGAAGATAGGGGCACAAGAGTTGAAAGATTTCTGACCAATTAATCTAGTTTATAAGAGGCAGACAAATAATGGATGCTGTGTTTATAGCCGATGAGGCAGTCGATTCAAGAATTTCTCAAAAGAAACGTGGTATTCTATGTGAAGTCGACATAAAGAAAGCCTATGATTATGTCAATTTGGAATTTATCTTGCAAGTCCTTATGCAAATGTGTTTTTGGTGCTAAATGGGTAGACTGGGTGAAGTTTTGTATCTCAACAGTGAAGTTCTTCAGTCTTGTTAATGAATGCCCTAAAGGCTTTTTCAATGCTCAGAAGGGGATCAGACAAGGGGACCCCATGTTCCCGTTCTTGTTCATTCTAGCCATGGAAGGTCTTTACAACATAGTGAAGGTGGCCAGTACTAGTGGATGGATCAAAGGTTTTGAAGTAGCCAGAACAATAACCAAAGAATGGAAATGACTTATCTTCAATATGCTGATGACGCCTTAATTTTTTTTTTTGTGGGTCAGAAGAGGAACAATTGAAGTACTTGAGAGTGATACTAATTCTGTTTGGGGCCATCTCAAGCCTGCACATCAATGGGAGGAAGAGACAAATTTATCCCATCAATCAGATGTCTGATATGGAGCTGTTGGCTATAATCCTAGGTGGTGAAGTGGGTAACCTACCAACAATTTACTTAGGTATGCCTTTGGGAGCAAAATCTAAATCCAAAGGAATTTGCGACTAGTAATGGAGAAATGTGAGAAGAACTTGACCAGGTGGACATCTCAATAGTTGTCCGTCGGAGGCAGACTTACTCTGATTAACGCTATCTTGGATGCTTTGCCTACTTTTATGCTCTCCCTATTCCAATCCCTTCCGGAGTTATTCTAAGTTTGGACATGATCAGGAGATCCTTCCTTTGGCAAAGGAATAAGAAAAAAAAGAGCTTTTCACCTAGTCAAGTGGAAGGAAATCATTAAAAGCAAGAGACAAGGGGGACTTGGCATCAGGAATTTTGAAACATCATAGCATAGCAAAACTTTAAAGGTTACATGGCTTTGGAGAATAGTGGAGATACTCACAGGCACCTCAAACACTATGGAGCAGAGTCATAAAAAGCAAGTACGGGGAAGAGGACACCTGAGTCTCGAAGCAGGTCAATACCCCATATAGAGTCTGTCTTTGGAGGACTATCAAAAGCTATTGGCCTTTTCTCAAAAAACAGTCCCACATCAGAGTGGTTAACGGGGACAAGACTAGTTTTTGGGAAGACAAATGGATCCGGTCAAGGAGCTTTAAAGGCTTGTTTCCAGATTTATTTGTTATAGCCTTAGACCAACATAAATCAGTTGCTGAGATATGGACTCAACAAGGGTGGGACCTTAGATTCAGAAGAATGTTGAATGATTGGGAGATACCTAAACTTGTGGAATTGCTTAACCAGTGGAGAGTTTTCAAGAGAGTGTTACAAGAAGGTGCAGATTGCCTATGGTGGAGGAGACATGTAAATGGAGCATATAAGGTCAACTCAGGGTATAGGATTTTGAACAAGTTAGAGCCACATATTACTAACTGGCCTTGGAAGAATATTTGGAAGACTAAGATGCCTTACAAAGTATCTTGTTTTTCCTGGCTTCTAGCTAAAGGAGCAGTTTTGACACATGAAAATTTGATGAAAAGCCTCACGGTTTGGCCTAGTGGCAATTGACTTGAGCCTTGGGGTTTGCTCCCTTTCAAGGTCTCAAGTTTGAAACCCACTGGGTGCAAACAATTTCTAAGGGCCATCAGACTGGGTAAAACCTGAATTAACCGTGGTGCACTTGCGAGAAACTCCTTACTGAGGGCCTGTGCACCCCCGGGATTAGTCGGGGCTCAAAGAGACTCGGACGCTCGGTGCAAATAAAAAAAAAAAATTTGATCAAAAGGAATATTGCTTTCTACTCTAGATGTTTCCTTTGCGAAAAGGAAGCTGAGACACTAAATCATTTGTTCCTACACTTCAGTGTTATAGATCAACTATGGAAGATTTTTATCAATCTCAGAGGCATAGCTTGGACAATGCCAAGAAAGACTGCTGACTCTCTTTTAAGCTTGGAGGAAGCAGGAGTGGGTGCAGGAAGCAGAGAAAGATGGAGGATCACATCCCATCATGCATTTGGTGGACTATTTGGAAGGAAAGGAATGATAGATGTTTTGAGGATAGGAGGAGTTTAGTATAGGATATTAAGCTAAAATGCATTTTGTTTTCTGTTTTTGGTGCACTAAATTGTATTCTACTGACACTGAAACAAGTCTGGATGTCCTAGGCACCATTTAGGATTGGTTTCATATATGGTATATTGTGTATCTATTCCATTTCTAAATTGTTGTTTCTTCTAGTACTATGGTAGTACTGGTTGTAATACAAAGTTCCCTTGATTAAAAAATGGGTTATAAATTAGTCAACTGGAAGACTTTACTTCTTAGCAAAGACAGAAGAGGCCTAGGGATCATAATTTGAGACTGCAAAATGAAAGCCTTTCAATGAAATGGCTGTGGATATAAACTGAGGAAGATGGAGCTCTTTGGAAGGAGGTTAGAGCAGCAAAGTATTGTGAACCAAACCCCAAGTATACAGAAATCACATGTGAACCATATGGAGAGGGGGTATGGTCATATATGGAAGGAAATATGTCTGGCAAGGTGGGCAATGGAAACAAACTAAATTTTGGAAAGATGGCTGGATAGACCATGCCTCTCTTAGGAAACTTTTTTCTGATTTGTTTCTTATTTGTGAGAACCCTGATGCTAAAGTGAGTGATTGTTGGACAAAACATTTATGGGACATATCTTTTAGAAGACTACTTAATGACTGGGAGGTGGAGAGGGTGGCAGAGCTACTGGGAAAACTAACTAGAATGAATATAACTCCAACAGCCATAGACAAGATCCTGTGGAAACATAGTAAGGGTAGAATCTTTCCAATCAACAATGCCTACAAAAAAGGGCAGTAAATGACAGGGAACCTAAAATATAATTGGAATTACTTTTGGAAGAGTGGCATTCCTGCAAAAGTGAGGTGTTTCACCTAGTTAAGCTGGTCCATAGGTGTTTTTTGTGCAACTTGACAGGAAAAACAAATAACCATCTCTTCTTACATTGTAAATTTACTGTCCAAATTTGGAACCTATTCCTCAACATTGCAAGTATGAACTGGACAATGCCAGAACATACATAAGATCTGTTGAGCTGCGAGATTAGAGGAGGGCAAGCAGTAAGATTCAAAAGAGATGGTGGAAGCTAATACCATCATGTATGTGGCGGTCAGTTTGGAGATGGAGAAATGGAAGTTGTTTTGAAGATAGACCCAATTCCACCCGTAAAGTTAAATGGAATTATATGATATCTTTACTTAATTGGTGTAAACAACTCTGTGTAGATGATATAGATCAGATTATAGATTTGACAGGAAATCTGTAATTATCCCTTTTTGGAGGTAGCCGGAATGCCCTTAATGCCAGAGAATACAATCTTACCAGTTTCAAAAAAGAAAAAAGAAAAGAAAAAGAAAAGAATATTGTGGATAGTTGTATTCCTGAATAGTATAAATATGCTGAGATATACAGTAGTGTTGATACATCTCATCTAAAAAATTAGTAGTGTAAATGTAATCATAAAAAAGAAGGAAAAGTAGATTATTTCTTTTTGTAACTGTGTTTTGTTTTACATTTCCATAGCTGTTACCTTGCCCTTGGGGATGTGGAAAATGCATCAAAGTTTTTCATGACATGCTTGCAACATGGGCCAGAAGTGTGTGTGGATAGAAAGATATTGGTGGAAGCCTCGGAGGGCTTGGAAAAAGCACAGGTACAATTATTAACTTCAGTAGTTTGCTAAACATTCTTCTTATCAGGACTTATCTTTTGCAGATTCTTTCCCTAGACAGGCACTGCCTTTACTGCTCCTTTATCTGAATTGTTTTACCTGTCTTTTCCTTGCAATTATTACCTCAAAATAACACACTTAATGTCATTCTGCCCCAACTTGTTAAGAGAAGAAAAACTTACAACCAGATCGATGGATTTCATAATATCAGGTTTTGAATGATATTATCTGGAATTTTTAGCCATAGAAATTTTGAGCTTGTGTAGCGCATCTCAAGCATGCCCCACGAACAGCTTGCTTATGTTATCTCCTATGAAATGCAAGGTTATTGAGAGGCCCCAAAATTGAGAAAAAGAAGAGGGAATAGGGACAAGATGAACACAAGTGGAGAGGGTGCATTTAAGTTTCTGTTGCTAGATTAACTTCTTATATATGACACTCATGTTCGTGTACCACAGCTATTATTTTGCTAATAAAAGGAAAAATAGAAATATGCGGAGAGAATATTAATCTTACTTAGATTCTGGTGTTTACATTCTAATTGAAGCTTTAATTTTGATTTTCTTTGTCTAGCTTTTTCCTGAATAATAATGCTTAAGAAAATTGTGAATGCGCAGCAAACAAAATGAGCTTAGTTGTATTCTTGATAAAATGAAAAGTTGAAAGCTAATTGGTCTTTTCCAATGCCCTCAGAGGGTATCAGAATGCACGAAGCAGTGTATGGAACTATTGCAAAGACGAACGCAAAGTGCTGCAGAGTTGGCCTTGGGTGTGGTCTGTGAGGCTTTGACAATAAGCACCTATTCAGAGAAACTACTCGAATTGAAAGCAGATGCTCTTTTTATGGTTTGTGTCATTGAACCATGAGACCGTAAAATTGAATTTTCTCTGCTTAAAATTTGTTACATTGATGTTTTCCAGAAATCTTGTGAATTTCTTGAAATGAATTAATTTTGTTGAGTTCAATGAACAGCTGCGGAGGTATGAAGAGGTGATTCAGTTATGTGAGAAGACACTTGAATTTGCTAAGTCAAATGCCCTACCATATAATATCAGTTTCCAGTCATCAGAGTTAGATAGTGCGATCACAGAGAGAAGTGCTTTGTCTAGGCTCTGGTGTTTTTCTAAAATAGTGCAGTCATACTTTTATCTTGGGAAGCTTGAAGAGGCTGATAGTTTTCTGAAGAACCAAGAGAAATCGATGTGTCTGATGGAAAGGTGCCTTCCATATTGTGGAATATATCTTTATACTCCGGTTACATGTAGGTATTCGCTTACAGTCATATAATTTGAATTTACAGTAGTGGCCTCAAGAATTTAGAAGCTGTTGTTCCGCTTGCTGTAACAATACGTGAGCTCTTGTGCTTTAAGGTGAGTGCACTTTGTGCTTTATGATCTTCCCCTTTTTAAACAAGCACCAATCACTTGTTATATTCAGCTTAATCTTAGGTTATACATGCTTGTGTATATCAATTTTAGAAAAAAATTATACATTTATTTTGTAATAAAATTATTTACCTGTTAATACCTTTGAAAGTATTCTGGGAAAAATTTGAAAGGATAACGAGATAGCAATAACTGAACTACTTAAGAGGAAAAACAATTGTGGTTCTGGCTGAATTAGTTAGGTAGAAGTCATGACAAATGAGAGAGGTGGTAGGTATTGAGCAAAGGCTTTTATTTGGTATTGTACCTTTGAACCTGTAGGACCTTAAGTTTGCTAGAATTGCTTTGTCAATACTAAGTGACCATTTAAGGAGAACCCAAGTTATGGTATGTGGAGTAACAGCACTGCTTTAGCTAGCACCGTTTTGCAGGGTGAACTAGATCAGCTTGGGCCAATTTGGTCTCCACTCGAATCTTGGGTAGTTGAATGGGGATTCAGTGGCTCAACTGACCCATTCAGGTTCCATGTAGACACACACACATATATACGGTTTCTTACACATTGAAGTTTAAGAATACTTCGAGCTTTACATACATCATGGCGGACATTAATTTTTAAACCTTTAAAATTGTATGTCTTACAAGCGGTCATTCATGGGATGACTGGTTGTGAGAGAATGATTTGAATTGATTTTGAATTTATTTTAGTTTATTTATTAAGGGATTTATCCATTTTGTTCAAATGTTTGGAAATTATTCCAAATAAGTGTTTGTTTATGAGATTGACCCATTATTTCAAGCTTTCACTCACAAGTCTTCAATTGTGTTTTCACGTCCAAACCCAACTTCAACTTCCAAATATTACTACTACTTTAAAATTAACCAATTCATATCCAAAGTCCTGCTAAATACTGTCCTTGTTATCATCGCTCTTTTCTCAAGCTTCTTGAAGTGGTTTGGTTGGTCATCCTTTGGTCAATCCTGAATTTCTTAGTAAACTTTTTGTGTTTGTTGTTAGTTTTATTTTTCTTTTTTGGAGAAAGGTGTTACTAGCTATTCTTGTGCAATATGAGATTCAAGCAGTATGGTACCTTTCTTTTTTTGAAGTTTGAATTTTACCTGACCCTTGAAAATTAAATTCATTTAATGCATTGCTTTTTTTGGTAAGCTCCTAGTATGAGAAAGCTACTGCAGTTAGCAACCATTGTACCCTTTCAGAAAAAGAAGAAAAATAGATGCAACAACACTGTATACTGAGGAAGCCGATAATAATATCTCTATTCTTGTCAATTTTTAACAATGTTCCCGTTCTTGTGACTATATGAGGTACAATTATCTGCATCATCTGTTTGTTTTGATAGTGAAGAACTAGACTTTGAATTACTGATTCCTTATGGTCTGTGTCCATCAGCCAACATGAAATTGTGAGATTGTTCCATTATGATTGTAATGATTTTATTTGGGGTCTTGCAAGCAGTGATATCCTCTAGATTCAAATAAGGTGTTATGTCTAGTTTTTTCAAGGCTCTACCCTAAGTGAACAAAGTCAGCTGAGTTTCTTAGGTCCAGTGTGATCTTGTAATTTAGCATGAAGAACTAGTCTATGGCTGCAATATGTGCTATTACCTATCCTGGAAGTATTTTGACGCCTCATCTTGGCATCCTTACTAATTTCATTGATTAAAGACGTACAAATTGAGCTGACAATGACTTGTTTATAGTTGCTTCAGACACTTCTTTGCTTCTGTATAGCCTCTGACTTGTTTGTTCACCCATTAAGATAAATGTTTTCCTACCTTTGTTTGACTGTTCCTCTTCATTGCATTTTACTGATTCCTGGATCTCAGATCAAGTAATGCAAAATTTTGTGGTTCCACCCTGAGAAAAAAATTAATGTTAAATAATGAAAAGAGCATTTTACTTTCCATTTAAAGAATATTCACCCTTTTCTATGCAGGCAGCTGGAAATGCAGCATTTCAATCAGGAAAGCATGCAGAAGCTGTTGAGCGCTACACAGCTGCAGTATCATGTAACTTCGAGTCACGGCCTTTCACAGCAATCTGTTTCTGCAATCGTGCTGCTGCATACCGAGCTATGGGTCAAATTTCAGATGCCATCGCAGATTGCAGTCTGGCGATTGCCCTTGATGGGAATTATGCGAAGGTATGATTCTAAGACGCTCTTTTAATTTGGAAAATAATTCAATTTGTCGAGATCTTTAGTTTGGAAATGCAGAAAGAGATGTCGCTTTTAATTAATGATATCATTTTGATCATTGCTGGTAATAACATTATCGTCAACATAAACCACCTAATAAATACATAGTTTGGAGTAGAATGTCAGTAAAACACAGGTGATCAGCTTCACTACTAGTCATGCCGCCGAACTCTTGAATTATTGTGTTGAAATCCCAAACCAAGGTAGACTTTTTCCTGAGCTACAAAACGAGATGGTTGCTCCGTATACTTTTCCTCCTCAAGGTCACCATGGAGAAACACATTCTTAAACGAACATTACCCCAATGCCTCAAAGGCTCCCGCCCATTGCGGGGTAAGGGGGGGTCGGATGTACGCAACCTGACCCCTATGTTTAAAAACATAGCGCGACTGTTTCCAGATGACCCATGATGAGCGTCGACAGTTGGATTGACTAACTGCTACTTCACAATTGAACGATGCTTCGAGTCCATTTTGGACTCCACGAATTGCATTACTTGGGCCATGGAGGCCCAAATCTCCTCTTCGAGTCAGGTTCCTCAATCCATAGATCAAGAAGTAATCTACGAAGTCATGGCAGCAATCGGGCAGGCTCAAACATGAGGAATTAAAATGAGTCATCATTTGGGTTTGTCAAGCCCAATCCTCTCTTTAAATTTCTTCTTTTACTTTATTATTTGCATACATTTGCTACTTTGTTTCGGAAGTTGACATTTTGTTTATTAATGGTTTCAATCTAATTAGATTCCCAGTGTGTCAAGCCACTTATGTTATTATGTTATTTCATTTAGTCCCACTTTATTTTTTGAAAAACATTTGCACTAAAAAATATAAAAATATAAAAATATGATTTTCAAACATAATTGGTTTTCTTTTTAAGTTTTAGTCAACTGATTTCAAAATAGTCAAATCTAATCAAAGTTTCTTTTTTTAAAAAAAATTAATCAATTTCAAAATCAATCAATCTTTGTCAAGTCAAAAGTTAGTCAACACTTAATCATTGGATAACCGCATTTAGCGGCCCTTTCGAGCGCGTAAAACCTTCTTGAAGTGGAAATGTGAACCCGAACCTATTTTCTGGATTTTTAAAAGATTTTTTCTGTTAGATCTTTTAAAATATTTACTGGTTTCCTAATTATACGTAAAATTAGGTGGCGACTCTATCAGTTTTCCTTTCGAATTTTGAGAATTCATTTTTCTCAAATTAATTGAGTTTAAATTGATTTTTAGATTTTTGAATTATTTTCTTTTTAAAAGCCATTTTTTGGTATAACAGAAATGGCGACTCCGCTGGGGATTTAAATTAGGTTCTAATCATTAGATTATGTGTTTGACTAAATATTTGCTATATTTGCT
>JAOTQJ010000007.1:20312118-20329078 GCA_025642045.1 Solanum sejunctum | reverse complement strand
ACAATTGAAAGAAGCGTAGACAGTTTAAAAAGTCATTTTGCTTTATTCCATCATACCCCAAAGCCAAAAAATAGTGAGTCTTTGGCTCCATCCGAGATTGATGGAAATAAGAAACACATTCTTAATGTTCTATTTATAAAGAGGCCAATGGCAGACAATGACCATGGATAGAAGATTACACAGACATATGCCATTTTTGCCACGGGAGAGAAAGTATCATTCCAATCAAGCTCACATAGATTATGCGCTTTGTCAATAAGGCGAGCCTTAAGCTGATCAACCTGGCCATCTGGACCAACTTTGATGTCATAAACCCGACAACAACCAACAATAGATTTACTTGAAAGACGAACAAGCCCCCAAGAACCACTCGCATGTAAAGCACACATGTCATCAATCGTAGCATGTAGCCAGGATGGGGAAAGTGCTTCACTTGTAGAGTTGGGATGAAGATAGAGGCCAAAGATGATATGACATACTGGGATGGTGATAGATGAAGATAACTTAAAAGAGTATCATGGGGGTAATTATTATGAGTGCATCATATACTTTGCAATTGGTTGATTAAGAGAAGAGATATCTGCCATAGGTGTAGGTTCTGATGCAGGATGTGAATCATTTGGGTTGGATGCTGGACGTGGACGATGAAGATAAGTTATGATGGTGGCACTGTGGATAGAGATATAGAAGCAATTGTAGATTCCCCTAAAGAAAGTATTGGTATTGTGGATGAAAATTTAGTAGAAACCCTAGATTCCTTAAAAGTCTGTAGGTAAGACCTTGTTATGTCCGGATGATTAGAAGATGTAAAGTAAGGTCTAGACTCAAAGAGCATAGCAGCCCTACTTGAAAAAGGAATTTCTGGAAAATGCTACACATGTCTAAGACTCACTTACCGGAACAGTAGATCAAGTCATGTGTGAGGGACCTGTAACTGGCCTTTGGTTGCCCGAGATTGCTAGACCTTGTAGTGGTGTTTAGTTTTGCATTACACCAACAAAAATAGAGATAGTTGTGAGCAGTCACCGGAAATTGCAGAGTGATGTCCTTTTTTTTGGGTGGATATCAGTGGTAAATTGCACAATGATTATTTTTCCTCTTTGATACCATGTGAGAAATTATTATTAAAATTGTGTATCTACATTATAACTCTAACCCTATTTATACGCTACATCACCATCCTTTCCAAGGAGGATGCTATGTACAAATCCTATTCTTATTCTAACAGTCAATTTGACTGACAATAGAAAAGTTCAATATCCATAAGAATTAACCTGCTTAACACAAGTGATTGCCTCTGTCCGACGGTCTTCTGGATTCAAACTTTGGATGAGGTCACATATTTGAGCCCTAGGAGTAAGCTTCTTTGCACTTTTTCAGGTGGAGTTTCTTTCGTTGACTCTCATTTCTGTTTGTGACATTGTTTTACTTGGTCCCCATTACTTTGTTTATACTTTTATTTGTATTACTCTGCTTATTGTTTATTATTGTATAAGATTTATTATTTATGTTTTATTGGTGATTCTAATAAGTATTAGTAATTGTGGGTTAGCCTAGTAAGCTATTTTTTTAAAGTAGGAGAAAGTCATGTTACTTATTGTTTCAAATTATTTGTTTATTATTGCTATTTACTTATGAGTGCTACATTTTTTTATTCTATGATTCATCAATTACAAGATCTAATTATAAAATTTCATAATCAAAGGCTTTAAATATAAATTATTCGTGAAGTACTTCTCCAGCACTTGTATCAGATCATCCCCTTCCCCCCTCTCTTTTTTGGTTTGAACATCACTATGAAGTATATAGCTGTAAGATGACTTAAGTCAAAAATGTCAATGGTGTGTGTTGGATTCTCCAAACGTAGTGTATTTTTGGAAAATCGGACATGGGTGCGGCATCGAAAGTGAAAGAGTCAGTGAACGTAGGTTTCCCCGTATGCTTCATGAAGTTCTTTACTGAGTAAGTTACTGGTCCACGATGGCAGTTTTATTGTTTCTCTCATATGAACTGGCTGGTAACCACAATAGTTCTTCATGCAGTTCTCAATATTAGCCAACTTTGCATGACTACGGTCAATTATTTCTTTGATCCACTACATTGTATTTTTTAGTTTGGCAGCATTTTTTCTAGTTGAGAAGTGCCCGTAGCAATTTTGCCTGATTTTTAGGGTACAGTATATCTTCGAATAAATGTGAACATAAATTAATGCAGGCTCTCTCAAGACGAGCTTCTCTTTTTGAGATGATCAGAGATTATGGACAGGCAGCTTCAGATCTTCAGCGACTTGTATCCCTTTTGGCGAGGAATATGGAAAATAAAATCAGTGGATCTGGATCACATAACAAAATGAGTTCTGTAAATGAGATTCGGCAAACACAACAAAAGCTTTCAGCCATGGAGGAAGAAGCAAGAAAGGAAATCCCCTTGAACTTTTACCTCATATTGTAAGTTTCTTCATTCAGTCAAGTTATTGATTTCCAGAAATGTTATTCCCTCCATCCCAATGTATGTGGTAGTGTTTGACTAGGTTCAAATTTTTGGGGAAAAAAACTGTTGAAACTTAAGTTCTAAATAAACCATACACATTTGTGCAGTTATGAATCAACTCATTGAGTATAATGAGAAGTTTGAAGTTTAACTGTTTCTAAATAAGGAAGTTCGTGTGGAATGGCCGAGAGTGGACCTTTCTGGATATATAATCCAAGATGGGACTAGAGTTTTTTTAGAACTCCTATATGGCAAGAAAGGTCTTTTCATACTAGGGGATAGGCCTCCATAAAGCTAAAGAGGTGGTCTAAATTCATATCTTCACATTTATCCATTCAGACAGGTTCTCATTAAGAGGGGTGACTCTCTTTTGCTTTTTCAAGCTATGAATGTAGAGATCAGGTTGAAGAGTGAAAGAGAAATACTCAATATTGAAATTCTTGTGAACAAGGGCCAGCTTTTTTTGGGACAGTCTAAAAAGGAAAGTATGACACATTAATTGGGACAAAGGGAGTATTATTTTGAGTGTTCATTCTTTGGAACATTTAATGGACTGCTTGAAAACATGATTAGTATCAGTGTTAAGTTTGCTGTTTCCTCGTTAGTCTCTACCTTCACAAGGTAGGCCTAAGGTTGCATTTCCACCGGCCTCCCCAAATCCCACTTGTGGGACTACACTATGTATGTTGTGTTGCATATCTGTAGTTGTCTGCCTATCTTCCTTGTTTTCTGCAATTTTTTTTTTTAGTTGTCTGTTCGTATGTTCTTTGGAGTGACAATCAATTTTAATCCTTTTGGCTTTTGATTGTCTAGACATGCTTAAAGCCCTGTATGTGAATTGTTTACTTCTATGAGGAACTATTTATTTATTTTTGACAATCTTTTGTGAGAAACTGTTTGAAAGTTCTGGGCAGTTGTCCAGACAGGGTAACATCTACTTTGAGCAATCAACAACATATTGGTTTGGTCGTTAATCCAATATGATTTATGGCATAAGTGATAAGTTGTCTGTTTGGGTTCTTCAGTAATAAAGCACGAATGTACCTTGCAGTGCTAAGTTGACTACATGCCATTTTATATGGAACTCTTCTCTTTGGTCCATTCCGTACCATTTTACCTTTAATGACATGCTATAGAAATATGTTTGACATGTTTAAAAATACATGACACTAAAGGTACTTTTGGTATGTTATACATTTTTTGCTGAGGTAAATTGTTTAATTGATTTTGAAATAAGCTTCTGTAGACTAGAGGTATACCAAAAGCTAGAGAATCTACATCACTTCTGATATTTTATACATATTTAGTTGCTCTGTCAAAAGTCTCTCTTCCTTTTTTAAATTGTGTAGGAAAGTATTCCTTCATTCAGGTGTTATGATTATGTATTATGCAATTGCTTTTCTAACAATTGATGCAACAACAACAGGGGAGTTGATCCATCTGCTGGTGCATCAGAAATTAGGAAAGCCTATAGAAAAGCTGCGCTCAAGCATCACCCTGATAAGGTTTGATGAAGTCCTATGCTACTTGAGCACTTTATGGTTACTTTATCTGAACATTGTTTCATTGATCTAGGCTGGGCAATCACTGGCTAGAAATGACAATGCGGATGATGGACTGTGGAAAGAGATAGCAGAAGAAGTACACAAAGATGCTGACAGGCTCTTTAAAATGATAGGAGAGGCCTATGCGGTGCTTTCGGACTCTGCAAAGGTATGTTTTGATTCATGGTTGTTTTCCTGAGAGTAATTTGTGACCTGGGTATGTTGTTGTTGGTCAAAGAATGTGTGATTGCAATAGGGTGTAAAATCACCATTTCTTTTCTGGCCCTTCTCCCAGTCCTGCATACTCGTGGATCTCCTCGGGTGTAGGCTGGCATGGAAATAGGGGCTTGAAGCAAGTTTATGTAACAAACCTGCTTGATAGCTCGTATAAAATATAATTGAAGATAGGTATGTTTTGTATGCCTTACCCCATGTATCTGGTTCCTAATTTCGGGCAGATTGCTGGTGCGGAGCCTGTGGAAGTCAGATGTCCTTTTGCCTTTCAATAGATTTTTCTTTATTGCTAGAGTTTTTCATCTTATCTGACTGTTGTTTCGAGGAGCTTCAGGGAAAGCATCTGCTGTAGTAGATCAGCATATAACTTCCACCATATTAAACTGGCTTTACATTTATTATAAAAGCTAGAAGTGAATTTCTTTAGACCATGTTGCTAACATTCTGGTCATGTAGTAGTCTCTCGTTTGTTGCTTCTCTAATGGCTCTAACCCACTGTCTTATAATCTTTCCGCTTCACTTGACCGAATTATTGAACTGAAAATTTCTCGTACCCGATTAAGAATCCAAACAGACGTAGAGTTGAACATCAAATAGAAGCAAAGAAAGGAGAGGAGAACACAGATCAGTAGACTTAAAATCTGGGCGGTGTTGGGGAAAAAATTTCTCTGGAAATTGCAGAACTTGTTTGTTTGGCAAAGAAACAAAAATTCCTAAGAAAAGAGCCATCATTAAAGTTTTTTTCCTGGGTGATCGTGGTGGGGTGTGGGATGTAATATGTATTCAATAAGTAAAAACGGAGTTTGTGTCAGATAGCATAATTATAAGTATGGTCGGGAGGAGAGGGGATTGGGAAAGGTGGATGAAGAATGATTATATTCCGGCTCAAGTACTGCTGGAGGAATTCTAATCCTTTGGGATGATCAAAAGGTAGTTTGTATGGATGGAGGTCAACAAAAGGAGTTCATGTTGGGGGGGGGGGGGGGGGGGGTGATTCAGAAACATTAGGTATGCAATGAAGGTGGGGATTCAGAGGGATTTATGGACACCTATAGGGGAGGGGTCAAAGGAGACCTTTTGGGTAGAGTTAAGAGATAGAATGGAGAGGTGGGGCATACCTTGGGTGTTGGGGAATTTTAATACTATATGATTCCCAGCAGAAAGGATTGGGTGTAGGGTGGTTTCTAGGGTCAGAGAGTTCTCAAAGTTTATTGATAACCACTTTTTTATTGATTTGACTTTGACAAGTGCTTCTTTCACTTGGTCTAGATCGGAGGACTCTTTATCTAGATCAGGACTAGACAAATTCGTGGTGTCTACTTCTTAGGAAGAGTTGACATCCAACATTGAAATTTCTCTTCCTCAGCTACTGTTAGATCATTTCCTTGTGATGTTGGATGGAGTAGAGGAAAACAAATGACAACTCCTTTCAGTTTCGAGAATATATGGTTATGTGTGAATGACTTTGGTGATTGGTGGATAGTTCTGAGGTGTAAGGAAGATATTCTTTCAGGCTTGCAAAGAAGTTGAAATTACTCAAAAAAGACATAACTGTATGGAATAGAGAGGTAGTTGGGAGGGTAAAGGTGAAAATGAGGGAGATAATGAATGAAGAGGGTGGGTGGTGGTGGTGGTGGGGATGAATGTTAGTGGGAGGGGAGGGAAAAGGAGAAGAAAGGAGTTCTAGTAGGGGAGCTAGTTTCTTTGTCGACTCAAGAGACTAGTCGGGGACACATAGTGGGCGTTGTGGTTGGGGAGGGGGAATCTCACTCAATTTTTTCACAAGGTAGCAATTGCAAATAAGCGAAGGAATGTGATAAGAGTATGTTGAGGTTTTTGTCTTTTTTTTGGGGGTGTGGGGTGTGGTGGGGTGGGGGGACCATATGAGATGAAGTAGGAAGTAAAGAGAGCAATTGTTCGGTTCTATGAATGATTGTTCTCAGAGGAAGCGGAGTGGAGGCCAAATAGCAAGGGTTATTGAAGAATACGTGCATGTGGCGGTAGAGTGTTGTGCGGGCGACTAGACTCTCGGTCCAGATGACTTCATTTTGGCTTTCTTTCAACATTATTTGGGCCCAATCAAGCAGGATGTTTTGAGTATCATTGATGATTTCTTTTTTTCATGACAAGGGAACTCGCTGTCGACACCTTTTTGGTGTGGACAGGGTAAGTCCTCGCTCTTATGCAATAGCTCACAAACCACATAGAAGAGGTAACCGGCACTAGGCAAGCCTGATTTGACAAGCTCGACCTAGAAGACAAACCCTTGCTTTTGTTGGCAAGAGGTCTCGAACTTGAGACCAAGGCAAGGGGTTTCGAACTTGAGACCTCCAACATAGAAGCCCCAAGCCCAAACCACTAGGCCACCCCGAAGGGTCAAATATAATTGATGATTTCTAGGAGAGGTTGAGTTTGAAAGGAATCTAAACACTTCATTTATTGTCATTATTTGTAAGAAGGAAGGGGATACTAGCATCGAGGACATAAGTGTATTAGTCTAGTTAGAAACATCTACAAGATTGTTTTAAGGTGCTTTTCGATACGAGATTGCTGCTTCTTCTCAAAAGGGCTTCGTCAAAGGACAAATGAAGACAAATTCTGGATGTAGCTTTGGTTGCTAATGACGTGCTATATTAGAGGAAGGAATAGTGGGTATCGATTGTTTTGTGCAAGTTAGATCTTGAGAAGGCTTATGCCCTTGTATTTTGGACGTTCCTAGATTTCATTTTATGAAGATGGGCTTTGGGGGAGAAATGGAGGAAGTGGGTAAATTTTTGCATCTCATTAGTGAGATATTCAGTTTTGGTAAATGGCAATCCATGTGGTTTCTTTGGTGGTTTGAGTGATTTGAGGCAAGGAGATCTTTCTTATTGATCTTTTCTTTTTTGGATGATTGAAGCTTTGAGCAGAATAATGGAAAAAAGCAATTTTAGGTGAACATATGAAGGGATTCAGGGTGGTTGTTAGTGGTGCAAGTAACATGGCAGTTGCTCTTGATACTTTGGTGTTTTGTGATGTAGATGGGACCTAGTTGGACTTTGGCAAGTCTTCACTTGGTTCCAAGTGTTGTTGGGGCGTAAAATTAACCTCATAAAATGCAAGATCATACATGTTGGTGCAATAAATGACACTGGCATGCTTACCCAAGTTTTGCAATACACCATAGGTGTTCTCTCCATACTCCCTGCCTTTGATTGCCTTTTTGTGCATTGAGCAAGGATCTCAATCGTTGGGGTTTGAAAATTCGGAAGGTAGAGAAAAGGTTAGCTAGTTGGCAAAAAAGTTACTTGGCTAAAAGAGGCAAGAAAGTGCTTATTAAGAGCATTTATCGAATATCCCTACATATTGCATGTCCTTGTTCAACACACCTACAGTTGTGATAGGACAGATGAAAGGTTCCAAAGAGATCTTCTTTGGGATGCGGCGGACGGGGCAAAGAAGTTTCACTTAGTTTGTTGGGAAATTGTAACATCTTCTAATTGTGGGACTGATATATTTAAGCTGAGGGGTTTTCGAAAACCTCTATCTCTATGAGAAAGTGGTAAGGTTGGTGTACACTCTACCCTCCCCAATCCCACTTGTGGGATTTCATTGGGTATGTTGTTGTTGTTGTTCTTCTTCTAAATGGTGGGGTGGCTTGGGGTTTAGGACTTGAAGGTCTTTAACAAAGCACACTTGGGTAAATGGTTGTGGAGATTTGGGATGAAGGAAGCGTTATGGAGAGGGGTGATAGCAATAAAAATGGAGAGATGGAAGGTGGATGGAGGACAAATGTGATCACGATGCCCTTCGCGTGTGGTGTAGAGGAATAACATGAAGGGGTGGGATGCCTTTAAGGAATACATTGGTTTCAAAGTTGGGAAGGGAGAAGGGTTAGTTTTTGTGGGCAAAAGTGGTATGAAGGTTTGGTGCTTAAGGATGAAATCCAAGTATTATATGGAGTCTCTTGCAAAAGGGAATTGTCTATTCAGCAAAGTTGGGGTGGGGTGGGTGGGTGGGTGCGTGGGGTGGCTCATGGGGATGGGACCTTATGAGATTTGAGGCTTAGGAGGACTTTTCGAGAATGGGAGGCAACCAAGTTTCAGAGATTGCTGGGTTTACGTCAAAAGCAATGCGAGTCGACAAACTCGATGCTTTGTGTTGGGAGTTGGGGAACAACAAAGTATTCTTGGTATGTCATTTGATGAGAAGCTTCTGGTAAGGGAAGAGGATAGTTTTCCATTTGTATCGGTCTGGATACCGAAGGTGTCGAGGGAGGTGTGCTGCTTCACGTGGTTAGCTACTAAAGTAGTTATTTTGACTGCGGAGAATCTTAGGAAAAGAAAGGTTGTTTGCATGAGCTGGTGTTTCCTTTGTAAGGAGAGGGGTGAGGACATGGACCACACTCTGTTACATTAACTATGAGGTTATGGGAGAATATCTTCAGATGGTTTGAAGTTTCTTGGGTTATGCCAAGAACCATTAATGAGCTGGTGCTCAGTTGGAAGAGTGGAGCTAGGTGAAGGCGGCACAAGTCTTGGAATGTTATTCCTCTTGATGTGTGTCATTTGGAAAGAGAGGAATAAGAGAGCTTTTAAAGGGGTGGAGATGAGCTTTGCTCAAATGAGAAATAGTTTCTGATCCCTTATTTTTCTTTTGGAGCACCCATGTAGTTCCTGTTTCTGTAGAGGATTGGTGTCTTTTGGAGAGAACCATATTTTGTAGGTTTCTCCTCTTTGGTTATCATTTGTATACAGCCAAATTGGCCTTGTTACTATCAATGAAACCTTTTTAGCTGATCAATAAATAAATAAAATCAGAACAAAGAACAACCTGAAAGCGTTTCTTTTTTTAAAATGACTAGTATATCTTCTATAAGTAACTATTCAGAAATTGTTTTTTCTCAGAACCATGTAGGAAAAGAACTTCTCTGCCCATCCCAACCCACCCTGGGTAGAGCAACCCTTACTTGTCGGATATACAGACTTAATTGTGTTTAATCTTGGTTCTCAGTTTATTTGGTATTCCTTGATGTTCTCAGTTTTCTTTCTCCGTTTCTTCTTTGATTAGGTGTCCTTGATTGCTTAACATGTCCTCCTATAAATTGTACGTCTCTTGTTTACTGAAAATTTGAATCTGTACTGAGTTACTGCTGCTTTTTTGAAGCGTTCTCATTATGATCTTGAAGAAGAGATGAGAAATAGTCAAAGCAGAGGCAACGAGAGCAGCACATATAGAAAACACACGGATTTTAACAATTATCCGTGTGAGAGAAGTGGAAGTAGAGGCCACTGGGAAGATGTTTGGAGAGCATATAAGAGTACTCAGTCCAGAGAATTAGATAGAAATAGAGCAAACCGGTAGTTGTGATGAACTTATGGTTTTCATACAATTCGATGCACCTTGTGTTCAGCATTCTGCTTGCTTGTGTAGTTTGCTGTCATATTAGTTACATGGGAGAAATGATTTTAAGAACTTAAAAGAACATGCTTGAAATTTGTGGATGAAGTATTGAACATACTGACACCTTCGGTCTTTCCATATTTGGCACTTCCTGACTAGTCACTCGAGCAGGATGAACGAAAAAGAAATTGTTGCATAAAATTCCCAACAACGGGATTGGTAGCTTGAAGAGGGATTATCATCAAGCTGAACTTATGCACGCAGAGATATGTTTAGGCAACAAACATGGAAGGTCTACACGACTGCTGTTGTATAGTTATCGAATACTGTGAATTAATACAGAAACTGTTCATGGCCCTGGATGCCCTGCTAGTTTTGGTGCTAGCAGAGACCCAAGTCGCCAGTTTGCGAAGGCTGCTCTGGATGACTAATTTTGCTGAGTTTTTTCTTCAATCATTTTCTGTCCTAATGTAATTCTGCATTTAAGTTTTAAGCTATACTAGTAATTTTTGTTTGTGTATAGAGTGTCTGCTTGTATTTGAAACATCCTAAGAATGATAACGAGTGAGGTTTTACCTTTTCTTCTTTGATTTTTCTTTCTTGATTGTGTGTGGGGTTTTCTGTTGTAATACATCAAAATAAATTATTTTTTGATTATTTGATTTGTTGAAGCATGAGTCCTGAAATTTTCATTTGAAAACTTTTGGTTACTAAGCATTTAGTGTTTCTTTATCTATATATGCACACACATACTTGGAGTAACCGGTAAAGTTTTCTCCATGTGACTAGGAGGTCATGGGTTCAAATATTAAAAGCAATTTCTTGCAGAAGTACAAGGTAAAATTGTATACAATAAATTTTTATTAGTGGGTCCTTTCTCGGATCCTATGCATAGGCGAAGCTTTAGTGCATCGGACTTATCTTTCATCTAGCCATATAAAATGATTAATGAGTGTGTAGTCAGTTGAACATCTTTCATTTAAAACCTATATTTTTTTTAATCTATATCTATATGGGAAAGAACATAAATTCACCCCTGAACTTGTTATGAAAAATTAGTTACACGTTTAAACTATTACTACCCTCAAATATGACGTGGAAATAAAATTAAATACAAAAAAAAGGGGGAGCGTTTGGTCAAAAAGAAAGTCAAAAAATACTTTTTTTCCCACCCCACCCTTTCTCCTTCTTTATGGTATTCTTCTCTTTCACACTATCCTTTTTTTCTTCTCCTTCAATTTTCTTATTACAACATTCTTCTTGCTTATGAAAAACAATATGATAATTTTTTGAGAGAAAAATAAAAAATAAGATTGAGGAATAGCATCTATAGCAAAATTTGGCGAAGTTGTTCAATTTATGGATTCGTTGCTCAAAAAAATTTTTAATGAAACATCCAAAATTAATCAATTTTATTATATTCTCCATCAAATTCATCAAGTCAAACACCAATTACTCAATTTCGTTCTACTTTTGTGGGCACATAAAATAAGAAAATTTTTCATGGCTTCCGTTTTTTTTTTACATAAAAAAATTGCTGAATTTTGCAAGATAAATTTAATCAGTTGATGTATCTTCATAGATCTTTGTTCTGTCTAAAAAATATGTTATTTAATTTTTTTTCAAAATTAATGATAGTAAATCGAGCAATATAACTTTTCTTTGGTTGCAGAGTCATGAAATTGGTGATTAGGGTTGGTGATTTTTTGTGATAATAATGGCATATGATATTTGATGATGGGTATGGTGATGGTGTTGAAACTTTTAATGGTGGTAGGTTTGATGGTGGTTAGAAAAAAGAATAAATTTGATAAAATTAATGCTTGGCTTTGTTAATTTTGTATGAAGGAAGAAGAAGACCGCCATTTTTTGTGTTTTTCTAATTAAAAAAGAGAAGGGATTATTCATGTAAGACTAGAGAGAGAAATAAAGATAAAAGTGACTTAAAAAAATGAATAAATAAATAAATTACACGTGTAAGTTTGGAAAGGGTCTCTCAAGCGCGTGTAAATCACATTGGCTTGTGCAACTGGTTTTGTACATTTGAAGGTGGTAATAATATCACTTTCAATAAGAATAGGTGTGTAATAGGTTGCTCCAGTAGTTTAAGTGTTTAAATGGCTTTTTGGAACAAGTTCAAGAGTGAATTTATGCCTTTTGCCAGATGATTTAAGACTGTGATGATTTGACACATCAATGAGGAGGTGTGAGGAGCTGGTTACAGGGGATATTCGAAAGAATAGAGATAGGCCTAATAAAAGAGTATTGGGAGAGGTGATTAGCCGAATATGATGCGCTTTATATTACCGAGGACATGACTCTTGATAGGAAAGAGTGAAGGTCACGTATGGGGTGGAATATTAGTTGGGGGTACTAAAGTGTTATTTTGTTGTGCGTAAGTTTAGGCTTATTAGAGCGCATCGTAGTACTAGTTATGCATACTTTTCAGCTATTGTTATTATCCCTTTTTTCTTGTATATTGTATATTGCTTCTCTCATTAACGATTATGCTTTTCCATTATTTTCTTCTCCTTTTACTTAAATTTGGTACACTTGAGGTGAGAGTTTTTTTAAATAATCTCTCTAACTTTTTGATATAGTGATGAGGACTTTGAATTAGATGTAAATTAACAGTCTTTCTACCTTTTTGAGATAATAATAATGTCTTTAAATCAAATTTTAAAAATTTACATTAAAATATTTATTTGATCATAAAATTTGATCAGATTTTATAAATCTAATCTTCAAATATTTTTCAGAATCTAAACTACTAGATTTCAATGAAATTCTACTTTATTTATAAAACTATAATTCTTTTTCAAATAATTGAAATTCACATCCAAAAGCAACTTCTAAATCTTAACATCAAAATCTATGATCAAAATAATAATTCTTTTTCAAATAATTGAAATTCACATCCCAAAGCAGCTTCTAAATCTTAACATCAAAATCTATGATCAAAACAACGAGCTTAGATAGTTCTTCATCCATTGTTTTGACTTTCTATGTATTTATTTATTATTTTTTTAAATTTTAATTCATTTATCATAATTACTATTCCAACAGTCAAACGATATTTTTATTTTTCTACATAATTCCAAAAACAAAAGGCTTCACCCTTATGCTCTACATGCTATGTGGATAAAAACATAAACATGCAAATTAACTATACTAATTATAGTATATTTGTATTTATTTACCGTAATTGAATAATAAAATCTACTAACCCCCCAAAAAATGTGAAGCAAAAACACACACTCTAGGATACCGTTAATTAGACAAAACCATTAAACAATTTTGTCTAAACTCAAAATTGAAATGCCTATATAAACAAACATCCTTAATTACTTAATTCATTCACAAATTCCATTAATTTCTTGCAAAATCTTATTGTTTTACAATATAAAAAATGGTGAAAAATGTGAGTTTAGATGCAGTGAACCAACAATTAGCTTTGGCTAAGCAATCTTCTCATGGTACATAGCCTTTAAAATTTAATTTCTCTGATAAACGTTTATTTTTATTTTTTGAATTTTTTTTTAATGCTTGTACATGCAGGAGTGATTGCTCATCAATTGCTGCTGGCATTCCAATGGTAAAATTTGCACACTTCCTATGCTCCTTGAATTTTTCAAAATATAAACAGGTGCATATCGGATTTTTTTTTTTAAAAAGTATATATCTTTGAAGAATTTGATATGATTACGACTTTGAAAGTGCATAATTCGTGCGACTTAGGTGTACAATTTCAATATTTGTTCAAGATTTAGGGGTTTGTTTTGATTTGTACCATGGGATATAAAAAAATATTACTACTGATAATGTCTAACCATTAGTTAAAAAAAGTGATATAATTAAGAATTGAGATAATTATGAAGTAAAAATGATTTTCTTGTAATTTCACATAGTTAGGTCTAGAGAGGACAAAATGTAAACATATATTATCCTAATTCCATGAGATGTAGAGAGGATTTAAATATTTACTGATCACTACAGAAATTTTTTTAATTAAGTATGTACTAGGGAAAATAAAGTAGAAACAAAAAACAAATGTAATTTTGTCTATGTATTATCAACATCTATTGTTGTGTGAAAAATTAATGAAAGTTGACTTTTTTGGAGTTGATTTCTCACATGACCACTCAATTAATGATTTTTTTAATCTAAGTTACTAAATTTATTTTGTAACATAAAAATCACTTTCACTAAGGGGAATTATTTAAGAAAGTTACTCTATTTTTGGATGTATCGTTACAACAAATAAAGAATTTTGTGGTAATTATTTAGCGCCTATAATATATAATATTGATATTTATAATCAACAGTCTATATATATAAATAACGTTAAAAAGTTTAGCGACCAAAAATATAATAACATTAATTAACTCATCAACTGTCGCTAAATGTTTTTCTAGAAAAATATATTTCCCCAAAATTTCTCATTTACTGTAGTATAAAATTTTCATATACAAAGTCATTTCAAATATGTATTTATTTTCACATCTTCCATCTCCGATCCAAAACATTCGCAAGTAATTTATTCCACTAGGCTTTTAATCTTTAATAAAATATTCGTAACTTTTAGTAAAAATGTTCAAATGATAAATGGTTAGAAAAGTTGAAAACTACAGTCAAAGTTTATTTATTAAATAGTTAGTTCATCCTCTAATTCCTCGTATATTGAGAGATATATTCCTTCAAAACAAGATCATACACATACTTTAGACACAATTTTTTTTTGAGAGAATGAATAAATAAATAAATATACCATTAATATTAAAACACAGCAAAATATCTTCTTGATTAGATACTAACCTTTAATTTCAATTGATCGGAGTGTATATTTTAGACATATTTTTTTGCTTTGTGAAAGGTTGGGCAGCTAGATCAATATGTCAATTAAATAAACATTTAGAGGTGGACACATTGTGTCATAGGCCATAGCACCTTATCAAAATATTGATCAATTCCCAAAACCAAGAACTCAATTACAAAATGTCCAACAAAAATGAAATTTCCATTCCATCCATATATTTAGGCAATAGCACCCCCTCACTATTAAAAGAAAATTAGCATTAGTGAATGTTTGGGTTGACTTATTTTTTTAGATGCTTTTAACTTTTAAACGCTTTTAATTATTTGAGGTGTTTGGCAAAGACATAAACTGCTTTTAAGCACCTTAGTTTAGTCTTTAAGAAACAGGTCAAAAGTAAAAAATAGGTAGATACTTTTTTTGACTTTTAAGTAACTTAAAAAATACATAATAAATAATTACATAGCTTTTATTCAAGAAGAATTTTCAAGTTGTGAAGAAAATTATTTTAAAATTAGATCTAATTTTTTTCTAATTATTACAAGTGGATCTGAAGAGGGAAATTTGATGATTTTTGTGGCGAAAAAATAAATAAATAAAGAAGATTGATGGTTCAAATGGTAATTGAGAGGATAGATGAAGAGAACTGATGGATATGTGGCGGTGGAATGTGGAATTGGTGGAAGAGAGAAAAAAGTAAGAAGTAAGAAAAATTATGTATAATTTTTTTTCACGCACTCAAATGTTGTGCAGTACACACTATATGCTAAATCAACCAAAGTGTCAAAGTGCCACAGTGGAACTTGATATAATGTAACATTCAGTAAAATTACCAAAATGCCCCTAGAATAAAATCGTGCACATAACGTGTCTTCTCAAGTTTGGATGAAAAATCTGAGATCAGATTTGTGATCGGCACGAAAAAACTAGGTGGGAAAGTGATTTCTACCTATTTTTATAGCAACCATATTGAAAAATAATTTTTTGATTCGAAAATCAAGACAGTGAGGGTGCGTGTTGGGGCCGCGACGCAGACCTGTCGCGGACCCACACTTATATTTTTTTTTTAATTTTTTGACGAAATTGAATTTTCAAAATTACATAGGTGCGTGACAGGTCCGCGTCGAAATTAAAGTTTAAAATTTCAAATCTTTTGAGGGGGCATTCTAGACTTTTTTCAACCTCTCCTAAACTCAAAATACGATCAATTTAGGTCATTTTGATGAATAAATAGGGCCTAAAACCCCATTCTAAGTCTTCACAACACTTGAAAGTTAGAGCTTGAGAGAGAAGAAAGAAGAATGTGAGCTTGGAGAATTAGAGGAGAGTTCTTGACAAGTGATTTGAAGAGCTTCATTCCAGGTATATAAGACTAAACAAGAGCATGAGATTGTTCTCTCATGTGGTCCATAGATGGTCTTAGATAAGAGTTGAAGGTTCTTGAGTCTACATTCATGATTCTTGATTATTTTCTTGAGAAACCATATTTACTATATCTATTTTTCATATGTTGATGATCATTATAAATCTATTTTCTTAAATCGATTATTTTTCATGAGATATTGTATAAACCTTATACGTTAACTTTTGAAAGCATGCATGAATGAACCTAGGGACGAAGTCTAGAGCCTTGACTTGAGTATGTTGATGAAGATCTTGATGTGAGTATAATGTTGAGTTATTTGAGCTTGATAATCCTATAAGTCTTCATAATTGAGTTCTGTCTAAATGACTTCTTCTAATTGATGATCTGAGACCTTAAGTTCCTAAATGAGAATTGAGTTCATTGAGATAAGTTAAAGTTCATAAAATAATACCCCTTGAGTTTGAGTTGACGAGATGATGAGTGTCTCCATGAGACTAATTGAGATGATGAGTGTCTCCATAAGACCAATTGAGATGATGAGTACCTCCACGAGGCTATTTGAGATGGTGAAAAGGACTTTTATGAACATTGAATCTTGGGAGGAGTATCGAGCACCGAAATGAGTAAGAGTGAGTCCCACTTGCCCACTTGCACTCATTACCTACGCCTAGGAGAGGATTGAATCATTACATCTCATGGTCCCCTCTTGAGTTTACATCCCTTAAACAATAGAGGATGACAAAGTTCAGATTCCTTGTGGATCATATTCGTTCCATACCTGGCAAGTACGAAACGACTGTGGCAACATCAATGTGATTGTTGTACAAACCCTGGCTCATAAGTGGTTGTTGTCGATTAAGAGAAACTCCGAGAAAGTTTTCGAACTGAGTAATCTGAGTTGAGATGAATCATTTTAGGATGAGTCTGATTTAATTAATGATTGATGGGTTAATCGATCACTTGTCTACTCTTTGTTCTTGCTTTAGATAGGCATTTGACATGTTGATTTTTACTATCCTTGATGTTGATTGTTGTTTCTATATTATTCTACCTATTTCGATTTCACTCAGCTATTTTACATACTAGTACATTTCACATACTGATGTCCCCCTTTGGAATTGTATCATTTTA
>JAOTQJ010000007.1:20290280-20312018 GCA_025642045.1 Solanum sejunctum | reverse complement strand
TTAGGATCCTCGCCTACCGTTGAAGTGCTCCCTTGCCTCAGGAGCAGTCTGTTGGTATATACATATTTTCTTATTTTCTGTACTTTGCATTTCGTATATATTCGAGGGTATGATGGGGCCTTGTCCCGTCTTATGATTCAATTTGTGTGTCTAGAGGTCTGTGGATACATGTGGGTGTGGGAACTGTGTTGGTGTGACTTTATTTATATGATATGTTTGTTGGGCGATTCTGCCGCAGCGGTGACCTTGTCGGCCCACTTATATATGTACAGTAATGTTTGTTATTACTAGGTTCGCTGGTTGCAGGTAAGGCTAGTCAGTAAGACAGAGGAAACTCTGTCGAAATTTTGAGAAATTCCTTAGTTATTATGAATGGAAATCCGATTTAATGTTTGTCTGGGTGCCCAACCGACACTAATCATGGCCCCTGGGTTGGGTCATGACAGCCTAGGCCCACAACGCCGATGAAGGTACGTAGCTTTCTGGGGCTAGCTGGTTATTACAGGAGATTTATAGAGAAGTTTGCTTCAATTGCAGCACCTTTGACAAAGTTAACGCATAAAGGGGCGAAGTTCCAATGGTCTATTGCTTTATTTTTGTGTACTTTTAAGTACTTTATTATGATAATATTATTTATGATGAGTAATGAATTTATCTTGATGTATCAAAGTTAAATCTAAAGACCTTTCATGTCACTTTATTTACTTGATTTAGAGATTTAAAAGAAGTTAATGAGGAAGTTTTATTTACTCTCTTACTATTATATGAGAATTTTACTACGTGAGATTATATTATGTCTTGAGATTTATGTTTTATGAGAAAAGAGTTTATATGAAGTTAAGTTGAGGTTAATATGACGAATTGAGAATACTTGAGTCATTGAACATGAAAACATGTTACATTATAAACTTATTTATATAACATGATGAGTAAAGTTAAAAGAGTCCAAATGATCGTTTGAATTGAGTCGAGCATGATAAGTTACATGATTATTGAGTTGACTATATTTAACAACTTGTATGTGATTGAATGAATTGATGAATCTTTGAGACGAATTGAGATAACTCTATGAGGTTGACGATGAGTTGATTGATTAAGTATTGAGGATTGAGTTACATGATGATTTGAGCATGTTCAAGTCCTGGGAGAAGTATCGAACATCGAGCGGGGAGCGCATATACTTTTACTTTAACCCACAGAACTACGTTGCCAGTGTAGGATAGTCATACAACATTGTTTTGGTCACTTATCCTGCAAGTGGACATTTACCTTGGATCCAAGAGAGAGTTGGTCGTCCAATGCCGTGGCAAGTATAGGACGGGCGTGGCAACGATGCCGATTCTTTGTACATCACCTAACTTATGGTGGCGGGAGGTATGTAGGTTAAGAGAAACTCCTAAGCAACTTTGATGGAATATGAAATTTACAAACTTAAGTTTACTTTCACTATGCATATATATATATATATATATTGTTTGAATGTATGAAATATTCTAAACTGTTATGTACTGAGCTGAGCATGAGTTGAGGAGTCGAGGGGAGTATTCTTGAGCTTATCATTATCATTATTATTATTATTATTATTATTATTATTATTATTATTATTATTGTATTTGAGCTGTTGGACTACTATACATTTCACGTACTGACGCCTTTGGCGCTGCATCATTTCATGATGCAGATACTGGTGATAAAGACTTCAGCCCGTGCACTGCTAAAATCCGGATCGTACACCCAGAGTTGGTGAGCTCTCCTTACATTCCAGAGAAACCCTTTTTACCTTCTGTCTTTTATTGAGTACTATTTTTATTTGAGGTATCTATGGCCTGTTAAGGCACTATCTCAATTGTTAATTAAAGGCTTCATAGATGTTGAGGGAGTGATTTCTTAAAAAGTATTGTATAATTTCAAACCTTGTTCTTTGAAACTGTGAGTGAATTTTCATTAATAATATTGGATCTATTCGAGTTATTTCTTCCGCTGTTGAGTACGATGTGACGATGAGGCCAAGTGATTCGCTCGGAGGCTAGTAATAGTCTTTGCGTGCCATCCACGCCAAGAGTACCCTCCCGGGGCATGACACTTTTTCAGTCCAAGCCATCCAAACGATTCTTCCAAGGTCACACTGCCCGTTAAACTATCATAAATCTTTCATTCGACCTTGAAATGAGGTGAAACCAAGTGCATTGAGAAGCTAACTCAAAGGGCTTTCATTTGACATATCGTGGACTACTCAATTCCATGTATGCTAAAAGTTATGCTCCTTTAATATTGACCCTTCTATCGATACTTGTGTTGAACTTAGCCAATGAAAATCCCTTTAAACTTGGCTTGGCATAGGGGCCCATGACAGCCTTAAACAATATAAATAAGCTTGAACATTTTGGGTCCTTACAACTGAATGTGTCTATTTCAATAAAGATATTTTTGAAAATAACTTTTTTATTTTATTTTAATTTAGTGTTCGAGTTCGAAAGTATATTTTTTCAAAATTATGGGATCTATTTTAACTATGGCCTCTTAAATATATCTATTAGTTATAGGTTCACTATTTTGAATGTTGCTAATATTCGTGTAAACTTTCTAATTACTGTGAATAAAAAATCAATAAGCGATAGAAAAATACTTTAATAATAGATATATCTTAAAAATTATTTAATCAACATCAACTTTAAAAGAATTGTGAACAAATATTGAATCCGTGCACAATCCAAATTTTTCACAACTAATAATAATTAGAGAGATATACTCCACTAAATATTATTTTATTTTTAAAAAATTTTGGTCATTCTCCGACCCCTTCTAAGATAATAAATGAGTATAAGGAATCTCTTACATCAAGCCAAGTACAAAAAAATTTTAACAACTAAGTTTTCATATGAGCCGAGTGACCTATAATATATCAAATCAAAGATATTAGAATTAGTTTTCCAACGCTTTCAATTTTGCGTTAATCAGAGTTCGGAGTAGAAAGTTATGACTATTTTAATAAAGGAGTGTAGAGCTGTCTGAAGGCCCGCGCCCTGAGCGCGTCGCGGACAGAAGGCAGACCCTTACTAGATAAGTAATGACATTTTTTTCCTTTTATTTTGAGGGTGCTTTTATCCTAAAACCTTTGGAGGTCTATTTAAGGTCCCAAAATACACAAAACATCAGTTTTCATAATAAAAAACTCTCTCCTTCACTCTTAAAAATGAACTCTCAAGAATCATCAAGAAAGTCAGCAAGTTAGGATTTGCTCTCAAGATTCATTCTCAAGGTAAGTTATTCTTCATAGATTTCAATCTACCCAACTCAAATTTCCTCAATTATTCATGAGTCCCTAATAGAATCTTAAATCATAACCTAGGGTTTCAAGAAACGAATTCAAGAATTCCAAGAAAGGAATTGGGATTCTTGATTCTTTTTTTTCAAGAATCAGTGTTCTTCATCAAAAACTCTAAAGATTCCAGGTCAAGAATTCAAGAATCTTGTTCAATTCTTCCAAGAACTAATCTCTAAGGTATATAAGGCCCTCCAAAATTTATTCTACTTTTATTTTAGTATCTTCAACTACTAGTTTCTACCCAAGATCATAATTATGCGTTGAGATCAAAGTTTCCTCCATTACTAGTGAATTTCATCAAAATATTGTTCATGCATATTTTCTTGGTAAGGATCGTGACTCTTGTTTATTTTATTATTGAATTAAGATATTGAGACAAGATTTACAACTATGGTTGAAATTATAAGAACCCTATATCTATTTCATGAAAAGTTATAAAGTTTACAGTTTGAGTTAAGTCTAAGAAGTATTTAAAGTTTTGCATTTGCAAGATAGCTGAGTAATGCATTTATGTTTTTAAGATACTTGTAATGATATCATTTTCAATCAAAGAAAAAAGACTAGTTGAGAAAAGTTTAAAAAAAGCTAAAGTTAGGCTAAGTCCCAAAAGATTAAGAAGGAATTTTGAGAAGTCTTATTCTTGAAGTTATAAGCATTATAAAAGTTATTTTGGGAGTAGTATTGAGCACCGATATGAGTGAGAGTGATAATAACTTGAACTCATAAATTACGTAGCCAGCATAGAATAGGATTTTACCAGAAGATAATTCCTTACTTGTCACTGAGATGACCCAGTTTTGGGATGGATCCACTCTCTTAGTTTTCGTTCCTTACCCCGGCAAAGTATGGGATGCTCTGGCAGTGTTGGTAAGATGTTGTATCATTGCTAAGCTCATAGTGGTGGTTGTCGGTTAGAGAAACTCCCCAAGAAATAAAGTTTAATATTTTACTCACTGAGATTTATTATTTCTTTATTAAAGTATTTCTTTTTATTATGTTGCATATTTAATTGAGTTGAGCTAATTGCAAAGCTAAGTATTTGAGTATTACATTTTTATATATTTAGTTGTGCTCATGAATGCATTAAAGTAAGTATTTCTTTTATATTAAGTTGCACCTTGAAACGAGTTTTAAAATATATCTTTTACCTGCATGACATACTTTTGTCTATTAAGTTATCTCAAAGTTCAGTTTTAGAGTAAGTAGCCTATTGTTACTATTTTCTGGCCATTTTACATATCGTACATTCCACGTACTGAGACCTTTGGTGCTGCATCATTTTATGATGCAGATGTTGTATTTATGTTAGCAGATGTTTAGTGAGACAGTCCCCATCAGCAGCCGACGAGGCCTCTTTGCATCCAGAGGAACTCGGGAGCCCTTTATTTCTTTGTATTTATTTTAATTGAGGTACCCATGAGCCTACTCTGATGCCTTGTTCAAAGTCGATACTTTGGAGGCTTCATAGACTAGAAAGATATGGTTCAAGTTATTTCTTAGAAATTGTTTGAAAGAATTTGAGTTAAATGGTATATATTACGATTATATCTTTAGGTTCATGAATTTTGAGCCCATTCTAGTTCATTACAGTATTAATGTCTTCCGCTGAGTAAGTTAACCAAGCCAAGTGGTTCACTTTGGGATCAGCGATGATTCTCAAGTGCCAATTACGTTTAGGGTGTAGACTCAGGGCGTGATATTTTGTGTCCATTTGAATTAACTTATTTTAGGGGGTTGTAAGTCAAAATAACTTTTAAATAGCTTTAAAGTGTTTGAATAAAGTTAAAAATGCTTATAAATACTTATCTGTAAAGTAAAATAATAAAAATATGTCAAAAGTCATAAATTAAAAATGACTTATAAATCATAAGTCAAAAGTCAATACAAACATGCTCTGACTAGTTAATATTTGTAACAAATATTGATCAAGCAGGCAGAAATCAGTACAAGTTCAAAAACACTGTCTAATTAGACCAGCATCCCTATCATACATACTAAATCTTCTTATATTTTAAAAGAATTACATAAACACTCATCTTTGCACCCTCCCCTTCACTCTTATAGTAGCCATTATATGTATATGATTTAATAAATAATAATTGTATCAGGACTAGGGGATAGCTAGATTTCTTTGTAAATAATTATATCATAATTCCAGATATCATATAGTACTTCAAACCAATAAGCACCCTTTAATTTTCAGATACAAGTATTAATGCATGTATTTGGATAAACTAAATATCTTTTCTAAATGTGTATCTATGCACAGATACACTTAATACATCACAAAATCGATGCTAGATAGATGTATTTGTGTACAAATACACTAGATACATCAATTCCTTCTCATAACCAATTTGTAACTATGCACAAATACATTAGATACATCAATGCGACTTTTATATTGAATATATGATTGCATTTCTTTTAAATATGAGATACATGGAATTAATACTGGGTGTACTAGATATTTGATATTGGATACTGTACGTTTGGTTCATATTTGAAATTAAATATACAAATACATTAAAGTGTGAAACACATATACAAAGAAGTAGAAAGAGACAACATAGGGAGAGAAGAAAGACAAGATATATTCTATCGAGAGGCAAATCGAACAAATACGTAATTATTGAAACTATGGATGCATTGACTAATTAGTACCTATACTAGAGTGCTTTCTGAAAGTTGCTTCTTTTTTTTAAAGTCAAAACAGCAGTAAAACTTTTAATTGATGCATCTATTTATTGGTAGTCTAAATTCTAAACTCTTCATTTAAATGTGAGTGTAGCTGGTTGTTTCAGCTATAACCAAGAAAGACAACATTATATGGATCAAAGTATCCATTCATGATGGGCAAGTGTTACATTGCTATAAGCATATTGAAAACAGTGGAATGTTTTTATTATTCTTTGTAGCCGCCTCCTTGCGGGTTTGCAAAAACTAAATCAATTGATAAAAATATTATTGATTTATTATTATTATTAAGTTATTAGATTATTAGATTTTTAATAATTTAAAAAAAATTTAATTATCAATTCCATATCGAGTTTTTACTATCGGATTATAGGATAAACCAATAATCCAATAAGATTATAATAATTTATTACTTTATCCCTTCATAATTATTAAATATTAGTAATAATAATAATAAGGCACTATAGTTATCCACTGTACTATTTTAGTTTGTAATTAACTAATAATAGTTTTTGCAAATTTGTAAAGATAGTCTTCGTACTCTATCTGTTTTTTATTAATGTAAATTCTCATTATCATTCTTATCGAGTAAATCGAAAATTGAACCGTTAAGAACTTAAAACTGATAAAAAATTTTTTATTGATTTAGCATTAAAAATCAAAAATCGATAAACCGAACCAAACCGACCGATGCACGCTATCCTCCTTAGCAGCTTTGGACCAAAAATACCTGTCCAATTAAGATGGTGATGAACTGTTAGTCCTAACATACTCCATTAAATAAAGAAGAGAAGAAAGAGTGTACATCTTTGCTGAAGTGTTGGGTGAAGAAATAAAAAAGGAGCAAGTAAATATTACCATGTTTTTCCATGTCAATGGGAGCTATGTATGGGTCTCCCTTTTTAAACCACATTTTATTAAACCACAAAACTGTACAAAAATCTTTAAAAGACAATGGTAACAGGTAAATAGATGTAGTAAATCAGTATCAATTGAAGTAATATAGGCATCACTCAGAATCAACACTTAAAAAGACTATGTTCAATAAAAGTTAATTCCTCAAAATCCTATTCAGTAGGTTCAATTCTAGATTCATAACTTGATAGTACTTTTCAAAAGATGTAGTAACACCCAGAAGAAGACTACATGCTGATACTGATTCAACCTTTAAGCTTTAACAGATAGGAAAAGTAGACAGAGAGATTTCAGTCGGTCAAAAAACAAAAACGGAAATCAAATCTCATTCTTGAAATCAAATCAGCTCGAAGAGAAAGTTGGTTTCGAAATAATATTTTTAAAAAGGTGAATTAATGCAAGAGTTATCAATATGAAGAGTATATGTTGATGTCGATGTAACTTTTATCGGATATGAAAGGCAGAGAGACTGCTGGACCATCCTTAAATATGCTAAATCTGTTGTGTCATCTGAACATTCCAAATCTACCTATTTCACAAAAGATCAAAACAATTTTGTGAACTTATTGTTTGTGGTTGGGCCTTCCCCGGATCTTGCCTATAGTGGGAGCATTAGTGCACCGAGCTTTCCTCTTTAACGTATCTTTTCATCTCATTCGCACTGAGACTGCCTCTACAGCTGTTTCAGTGAAAGCTCCAACAACTGGATAGAATAGTTGAACCAGCTGTTGCACTTTGCTTCTATTCATCAGGAAATCCTGCAGAATTTTTACTATGTGATTACAACACCTATTGCGCGTGTGGTACATACTTTTGAATTGGAGCTTGGGGGATACCTTGACAACAAGAAAATAGAGCAAATTTCAACTGTATCTCAGAGCTGATTATTGGACACATCAAAGTGAAAATGAATGTTTATCTACAAACAGATCAGAAATTTCCAAGCCTATTTATTCTCTCTCTCTCTGTCTCTGTCTCTCACTCACTCTCTCTCTCTCTCTCTCTCTCTATATATATATATATATATATATATATATATATATATTCTGTATCCATTCTCTGTTCCTACAGGTCCAGTATTTTAAGAGGATTTATCATAGTTGGACTTACTTACACTAGTCATTATTAAACTGCAACCGGACATGGGGCCAACTAAAGTTTGTGAAGTCACATAGGTGGAGTTCTATTTCAAAATTTTATTTAAAATATACAGAGAGAGGATTGCGTACCAGATGGGATTTATGCATCCATAGATGAGATAGCAACTGTCATGTTGAGAGACCATCTTGAGGAAGTAAATTTCTCATAGCAATTATTCACCAGTTCCACAAGAAGGGATCTATTCTAAACCAAGCACCAACAGTTGGTACTCCTGAGTACCTCATACATACTATTCTCCTCCGGCAGATTTCTGAACATATACAAGATTTTCAAAATATTAGAATTAGAGGGATCAAAGAACCACACACACTGAAGAAGTAGATACAAATGAAGTACGAATAACTGAAATAGATATTCCACCAAGTTTTGAACCGGGGGCCATTGGCCCTCGAGAATTTCTCGATTATCAAAAAAAAAAAAAGGACCAGTATTTTGGAAGCTAGAAACAAACTTACCATTTAATGAATGACTATTTTAGAAAACTTGCATGATTGATGGTTATAAAAACTTAAGCTCACTACTTCTGGTTGGCTGAGATATGATAATATGAGTTTGTTTACCAATATTAGGTAGCAGAAGGAAAATACATCCTTTGACACCTTGGAAGAAACTCTATGTCAATCCTGTGGTGTTTCACCAATAATCTGCACACGAACAGGACCCATATTGAAAACTGTGGAACCGATTGACATCTCTTACAACTATCACTCTCATTGTGACCTTTGAGATAAGCTTCAAAGCAGAATGACAATCATCACATATCCTGAGATTCTTAATAACATGAATTGGTGCTTGGGATGGTGTTTTCATGAGAGCATATGCCACAGCCAGCTTTTCGCTGTGGTAACTAAGATAACCTTCTTGTTGTTCTCGCTCAACATCATGCAAGACAGAAGCCGTGTCTGGAACATAACCCAGTGGTTTTATTTCAGCCAACAATTTTCTCACCTTCTCATGGATTTGAGCTGTCTCTGGGTGTTGAGTGTCATCAGAAACAAACACATGAGTTTCATTTCTTATTTCAGTCCAGCTCAACCCTGGTTCTTTCTTCATGTTCCTTTCTCTTAATAACTTCCGCATCTTTGCTACACCATCCCACCTTTTCACCTTGGCAAGCATATTGGACAACAAGATATAGGTTCCCACGTCGTTGGGGTTCAATTGTAGCAAATGGTCTGCCACTTTCTGTCCTAAACCACAATTGCGGTGGACGTTACAAGCATGGAGCAAAGTACGCCAAGCAACAACATCCCATGTGATTGGCGTCGACCTCATGAACTTCTCAGCCTCATCAAGTTTTCCAGCTTTTCCTAGGAGCCCTACAACACAGGTGTAGTGCTCCAACCCAGGTTCAAGGCCAAAGTCCCGCATTAGATGCTGCAAGTAGTAAAATCCTTCTTCTATCCTGCCCAAATGTCCACAAGCCAAAAGAACTCCGACAAAGGTTTCATAGCTTGGTTGCTCATTGGCAGCTAACATGTCCTGAAACACATGCAATGCATCCTCACCAAGCCCATGATGAGAGAAACCTGATATTATCAAATTCCAAGTAACAGTATCTCGACATATCATATTTGAAAATAAGGCTCTAGCGGCTTCAATATGGCCACTCCTAAAATACATATTGATCAGAGCATTCCCCACTACGACAAAAGTTCCATGTCCTGTCTTCTCAACACGTGAATGTAATGTTTTCCCACACCCAAGTGCTGATAGACCCGCACAGGAATTCAATAATACTGCAAATGTGTATTCATTTGGCACAACATCCTGAAGTTCCATTTGTAAGAACATTGTCAAGACTTCCTCAAAGCACTCATTTTGGAAATTTGCAGCCAAGATTGTCGTCCAAGACACCACATTATGGTCAAGATAAGAATAGAAGATATATCTTGCACCTAAAATTTCACCACACTTTCCATACATGTCCATGACTGCACTGCTTAAAAACACATCAAGCTGAAGACCTGACTTCAACATTCTACAATGAACTTGCTGACCCAATTTCAAATCCTTGAGACGAGCACAAAGACCAAATATATTCACATAGCTGATTTTGTCCCCCACCAAGCCCTCAGACAACATCTTTGATAAGACATCCAATGCTTCATTTGTACATCCATGATCCAAGAACCCCTTCAGCACGACATTATAAGTAACGTTATTTGATCCAGGAAGAGATTTCAAGATCTCCAGAACTCCGTCCATATCTGAAGACATTGTATACAAGGATAGAAGAGCATTCTTCACGTACTCATAAAAAACTAATCCTGATTTCAACACTAACGCGTGACACTGCCGCCCTTCATGTAGCAAACCGCCACTAGAACAAGCAGAAAGTACAGTAGACAAGACATACTCATTTGGAAATAAACTATCCACTGAAACCATGTCTTTGAACAATTTGGGTACTTCCCAAGTAAACCCATTGTGCATATATCCTGTCATTAAAATGCTCCAAGAAACTACATTTCGTCGCTGCAATCTGTTGAATATGTGCCGAGCAATTGCAAGTTGTCCACACTTTGAGTAGAGATTAATGAGACAATTATTCTGAACTACGTGATCTTCTGAGCCATGATTAGATACAATAAGAAGTGCATGAACAACTCTCCCCAATTTGAAGTTTCCATCATCAGCTAACTTTTTCAACAACTTTACAGCATACCCCACAGAAAAGACACTTTGGGAGTTCAATTGGGATAGAGAAGACACACTTGCATGCAGAGGAATGCGGTGGACATTGCTTGTCAAAAACATAGCCAAGTCTTACTGTAGTTTTATTTGTAGAGTAATACAAATCCAAGCACTTGAAGGGTATGTTAACGGGACAGAGAGAATGCCAGATCTGAAAATATAGCAAAGGCATGCTTACAAAATGTACTGTTTAAAATTATATAGAAAAAGCATGTGCAGGAAAGATGTATTCAAGTTACTTTGTCATGCATTTGTAACCAAGGGTCTTCTCTTATATTATTTACATATTGTCCCCCAAACACCGCTCACAGGACACTCATAGTTTTTCATTCAACAACTATAACTCTATCCAAGGCAAGTCAGGGTTAAGTTAATAAATTTATGGAATATTAACGGAAATGTTTGGTTGAACTTATGGAAATGCTGGAAGAGAATTTCAGTGCATAATAAAATCTTGCGACGTTTCAGGATTAACAGTCACAGATCAATGAAAGGCGAACACAATACATTAAACAGACCATGACAAAAAAAGCTTTGAAAACAGAACCAGCTTCCCCCTGTTTGGCAATGCAGCAGCGATAGACGCATTGATAAGTGAACACAATACAGTAATGATGCATAACCACTTAATAAAGTCTTAAAAAAAATTAAAATGGGAAGTAAATAAGGATTCAGTGTTTTGGAGAGCAAGAAGCATGAAGAAAGCTGTCATGACCCAAAATCTGGGGTTGTGATGGCACCTACTTTAACCCCTCCTGGTAGATAAACCAGCCCTCACACACAAAGCAATCAATGAAGTGAAATAAGGTATATAAAATGAATAATCCAAAATTGACTCACTTTACTTATATATAAAACAAGCATAAACTCAACAAATCCCCAAGACTCAGTGTCATGTATACAATAGTGAACTACTCACAGAAACAAAACAAAATCCGAATACAAGGTTGTCTAAGAAGTACTAGACAGAGAAAATAAAATAGAGGAAATTGGGTCAAGTCTCCGAACACAGGAGCTCACAACTTCACAACAGCTAGATTCGCAAGATCAAGGGCCGAACAGACAACTCGTATTGGGATTTGCATCAGAAATATGCAGAAGAGTAGGGTGAGTACAAACCACTGGTACTCAGAAGGCATCTAGGCCGACCAAGCTTAAGTAATTACTATATTGAAATAAAGGATGTTTAAGTAACCCTGCATGCAGAAAAGTCTTAGCAGTTCAATAATAACAGTCAATAAAGAATAAGGCACAACAGTGATCAAATGTGCAATGTACTACAACGCTAAGCGATGTAATGCAATAGCCAATGATCCTGCCAATATACACCCCTTCAACGTGGCATGTTGTGAGACGGGATTCATGGGGGATTCACGAGGTGTATATGCCCGATCGGAATCTTACCTTGGACTCACATATGCGTCCGACATCTTACCTCAGACTAAATCAATAAAAGATAGTGCATTTTCTTTCAAAATTGTATGATCCTTCAAATGAATGAATATGCATGAACACAATTATTAAGTAAATTTCGAATGCAACACAAATATATATTATGCATTTCTCAACTCATACACATAGGCTTCAAGCCGTAAATCACTGAATATCCCAACCTTGCCCATAGACCACACTATCTCCTCTTCACTCATTTAATTTACACATCATGCCCAACATGACAATCCTACCCCTCAAAGAAAAATACCATAGGAAATAAGCTCAATGCAAAATACGACAGAGTTCTTCCCATCTCAAGTCATTCATCGACATAAACTCCAATTCGGACATCACAAGATCAAATCATCACAACAGTTCAACCCAAAATTTCTCCCAACATTTACATGATAAGTTTCTACCCAAGCTAAGTTTGAATAAGAACAACCCATATCCTACATCAAATGCCGAGCAAACACAGCACAAATCATCGTCAATGCACCTTTTGCTTTCCAAATAACCTCAAAATACTCCCAGTTTATTCAGCGCATGATGCAAAAGAGCATACGAGTCTATAGATACCCATATATATCTCGAGCCCCAAAAGTCAACTCCAAGTCCGCAAGGGCAGAATATCAATTTTCTTTAAAAATCTAGCTACCCATAAGGTAAGAACCCAAGTCTGAAATTTCATCGAAAATTTAGTTCAAATTGACATTCAGTTAATCAAAAAACGATTTCTTAACTCTATACCCGAAATTTCCAATTTTCCAAGCTCATATGCAGTTAGAAATGAAAAATTAATCAACATTTCAGTAAATTGATGCCAAAGATCAGTTTCAATAACATAAAAACCTTAAGCTAAAAAAATCAACGAAAACCCATGAAGAATCGATCGTCAAACCAATGATTTTCAATTTCTTATCTTTGAAGTTTCAAATTTCAACTTTGTGAATCATAAACATGAAAACAGAATGAGTATTCTTGGAAAATGATCAAAACAAAGGTAGAATCATGTACCTAACGTTCATACAAGAAGAATTTACCATAGATCACCTCAATCAGAGCTTCCTAGCTTCCAAAATGTTGAAACTACCAAAATTTCACAATTTGCCCATTTAAATCTTTGTCCAGGTGATTTTCTTCTTTGCGTTCGCAAGAGCTCACTGCTTCGCAAAGAGCAACTTTCAGTGTTGAACGGGCTACACAAAATTCCTTCTTTGCTTTTGCGGTACCCATTGCATTTGCGAAGAACAAACTCCACATCAAAAAATCAAAACAACTAACTTCGCTAAAAAGGCCATATTCCTATCATATGAACTTCAATTGGAGAGGATGGAATATTACCTTATTTGTGTGATGTATTGATCAAATCAAAGCTTGATCAATATGCTTTCATTAGTAAAATATTACTCCCTTTATTCCATTTTATGTGGCACTGTTTGACTTGGCACGGTGTTTAAGAAAAAGAAGACGTCTTTTGAAACTTGTGGTCTAAAATCATCCATAAATATTTGTGTGGTTGAAAATCATTTCATTAAGGGTAAAAGGGGAATTGTAACTTAAAAATTGTTTCTGACATTTTTTCGGGACGGACTAAAAAGGAAAGGGTGCCACAGAAAATGAGACGGAGGGAGTATTACTTTTTTTGTTTACTGAGAGCTTGCATGTAGTTATAGCGAATGAAATGTAATAATTTTCAGGGATAAATATGCCATATTTTATGTTTCAGGAGTAGTTTTATTAAATTTCATATTTGATATTGGTTAGTTTTTCCATTGTTTATAAATAAATGAAAAACGACGAGTATGTTAAATTCATAAAGTTTTGAACGCATAAGTTCTTAGAGATATTCACAACAGAAATCTTAAGAATATAGTTGAGGAGGATCAAAATTATATATTCACAATTGTCCCTTCTTAACTAAAGATGTGTAGAATTTTCATGAAAAGAACTAGACTGAGAATAATTTTCATTAAATCATTTATATAATTTAAAAACAATAATCAAGAAGATGAGAATGCATCACCATTACAACATGTTCCAAAATGACTACAATGAACAATCACATATATACCAATTTATCATAATTCATCACAAGGTAGGTTGAGGCAAAGCACATGTCAAGCCAAGTCCTGTGGAATAGGCATGACCAGAGGCAGCGCCAGCATATATTGAAGGGGTTCATCCGAACCCCTTTCAGCAAAAATTTATATTAGTTATACAATGTTAAAATAACTTTTTATACATATAATAAATGTTGACTCCCTTTCACGAGTTCGTATGTTTACTTATTCAAATTTTAAACCTCCTTAATTAAAATCCTAGCTACACCACTGGGCATGCCAAGTAAAAAAAACAAATGCAATTTAAATCTGAGGACTCCTAAATGATCATCCCGCTCAAGGAAGTGCTACATTGTCATTAGATAAGTTGCTTCTCAGACTCCACAGAAAATTATGTTCGGGCAATTAATCGAACAGTTGGAATGCATAGTTTTTCTTTGCAACTTTTAGCACTCTAGAGTTATGAATTAGCCACCCAAAGTCTGTGAAGTAGCAGGATTTGTAATTTGCTACTCAGAATGAAAATCACAACCCAAATTTCAATTATCCCAAAGCACACAATCGACAACGAATGAAAAGAAGAAAAATTCGTCACTGTATTGGGGGTTGGGAACGGGGGTTTGGGCTGTTCATGCTTGAGGAAGATTAAAAAAAACGTTTACCTGGTGAAGCTTTCCAATGGACTCTGATGGATTGAAAGGGAGAGTGATGTTCCAGTGGTTTAAAATAACGCTAAGGCCAAACATATACACCACCTTTGAACTGTCTCATTTTTCATTTTGCCATTTCATTCTATTTTAATTACTATTGTATTTGCCGGCGCTTCTTAGTTTAAAGAATAATTAAGAATCTTGTCTTATCACGTATCATATATTATATTATTCTTTGAATCTTGTATGTTGTACATGCTTTAATAATCATCATAAAATTAAATAGTTATATTATTGTAATTTCATAATTGCAATAGATGAAAAAATAATTAAATAATAATTAATAAAAATGATACAGTAAAAGTAAGTAGTCACTTTAATAGCTACCATCACACTAAGCAAACAGGTTGTAATCACTTGTCTGCTTCAACCTGTAATTATAATTTTATAGTTGAAGTTGATGGAGAAATAATTAAATAATGTTTAATAGAAATGTCATAAAAATATTGTCATTGTTGAGGTTCGATCTCGTTTAAACATTGGATTTAAAATGTTAGGCTAGAAACATCAAGTCAAGTAGTAGCATCCTCCTTGAAGCAGCTGAATAAGACAGCTAAAATAGGTACGACGACCCTAAGCTACTCAAATAAGCGATTTATTATATATAGGAAACATATATATATACACACACACACGTCACGAGCTCCATGCTCACACGGGCTTAACAGATTTTTTTTATCTCAATTTTTGTGATGCGAATAATTTTTTTATGCATTTTAAAATTTTTAAGTTATTAATTATTAAACTTAGAAATAGTTGAAGAAATATAATCAAACTGCTTTGAAAATATTAAATTAAGAAACTCGCAAATTATTTTCGCGAATACCATTTAATAGCAATGAAGAAATAGGCATATTAACGGAGAATTATCTACCTATTCGCATTTCTTAGTAAGTAATAAATAACATATATCATCATATTATTTATTACCACTAATAAAAGGTAGTAGTACATAGCTTGGCGTCAATACGCCCTACTTAAGTTGTGTGCTTCCCTTAACAACAACAAACCGGCCGCTTGGCCTAGCGAATACATCTGACATTAAATGGTTGGAGTTGCGGGATCGATGCTTTGCCAACAGCACTTTAATTTTCCTTCATTTTGCTACCTTTAGAACTTAACCAGCGGGCTTCCCTTAAAAGAACCAAATGGGCCGCTTGGCCTACCGGATACAGTTTGACATTACATGCTCAACTTTGCGAGAATTTTATGCTATTAAAATTTTGTCTCCCTGACATTAAAATCTGCACGCTGATATTATGTTGATGTCAATACTACTTATATGATATATCAATAAAGTATCATATATCAACATGGTATCACATATAATTAAGTTCAATCATATATGATACAGATATGGTATAAATATATCGACAGAGCATATAACGAATATATATTCTACTAATTTAAAATTTAATAATTATTTTATTTATTTCTTAAAAGGAATCTTATATATCAATTAAGTGTCAATATACAGTTAGTGTATCACAAAGGATTGAGCTCCTTCTATATGATTACGCTATGATATATATCGTCCAAGTATATCTTATGGTATTTATGTTGATATCAGCATGTGAAATAAAAATGGATAAATGGGTAAAAAAATAAATATTTTAGGTAATGAATCCATTAAAAATAAATAGTTTAAATTAAATATATTAAAAATAAATAATTTTAAATTAAATTTATTTTATATATTTTTTCCTTAAAAATATTTATTGAGCCCGCGCGTAACACGGATGCTCGTGACTTGTGTATATATATAGGATTAAGGTCATCCGCAAATTAGTATTTTTTTAATAATTTTTCCTTAAATATCGGCCAATATTCTTTCTTTCTTTTAAAAAAAAATATGCTTAGAAAACGACGTGTCTGCATTAGAACCGTCGCTTCACTGGAACAAAAGCCCTTCACTTTTCATAGTTGCACTGGCGCTTCTTGATGTGCTTCCTCCCAACAATGCTTCATCTTTGGCTCTTCATCTATCTCGATCCCATGGTTATTACTGTTTCATCTTTGGCTCTTCATCTATCTCGATCCCATGGTTATTACTGTTTTTCGATTTTACCATCTTCTTCATAACATCTACTGCCATTCTCTTTTTAAAGTGTTTACAGTTTCGATCCTCATCACAATTAGAAAAAGCTAGGGTTTGTATTTTTACTCTATCACAACAAACTTCTTTTCCTGTAATTGAATTTTCTGATATGGCACAAGCTATCCATGTGTGTTTCTCTTTACAGTTTACATACACTCTTCGTTATTAGGATTTCACCCTTTAATGGATGCCACAACCTTTAGCTTACACCATTCACACGTTAAAGTCCTGCTTATGTGATTCTGCAATATGGAACCTCCCTTTGTTGTTCCTCCCTATTTATTTGTGCTTCTTTTAAACAAGCCTACTGCTCATCTTTGTTGCTTGCCAGTTGCCAACTCATCCATTCTCCTCGCAAATATCCCTCTTCCCTTCCTCCATTCCAAAATTTCGCGGAACTTGGAACATCCAATTGTTACCGAATGCACACATTAGAAGTTTCCTTTGTTGCTGCTACATTTTTTAACCTTCGTCTTGTAATGTTTTAAACTAAAACCCGTATTTTGATGAAACAACTTATTTTTAAACACGTAGGAATATCCCAATGAAGGAAAGAACTATAAGCCGTCCTTGACACCTAAACTCTCACATTGGAATAACAAGCATAGCACTATGTGCCTCTGTTCTCTTCTTTGGTGTCAACTCCTAGGCTTAGGATATTTTTCGTGAACTCAATACATGTGGTGTGCATGAATTTATGATCAATTTGTTACAGGTCAGACTACTAACTAGGAGTACAACAAGAGAAGCATAACAAATTTAATAGTCTTCTTGTGACAAATAATAGGCTATTTAATCGTGAACACCTAAAGCAATTTTCTTTTGGTTGGGATTCGAGGTGGAATACAGTTCAGGCAACTTTGATGAAATGGGAATCGATGAAATTGAGCAGGGTAAGGCAGTTATCCCAGTATGAATATGATGGATAGTAGGCCTCCGCTTAGAGCTTACTGATACTGCTGGATCCAGCTAGAGAGACATGTTAATTAGCATCTATTCATGGAGTGCTTATCGTCTATTGAGGTGCCCCTGTAGTCTTCCCTGTCTCTCACTCTCTCTACCTTCAAGTAGGGATTCACTTTTTGAGAATGTCTGTATTTTTTTGGGCAGGAATTTGCAACTATATAATGTCTTCACAGTCATATACTTTCGTCTATGCTAGAATCTCAATTTTAGTTGCATTTGCAGAAGACATTGCCTAATTAAATAAGGCACCACCCCTAGAACTCACACAACGTATCCCTAAATGGGTGCCTCTATTTTGCTACTCATTCAGGAGAATAGAAAACTCTATTGACAATGATGAGACAATCAGAATAACGAGGAAAGCACCTTGTATGTCTATATGCCACCCCGACCCTCAAACGTTGTCTTCTCCTCTTCTACCTCAAACTCCACATACATATATACCACTTCTTTCCTCAGATCTCCCCATGTCCTTTCCTATCTCCTCATAATCTGATACATTTTTCTTTCTTTTCATCAACTAATTTCCGCCGCCTCCCTTAGCTAGATTTACTCCATTTCATCTTGCAGTGAACATTCAGATTATTATACGCTCCCGTTGGAAGGTAACACTTTTTTTAACATCCTCTCTTTATTCCATGTTACATTACGCTCCTCTTTCTCTATCATTACTTGTAGCGTTCTACAGCAACATGTTTTTTCGTCTACACTTATTCATACTCAATAAATACTTTGTTAACAACCTACCTTTGACACTTGTATTTACAATCTTGCTTTATATTCATTCTCTTTTTTTTCTCTTTTTGTAACGACCCAGACTTTGTACGACTTCATCGGAGCTTGAAATTTTCATTTTCGGCAAAATTTGGACCAAGTGTCGCCTCAAGGAAGACTACACAGTCCGCGTGAGGTCACACGAGCCGTGTGGCCTCCAGTGAAGTGATACTTGGCCTTAATTTTGAGTGTGTGGCCTTGGCGTGGAGTTTCTGGCTAAGACACATCACACTTGGACCCTATACGACTCGTGTGACACTTCACAAACCATGTGGAGGATCTTGTGATTGCCTTGAGCTTGAAACATCAACGCTGGGAGCCAAGTGTAGTCACAATGCCACCTTCACGGGTCGTGTGATGGTTCACGAGCCGTATGACTTTCGGATTAAGAATTTTTCTAAGTATAGAATCACTGACTTGTAACTTATCATTGATAAGCTTTCCAAGTGTTGGTATAAAGGCACCTACACGATCCATGTAGCTTCACACGGGTTGTGTGGACCTTCCATGTGGCTAGCTTTTCGTCGAAAATTTTCGAAGTATGGGATCTTCAAGCTTAAGCTAAGTTCACTTTCAAGCCTTCAATTCAAGCTTATTTGTGTTGTTTAAGGTCATCATGAGTCTCCTACATCAAGCTAAGTTCAAAGGAATTCTACTGGCTAAGTTTTTCACAAGTACCGATAGAAAGGTCAACTTTAAATGGTCATATCTCTTAGCAAAAAATGAACTGGTGCCCCAACACCTATCAAATTAAAGCTCTTTGAATTAGCTTTCGAACGCATCTAGTTTCACCTCATTTGGAGTTCAGATGAAAAAGTTATGTCTCTTTTCGTAAAATCTATCTGGGCTAGAAGGGAGCCTACACGGACCATGAAGAGCTTCACGGCGTGAGAAGTCCCATTTAAAATTCAAGGGCTCATTTTATTAAGGTATTTTTGATATTTTGATCCATCCCGAGGCTTTTTAAGACCTTTAAACCCCGCTTTCCATTCCTAAATCTCTCCTACACTAATTCTAAACCCTAATTCAAGACGAATTCTCTCAAATTACTCTAGAATTTATTCCAAAGAACTCTTGTGGATTCAAACTTGGGAAATCAAGGCAAATTCAATTCTTGTTCAAAATTCTCTTGAAACTTCTTCATTGGGTCAGGGTATGTGAGTTTGATTTTTCGTTCCTTTTAACCAAAGAGACCCAAAACTACTTTTCATGAATTTTATTCACTTTAAAGTTGAGTTTTTAATTGTTTTTGTTATTAAATTCAATTAATGGATAGGTTATACTTACTTGATGATTTTAAGTTGATTTTAACTATAATATCATGAATTACATTGAATTTATGAGATTATGAATATGCATGTCCCTTTTCAAGGCTTGTTTATGTATGAGTGATTGTATAATGATTTTAAATGTGAATTTAATTATGTTTTCTCTTGAATTTCATATTATATTGTTGATTTTAGATTTAATTTGAATTACCCATGCATTTCTCACATCATTCATGGCATATGCATTCATGGACATTGAAATTTATGGAAATTACGAAGTGGGTTAAGCCCAATTATGTCTTATGATATGATTTTAATAAGATATTAGTTATGACAAAAATGTGATCACATACATGTCTTATGATTATGACTCTTTGAGTATTTTGGGTGCTTGCACCATCTTGTAAATATAAATGAGTTATTCCTATGCATGAATATTATGACTATAAACTATGTTTTGGCATTTGAACTTAAGTACAGACTACTATGAATGGGCTTTTAAGCCTAAGAATGCATTGAAATGATTTGGAAATGACTATCACCTCTTTGAAAGCATGTCTTATATCTATACGTATATGTATTCTTGTGGGATGACGACTTAGCATCGATAGGTTGGGCCATTAGAGCTATCCCCCAAGGCTCTCTCCCTTTCCTTGAATGATGTGCCTAGCATAGGTTCCTTTCTGAAATGGGTGTTGTTCCCGTAAGGAAAGTTGCCTTCGAAATGAGTGTTGTTCCTGTAAGGAGAATACATGATATGATATGATGTGATATGCTATATGTGAAAATTCTATCCGAACTGGGTGTTATTCCTATAAGAAAGGTTGCTTCATACGAAATGGGTGTTGTTCCCATAAGGTGAAGTATGATTTACCTTTGGCAAGTAGATCACCTCTTTACCGATGAGGGGATTTCATCGGGATTCCAAGTAATAGCTCGCTTAGTCTTACTCATGTCGGTTGAGATCACATCCCCACTATATATAAGCATCATTAGCATTTCATGCATCATGAGTTTCATAACATCTTGTTATATTACTTTCCTTGTTATATATCTCTTTCTATATTTTGTGCCCTTGCCATCTATCATCGAATGCAGGTTTCGGTAAGTTATATGCATTGCATCCCATTTACTTAGTACATTTAAACGTACTAACACATAATTTTTCCTACATGATCTCACTATTTAGGGACCAAAAACTGCTTTCATCCACCGTTCGATGGCTAGATCGGATTTGAGACATTTGTTGTGGCGAGTACCTGTTATGAATGAATGCAAATGAATTGCTAATTGATCACTTCCTTTTATCTTCTACATATTATCATCAACTACAATTTTTATACCTTGATATAGTTATCTTCTCAAGATTAGTTGATCATTTATGCTATAATTAAAAGAATGTTGAAAATTTTCATATGAAGATTTGTAATAACCTCCAAGGGCATTTTCATATTTTTTTATGCAATTTTTATCATTTTATCCTTCTCTACAACTTTTTATGGTCCTTGTGGGGTGTTGGGGTGTAACACCCCAATTTTTTTTAAAGCTAAGAGCGAGTTATCCTTCATATGATATAGGATTTTAATTGAGGATTCTTAATTGAGCATAGATGTTAAAGTCAATTTCTTAG
>JAOTQJ010000007.1:20260658-20282300 GCA_025642045.1 Solanum sejunctum | reverse complement strand
ATTTAAAATACACCTCAATCACAACAATTTTCCGAATGAGCAATTGACCTCCATTTAGTTAATTACGGGGTCTAACAATTTTTGCTATTAACCTCGGTTCCGACTTACTCATTTTTTTAATATTGTCTTTAGTTTTCCTACTCAATCAACCTATGATACCTACAAGGTACCTATGTCTTTGTACTCATACTACACTCTATATCTATTTTTGTGATGCAGTTTCGAGCACCAGTTACCAATATTGATTCCTCGAGTCTACAACAGTCTGATTCAAATACGAGTGTGAGCTCATGGTGTTTGGATCATTATCGTCCCCTTTGTACTTCTGACCTGCTTTTTGTTATTTTGAGACTAGCTTATTATGTGTGTATATATTTTGTTCCACTAGTATCTATGTTCTATCAGCGCTGTATTTGTGTTTTTCAGGTTCTGGGAGGGATCATTGTTGATTTGTTTATATTTTAGTTTGTTCTATTCATTTACTCTGTTGACCTTCAAACTGTTTGATTCCTATTAAATTTCTACCCAAAAATTCATTACTAGAAGTTTCGTATTACGAATTGACTTACCGATTGATAACATAGTATAACCATGTGCTAAAAGATGGAGTATGACCATATGAATGACCGTAAAATATAGAAAATTGTCGAATCAATTAGTCTCCTTATATATATATATATAAAGAGAGAGAGAGAGGGAGGGGGGCCTAGGAAAAAGGGTAATGGAGGATTTGATATATATTACATACGGGTAAGAAAGTGGTATCACTTATATATGGAAACAACTTTATATGTAATGAATTTTAAATCTAAGCCATGCTAAATTTGTAAATTTTAAAAGTGCATATCCCACTCTTTTCCATTTTTGCTTGTGTTTTTATAATTATTTGTTTGTATCAGAATTCATGTATAGTTAGATTTATTGCTGCTGCTTTTTTTTTTCAAGTTAAATTTGGGCTTGAATTCTAAATATTTTTTTATTTGTCATATTTTTTTAAATGAATAAATATTCATATTAAGATAGGAAGAGATTCGTCAAGACTATACGAGAAGAGAAAGACTTAAGTCGACTGAAATAAGAATAATCAGATTGCTTTCATACCTTATCTCAAAGAATAATTATTTGTTTGTATCAAAAATTATGTATAGTTAGATTTATTACTTTTTCAGATCTAATTGTGCTCCAAATTTTATTTAAACTTTGAATGTTTTGTCATTTATAATATATTCTAAATGGATAAATGTTCATATTAAGATAATTCATACTGTATCTTAGTTATAGCCCTTTTCTTAATTATTGATCAATAAATAAAAAAAATATTTGTACTTTGATTATATATTAGAAGTTATGTTATTCAAAGATGACGGTATCCTTTTTAGTTCACCATTATTATTGTGCTTTTGAATTTCTTTATTAAAATTTTTAGATTACGTTACTTACGTTGAACAGGTGATGTGGAGCATGAAATTGTGATCAGAAAAACAAAAGCAAATTAAGAAATTAATTAACCTAAAAAATGTTCTTTTATCTCACATCACTCTTTATGCATATTTTATAGCAAAATTAGTTTGATTAATTTTTTTACTAATTGTACAATTTTGCAAGTAATTTCTAAACAATTTTTTGAGTTAACTTTTAGATTGTGATAAAAAAAACTTTAGAAATGAAAAATATAATATACTCTCTCTCTCTCAATTCTAATCAGCCTTTAAATGCAAGGGAGAAGAAAAATTTTTGTACTTAAGTAAAAACTATTATTTTTAAAATATTTTTATAATCTAAGCAAATAATATGGAAGATGAAAGTGATGCAGGGATGGAGGCTATAGGGATGGATGTGAAAACGAAATGTGTTAGAGGGTGAAAGAATACAATCAATAAGAAATGTCATTTGTGAATCTTATTTTTCTTGTTTTATTTACTTGTATTAATAAAGTAACAAATTTTTCTCATTTTTAAAAAATTTATTTTCTTACGAAAAATTTTAACTAAGCGAATATAAAAAAATATTTTCTCACGTACCAAACATAACCTAAAGGCGGTATTGAATTTCTTTATCATGTACTGTCTCTCTTAACTTATTCTTGTGCGTGTTTTTCTCATGTATATCAACCTCCTTCTATTTCCAATCTTTTTTCTATTTACTTTTACATATGTATGTCTTTACATTATCTATTCAAGCTTCATATTATTATCTTACTATTCTATATTGACAAAATTAATACAACAACAATAACATACCTAGTGAAATTCCACAAGTGAGATCTGAAGAGGATAAAATGTACGCAAACCTTGTCATTACCTCGTAGAGGTAGAGATAGAGAAGTTGTTTTCGAAAAACTTTGTCTAGAAAAAATCAAATCCCATAAGCAAAAGATACTAAATATGAAGAAAAAAAGAACAAAAAAGATGAAAGAAAAATGACTAGTAATGAAAAGGAAGTGAAAGTACGTAAATATGATAAAGTAAATAAATATAAGACGAATAATGACAATATAAGATATATAGAGACATGACTACTCTTACTAACCTATTGTATATCTACTCCTCTTAATTTATTAGTCTTCTATCCTAATATGTAATTCCACTTCTTTTTATTTGAGATTATTTTTTCAATAAGATAAAACTCAAACATGTCAATTAATATCATAAAGTTAAATAAGTAGACAAAAAGATAGGATACTAGTTCCCTTCCCCTTTTGTAGGGAGGATGACATCTTCTTGGTTCCAAATGATGTCATTTTACCGGAATGAGAATAAAGGAACGTAAAAGAAATAGCGGTCAACTTCCCCTTAGAGCATCCCTTTACTTTATAAGCTTTTATGGAAAAGCTTGCATGGCCAACTTGATGTGACCTAGATTTGATTTTGTAGTTCATTACAAATAAATTTTTCATATATAACTACATTTTCTTCTATTTACATTATAAGTGAACATACGAGATCATCCAAAATATACAATAATAAATTACATATTCAATAAAATTCTACAAGTGAGGTTTAAAGAAGGTAACATGTATGTAGATCTTATCATTGCCTCATAGAGATAGAGAGACTGTTTTTAAAAAAATTTCACCTCAAAAATCAAGCCCCATAAGCAGAAGATAATAGATATGGAAAAAAGAAAAAAGGAAAAAAATTAAGAAAAACAAATAATAATGAAAAACAAATAATAATATATAAATATGCTAAAAGTAACAAATATAAAACTAACAATGATCCCATAGGATATAAAGGCGCGCAACTGATCTTACTATATCTTACGACCAAACATCAACCTACCTCTATTAGCCTACACAACTTTCACTTCTTTCTATCTAAGATTACGTTCTCGACTCCTCGATGAGATGAAATTTCATTATATCTTATTTAATCACCTCCCTTCAATACTTCTTCGATTTACGTCTACCTCTCCGTGAAACCCCTAACTCCAATCTCTCACAACTCCTAACAAGAGTATCAATACTTCTTCTTTACGCATGTCCAAGACATACATACACTAATACAAGTGGGTAAAAAAATAGTAGTTGTGTTTGAGACATCAAACATAAACAAATGAATAAATAATTAAATGAGAGCATTACAAAAGATCATCACTTTACATAAACAATAAAGAAATGGGGTAAATACTGAAATCCAACAATACCATTAATTTTTCAACTTGCAATGGGCCAATATCATTCTAAGACAGCAATGGGGATATATCCTAGACTATATAATATATCATATTTGACATATATGACACATATACACAACCTCCCTTTTACATTTGATGGGTTGACATATTTTCTACAATTTACAAAGCTGTGTATAGGATATATATGTGTGTGTATATATATATTATATATAGATAGATATAGATAGATATAGATATATTACTATTTGCTTATATTCACTGCAGCTGTACCTTATCCGCCCCAGAGACTGAATTTGCCGCAGCAACAAGAGCTGCCCCAGTGCCTGATCCATCTTCCATCAACTTCAGAATCACGTGAGGCGAAACTTCTTCCCCTAAAATTTCCTTCATCGCTTCATTCAGGTATTCTCTGAATGTGGTGTAACTTGTGTATAAACCACCCTCCATAGCCACAACTGTTCTTCTCATCTCACTTGGCCCCACACTCTTGAATTTTCCACCGGCTTTGCCCCAACTCCCATCTCGACCAATCTTCTTCAAGATTCCTACAATACCAGCAGCTACTAGTCTAGCAGCCCTTCGAGTAATCACATCACATACCTTCACTACAAGCTTCCGGACTTTCACTGGCACATCAGGTAACTGAAAATAGGGACCCCAATAACAAGACAGTAAGAAACCAAGCAATACGACAAGTAGTGGACAAATATCATATGCCAAAATCATTGAGTTACAATATTTTAGTGTAGGATAGGAAGATAAAAGGGTCTACCTCCAGAACTTCTTCTAGGATTTTGGCTACTTCACTCAAGTCCGGTGAATCATCCTCGTGCATAGCAGCCACCAACGGTGTCCTGTCATTATATCCAGTTAAACTGATAAGTACTAAATTACAGACATTGCATAGAAATATCCATAGAAAAGAGTGAGAAGATGCAGTTAGATCTCACTTGTATCAATACAAAATACAGTTGGGACAAACAAGAAACTGAACTTGGAAAAAAAATTTGAACAGAAAACATGTTGCACCTCAAGACAAAAGGAGTTGCTAATTTTGAAGATGAAGTTCCAAAATCATCTGATTCCTTAAACATTCTAAGGAGCACTCTCCTGACAATGTCTCCCAAATACATTCCTGATATCATTTTCTCAAAGCCCTGCAGTATAATCTTGAATATGATGCTTGAAATGCGCAATAAGTCACATAAAATACACAGAGTTTCCAAGAAATAGAAACTTTACCTGATCATTTGGGTTTGGGCTAGTAGCATCCAAGTCTATATCATATGAGGTTCTTGGTAAATGAGATGACCAAAAGTTTCCCCATTCCATATTGACCACCTAATTTATAGAAAGTGGAAGACATGTACGCAAACTTTTATAAAAAGAACTAAGACTTTAAAAATTATGAACATCAGCAAATAAATATACCATGCTTCTGGATGTTGTTAAAAGACCTTGACACTTAATAATTGCATCTGCCCGCTCCAAGTAGCATGCATTAGTGCCAGTCCCAATTATAACCGCAGCAACTGTGTCTTCATCATTATAATGTCCTAGAGCTAGAGTTCCCACAGTGTCGTTTATCTACGGCATAATGCAGCAACAATAAGCTCCAACACCCATTGCACAAGAGCTAAAACTAATCAAGCCTCGACTAAATTTGAAGGAAAGAACTATTATATGACGAGGGCAAAAAAATATTAACCACGGTACTGCTCCGACTTATACACAAGGTAAGACATTTATAATCTAGGACAAAACAATGATTTTTCCTGAATGTAGAAATGCCATTGCCCTCACACTAAGGATATTTTATTCATAAACAACTACTTTTCTCCAAATACTGCACAAAAAAAAATTAATCATAACATCAAATTCCCCAGAGATCTGAAACTTTCTCTGTAAACCACCTGTTCCTGTGTCTTCTGAACTGAATGATCCAACATCAAGCTGGACTGAACACTCAAAGAAGGCGAGATACTTGATAGTAGGAAAAAAATTTCATTTCTATATATGTCCATTTCTTTGTTTTAATGTTCTACAGAGATTAAAAAAACAATGTTGGGACGTATATTCTACAGCCTCACTGAAATAAGTTCTACAATAAACTATCCTACTATAAGGAGAAAATACATGACTAAAAGGTAAAATTCTCATATCATACACCTCATGTAACACCTAAAAGCAAAAAAAAAGGAACCTTAAAGCATGTAACATGAGCTAGTGGAAGATGGTAAAAATCCAAAAGCAGTCTCACAGAGATGGGCAAGGAAATATGTCTTAGCAGAAGCTGCGGAGAAGCAAGAAAAGGGAAGTGCTCACCAGTGCTGCAACCCGCACATCTAGACCTTTCCTGGACATTGCTAGTTGCAGACATTCAGCAACGTCTCTTCCAATCTGCAAATAAAGAAACATGAGAGCAGAAAGAAAGATATATACTAAATTGACAATCCCATATCAATGACCTCAAAAAAAGGGCACGAGTAGGAGGTTCATAAACATGTACCACATATTCCCATCACTGATAATTATTTCTCACTTGTAGTTACTCTTAATATAAAGGAAATATTGAGACAGCTCACGAAATAAAACACAGCTTCTTCAAGTTGTTAGCTTCGCATGGTCAAATAATACAGTTCTAGTAACATGAGCATTACGAAATTTCCTATCAAAATATTGACAAGCAAACATTGAAAAGGGAAGTGTCACATCCCGCAAGATTGATAATTACGACTTTAAAGGCAAGTGTCAGACATTTACAAACTTTGAACTATATAGAATATAAGAGCAAAGACGCCTGTTAACTAACCATATCTGCAATCGCAAATCCTTTTGTCCATTTCATCAAAATGCCAGATGAGACGGAAGATTGCTTAACAGGAAATGAAAATGTGAAGCCAAGTTCTCTCCTCCTAGGTGAAGTCTGCTCCATGACATTGCCTTCCTGTTCGCCAAGTTCTGTCCTCTTAGGTGAAGTCTGCTCCATGACATTACCTTCCTTTTCAATGAAGTCCTTTAGCGATGATGCAATGAAATCAAAGAGATCCTACATATAACAAAAAAGGGTAAAGATAAGTCAAATAAAAAAAATTGCTGCTTGCAGGAAGATAACAGAAAAATTAGGAGAACAAACTGAGTCACCTGACTTGTGCTGGTCATTAGGTGTTGCGGAATGGGTTGGCGTTCAATGTCTTGTCCAAGAATAGCAGACTTCTGGTCTCCTAAGTGGACTCTCAAAACTCTAAAGTTAGTACCACCAAGGTCCAACGCATAATATATTCCCTTTTCGCTCCTAAAATCATAAACCCAAAATTAGTAATCGAACAACAAAAATATGATTATAGGAGATAACTAACAAAGTATCCACTGCAACACAGAGCGAGAAACTCTCCTGTGTTTCAGTAAATCAAGTAAATATTCAACCGGAAAAGCCTCATTCTTTTTATTTGCATTTGATCTTGAAAATATCCATTTTCAAGTTTCTCTTTTAGGAAAAAATAATTAAATCTTTCTCTAATACTGCATTCTCAACTTATAAAAATACATCTCCCCTTATATGTTAACATCAAAGAAATAAAAATAAGAAAGATAAAAAGATATGTCCAACAAAACTGGAAGATAATTCGGTAAGATTCCAATGCCTATTTTTCATTATATATGCTAAGGGCCAATACCAGCATGAGATTCCCAAACAAGACCCCATGCAATCAAAGAGGCTAGATAAGGAAAAAAAAAAAAAAAAAAAAGCAGGATAAGCATTTTAAGATTGAATTAGTTACTATAGCATTTAAGGCTGTTATGCATTGACTATTATTACTGACCAAAATGAACCTGGAATCTAATACTACCTTTCATCTAATAAAAGATTCTTTGGAGAATCAGAAATAGGCAATGATATACATATTACAGAGCCATAAATTAGAACCATCTTTGTGGCGAACCTATTGATGCTTGTAATGTGGATTTTTTTTTACCGCGAACACATGATTAACAGATTCTTCAGACATTGAGTGATATAATATCCTAAATGATAATATTCTAGATTCTGCATACAGCAGATTCAACTTAGCATATTACAAAACACATTGACCAGACTGGTGCTCGACATATCTATCTTAGTAGCCACCCTGGTTAACAGAAGGCATTCAATAAACTGGCAATGGCACATCTGGAACCAAGTGATGTCCGTTTCAGACTACTCAAAACAAAGAAAGCATTCGCAATTTCTTTTTTACATTCTAAATCAAAAAGCTTTCCTAAAATTTAACAAAGAAACTACTTGAAATTTTCTCGTGTATAACTTAAAGTCATATGAAGTCATAAAATATCATCTCTGGACTTATACATTGAAAGAAAATCGGTAACACGGTTAAAAACAACAGTAACATGAAAATACGACTACTTTATGTCATTGAAGGAGCAACATAAAAATACATTTGCTAGTGACCTAAATTCTGTCTGTGATCAAACTAGTTGAACAAAATACGAGTACATTGCAATGTCCCTCATAATTCATGACCCTAAACACATAATACATCCAAAAAAAGCCAAATACAAATACCCCTAATTAACCATGAAGACAAAAGATCTACTACCATATAACACAAAAGCACAATTTTTCACACAAACCCTCCCTTTCAACCGCAAACACTTGTAACCCCCCACCCAAATCAAGAAAAACAGCCAATGGTTTGCCTACATTACCCCTACCAATACACAAAGAGCAAACGCGTGAACTATCACAAGAAAACAAAATAAGCATAAAGAAAGCATCCATACGCGTACGTAAGTGAATGTTAATCAAAATTTTCAAAACGTAACAGTTGAGCAATCAAGCACGAATCAAATGAGGGACGAGAAAAACATGACATATAACTAAAAAGTTGCTAGTATTTGTAACAGTAATAGTCAAATGAAAACAAAACAACAGCTGAAACTTTAATGCAAATGTATAAGGTTTTACCCATTTGGGAGTTTATCAACATATGTAAGCAACATCTTGAGTTTACTCCCTCCTTCAGAAGCAAGTCCAGCATGCATTTCAACAGCCATGGCATCAACTAGCTGTTTCAATCTGCCAACAGAAGTATCACATGACTCTTCCAATTCTTCCAATACCTGAACCATCTTCCTCCACTTTCTCCTCGTTCTTACCCTCTTACCCACCATTGCTGCTGCTACAACACACGCCGCCATAGCACAACCTACCGCTAACCCAACTCCTAACTTCCCCATACGACACCGTTCAGTTCCTCTGCTTTTCTGTCTTCTTTCTCCCGTTTCGAGAATGAATCAGTCAAACCATTTTTTGGGAATCAAATACGACACCGTTTTATAAACAAAACCCCGTTTTAAAACTCCCTCCTTTTAATAACAACGTCGTTTAGCTTCCCTCCGAGTTATTAAACGTCGTCGTTTCCTTTTCCCGATGGCCGCATAATAGCACACACTGTTCTAAAAACACGGCGTACTTTCCGGTAATCAACCACCGTGAGCGATGTCATATTAAATTAGTTGAAACGGAAACTGAACTTACTTCTTCCTCCTCCTCCACCGGCGGCGGTGCCGTCCGGCCACAACACGTCGTCGGTGTATTGATGTGTGGCCAGAAACAAATACGGAAGTTTGATAAAAGTGAAAAATTGTTACAGAGATTATTTTCCGGTAAACTATTCCTCCGGCGACGCCGACGGATATTATCTCCGGCGATGACCAGTAATATTCTAGAGAGAGAAAGGGCGGTGGTGTTGCGCTTTTGTACTGAGAGTGTGTATTTTGTGAAAGCGAACGTCTTATATTTATAGGCGAAACTTAAAAGACCATTTTGCCCTTGATGAATTTCTGAATAACAGATTTGTACAGTTTCACTTTTGTAAAAGATAAGATTTTTTATTTTGACTGTTTTCAATAAATGGGAAAAAGTATTTAACAGAATTTGGAATTTTGTGAGAAAATAGGGCACTGGATTGAGGCATAATTACGGTTATTGCCATTTATTTTTGACTTTTTTAAGAATATTGTAATTATGATTATTAACCTTAATTTTTTAAAAGTATTTGTTTCATTATAAAATTTGACTAGTTTTGATAGGGACTTAGCTTTTCCTCTTAATAGTGGACTACTATTTTGACTTGTTTGATTTTGACATTAATATAATTAAATCTAAACTTGTGAATAATTAATATTTTTGTTCATATTTATATTTTGGATTATATAAAAGTAATTATTTTATAATATTTTATTTTTTAACTTTTGTACTACTTTTGATACTTTTGTTAAGTTTTTACTCTTTTTGAAATAATTAGTTTAGCGTATGTGTTTTACACGTGTATATTATTTAACTCTTTTTAAAATAACTAGTTTAGTATACGTGTTTTGCACGTGTATACTATCTCAATTAAAATAACTAGTTTAGTGAACATGTTTTACACGTATATTCTCATTTTCTCATGTTTGATTGGTTTAACTGTTTTAAAAAAAAAATTTAAATAAACTCATTTTTCTTAAATTTAAAAAAAAATAATTCAATATTTTTCATGGAAAACATTTTCTTCCGAACCAAACACACCCTTAAACCTTATTTGACCAATTTATTTTAGATTATTATTCATTTAATATAATTAAATCTAGACCTTGTGAATAATTAATATTTTTGTTCATATTTATGATTTGGATAATATAAGAGTAATTACTTTATACTATTTTAATTTTTTTAATTGTATATTACTTTTTATATGTTATATACACTTTTGACAATTTTTTACTCTTTTTTAAATAACTAGTGTAGTGTACGTACTTTGCACGTATATACAGTATCAGTTAATAAATAAAAAATATGTAAAAATAAATAATATTATTACATAAAAATAATTACTTTATGGTATTTCAAATTTTTCATTTTTATACTATGTTTTTATACATTATATAAATTTTGCTAAGTTTTTACTCTTTTTGAAATAACTAGTTTAGTGCGCATGTATACTATCTTAACTAATAAAAATGTATAAAAATAAATAGTATTCTAGTACTTATATTTTGGGTAATAAAATTAATTTCTTTATAGTATTTCAATTTTTTCACTTTTATACTATTTTTTATATGTTATTTGGACTTTCCTTGAGTTTTTATAGTCGAAAAGAAAATGACTAAATTTTTTCACATGTTTTATTCGAATTTGAATATGTTTGAAAAGATAACTTCGAATATTAGAAATTTGATTGAAATGATTTTAAGTTATTCTATGTTTTTAAAATTGGATCAGACATATAAAATTTATATTTTATATTAGCATAAATAAAAATAAAATGAGCCTTTTATGATGAGTTGATGTGCGTTCATAAAAAAAGAAGTAACTTAATATATTTGATCATCACTTACATACAGCATTATGTCACTTACTTAAGATATTTATCAATTATTAATTTAAGAAAATACATATAAATTTATTATCCTATTTTATTTTTATTTATTAATATATAGAATAGATCTTGTTTATTTTTATCATTTAAACCTTATTTGACCATTTTACTTTAGATTTCTATTCATTTAATTTAATAATTAATTTTACATACCTCATTATCATAATGAGATTATCTGGAAGGTAATCCAACAAATCCAGATAATAAATGTGGTGGACCAAAATTACGAAAAATTTATTGATATGACCCTAAATTGTTGTACTATTTTTTAAAAAATATTAGACATATAAAATTTATTTTTTGCACGAACATAAGTGTAATAAAAGATGATTTATTTGTAATGAATTGATCTGAGTTCATAAAAAATATATTGTAACTTGATTTATATAATTGTGATGTAGGTATGTTATTATGTCACTTACTTGAGATATTTTTTTTTAAAAAAATAAAATATGCTTTTATAATTTTATCTTTTTTAAAAAAAAAAGTAAAATAAGTCGTAATTACTTTTCTCATTTAAACCTTATTTTACTTTAGATTTGTATTCATTTAATTAGTTAATATATACCTCATTATAATCTAACAAAACTAAATAAATAGGGTAGACCAAAATTAAAATTTAGTCTAATCAATAGAAATGCATGGGCTAATAATTCATTGCAAAATTTATGTTTAATTTTTTATTTTTAGATAATAATGCTATAATTAACTAATATTAATACTTTATCTAATTTTTATCAAGGTGAAAAAAATAATTAACAGGGTAAATCAAAATTATAAAAATTTTATTGAGATAATCCTAAGTTATTTTAGTATCGAAAAAAAAGGACTAGAATGTAAACTTTATGTTTTGTATTAATATATGTGTAAATAAAGATGAGTTTTTTTTAACAACTTGATGTAAATTCATAAAAAATATAACATAATATATTAATCACTATTTACGCACAACATTACGTCACTAATAACTAGAGATATTCAAAAACAAAAAACATATACATTCATAATCCTAATTTTTTTTAATATATGAAAAAGGTCTTTTTAATTACTTTTTTCATTTAAATCTTCTTTGACCATTTTACTTTAGATTTGTTTTCATTTAATTAGTGAATATATACCTCATTATAATCTAACAAAACTAAATAAATAGGGTAGACCAAAATTAATATTTAGTCTAATCAATATAAATGCATAGGCTAATAATTCATTCCAAAATTCATGTTCAACTTTTTTTAGATAATGATGCTATAATCCTTAGCTTCTAACTAATATTAATAATTTATTTAATTTTTATTAAAGTGAAAAAAATAATAATCAGGATAGATTAAAATTAAGAGATTTTATTAAGATGACCTTAAGTTGTTTTACTATCGAAAAGAAAAGGACTCGAATGTAATTTTTATTTTTTTGCATTAAAATATATGTAAATAAAGATGAATTTTCTTTTAATGAGTTAATCTAAATTTATAAAAATTATAATATATTTAATCACAGTTTATGCACAACATTACGTCACTAATAACTAGAGATATTTTTAAAAAAATCACATATACATTCATAATTCTATTTTATTAATATGTGAAAAAGGTCTTTTTAATTATTTTTTTCATTTAAATTTTCTTTTACCACTTCACTTTAGATTTGTATTCATTTAATTATTTAATATATACCTCATTATAATCTAACAAAACCAAATAAATAAGGTAGACCAAAATTCTTATTTAGTCTAATCAATATAAATGCATTGGCAAATAATTCATTCCATCTTTTATTTTGGAGTAGGCTACATTTATAACCCAAAATGTTCGATAATTAATAAAGAGGAGGGTATTTAAGTAAATTACCCCTTCTAACCCCACAAGATTTTATGTAGAGAGAGAACCAACAAAGTGAGATTCCACATTCCTATGAAAAAGAAAAAAGAAGGGATTCAAATGTCATTAGATAAAAGGGTTGGACAAAATGGACATTTTGGAGAGTTGGGGGGGTGGGGTAGGTAGAGGAGCCAGCAAATTCATGTGGAAAAACGGCGACGTTGGAAGGTGCGGTTTACGCTGCGGACCGTACCATAATGACAGCTGGGTTCCGTTAATTCCAGCTAAGCATTAAAAAGGTATTATAATATTTATTTTAAAAAATATATTTTCGTCTTAATTTTATGACTCGTTATTTTTTTCAAAAGTGCTTAGAAATGTTGTTTACAAATATCTTTTTTAGATAATTTATTTTTTAATATTTTCTTTAAATTATTATTTAATTATATTACTTTTAAACTCTATGAAAAAAAGTGATAAAATTCAGACATGAAAAGACTTTTAAATCTTCCTAAGATTTAATAAACTTCAATTTCTTTCTTATTTGAATTAAGAAAATATCTTGCAATTGCTTAGAAAAATTCTAATGTATCATGGGTTTTAATTAGTGATAGAATATATATATATACGACCTTTATAAATGAATAATTTATTTAAATTATTTTTATAAAGGTATACGCGATCACTTGCAAAACACATACAACATAGTATATTTATAACACTGAAGTGTTAAAACACCTTTAAACTCAACACGAATTATTAATTTTATTTCAAAATTATTGACAACCTTAAAAATATTCTTTTATTTGATTAACTGAACTTAAATATATCTCGATCTTACAACATAAATGAAATACGTACACTCCAAAATTCTTGCTTAATTCAAAGGTATTTTCAATAAATTTCTCGAGTTTTATCAATCTATGCTCCTACACGAGTTTAAGGTCACTTGTTATGTGATGTGAAAGATTTAGAGGGGGATCTAAATTTAGTTAATTAAGTAGAATAATATTTTAAGATTGTTAATAATTTAAAAATAAACTAATAATTTAATCTAAATTTATAAATATTGTTAATACTTTTATTTATTTATAATCATGTAAATATTTATAATTTATTTTAAAACATAAATTTTAAATTAAATTATGAAAAAAAAAAAGTAAAAAAATGTCTGGTTACATTTCTCTTAGTAGACAGTACTAAAGACAATAGAATGCAACCCCGCTAGCTGTCCTCTTCTCTCTCTTCCTTGTGTCTTCCACACTCTCCTCCACCATAACCTTAGAACCACCCCAACCCCTTACTAAACAAGATTCCAAGAAAAGGAAGTGAACAAAAATGTGAATTTTATTTTTAAATTTTTTTTAAAAGTGATGTTAAAAGTTATTATGAATAAAAGAGAATAAAAAAAGTATCTGTAGTAAGTTGAATTTACTCTTTGCTTGAATGGTACATTATATAGTTGATTAAAAAAAAATATATGTCTAACTTATTTTTGATAGTTTTTCAAATTATGGATATAAATTGTGTTTCATTTTGCTCAATTATTGAGTGATAAGTCTTCTTCTTTCTTTTCATGCATGTCTTTGTATGAATCAAGACTATGTAATATGCATATAAATTATATGAATCAATAAATGGATGAAAAAAGTTGTTTTTTCTTTTTGGCAAGTTCTTCAATTTTTTCTCATTGATTTCAAACTTTAAATTCGGTATTGGGTTCTTGAAGACTATTTAATTTGATCTTCTAGAATTTATGTTTTAATTTAATGGGTGGGGATGTGAACATGAAATTAGAGTGTTGTTTTTCAAGAATAAACTAGTAAAAGACTTGATCAAATTAATTTCGAATGTTTATTAAATGCATTGACAATTTCTTTTTTTAAAAAATACGTATAAGTTAGTTTTACGTTAAACTTTAACTAATATGATAGGGATCGCGCGTATCCACACTTCAACCCTGCATTGCTATGATATTATCCGCTTTGAGCCAAATCTTCACAGATATATTTTTAAGCATTTACAATTGGAGTTGAGTTCAACCTTATAATTTAGTTCATTTTGTTCTCGGAAATTTGCATCTCAACAAACATTCTTTATGTATCATATTTTATTTTGTCACCAATAATATGAGCAAGTGTTTACATAGTGCTAAAGCATGTGATATAAGGCTTGTATATTCAATTAACAATGATAAAATCGAGCACCTTTTTCAATATTATTGTCTTAAGAAATTTAAATTAGTCTCACCAAAAAGTAAAATCCATTTATTGGCATGGGGAATAACATACATTACCAAAAAGTATACATAAGATACAAATTCAAAATTATGGGCATTTCATGTATTATTGAAATTATCCTCACAACACTACTAAATTTTCTAAAGAAAGTAGTGGTTCATCAAGTTTGGTTATTGGAATACAACTAGATTAGTTTATGGGTAAGCATTTTGGACGTGTAACTTGTATTAAAAACTATGTATATTTTTTTATCATTAAGAATGTCTATAAGTTATAATTATAAAATATACAATTTTCTGAAAATGATGAATGTTGTTCCATATATTTCACTAGCTCATAATTGCACATCATATTAGAATAGGGTAGGTGAAATAGAGGCTCATATTTGGTATACTATGCGACAAAGATGAACTAATAAGCTAGCACATTCGGAAAGAAGAATGAATTTATACAAAGCAAGGTGAAAGTGATGTCATTGGATATGTGAAAAAGAGTTGCGAAAGGTTTGTTACATGTAGCATGAGTTATTAGAGGTAGATATAGATTGAAGCAGAACTGCGGGAATGTGATTAAATAGGACATGATACAACTTCAACTGATTCAGGATCTAACCTTAAATAGAAAGGTATAAAGATCAAGGATTAACGGGTAAGGTAATAGTAGGTAGTTGAGTATTATTGTATTTTATGTGAGAGAGGGAATGGACTAGCCTCCTCTCCTAGATTCCGTTTCGTAGGGGTGTCAATGGGATGGTTAAGTCGATTATTTTTTAATAATTATATCATCCCAACTTTTCGAATATTTATAATATATAATCAAAATTAAATTTTTTAAAATCATCGCAATCATATCAGGTTCTCTTTGATACCAATACGGTACGATTAATTTTATTTTTTATTTTTTTAAAATATCACTTCAAATTATACTAGATTGTTTGTCTACATTACAGAAAATAACTATTGAAAATTTTAATATTAGATTATCATAGGTTTTAAATATTTAATTATACTTAATCTAAAATTTATTTTCATAGGGTAAACAATCGATGGGTGACATTCACTTTTGAATCTTTATATCTCAGAATGATTAGTGTTAGTGACTATGGTTAACCACTTGTGTAAATTTAAAGCTTGAAAATTGCATTAAAGTCATAGCATGAGGATCATCCTTGCATTATAAAATAAAAAATTAATTAAACAGACTAGGATAGGTGAGGAACTATATAGGGCAACAAAACAAAGGTTGAAAGTTTTGAGGACTAGAAATAAAATTGTTTTGGTGAGTCAAAAGAGGCTATATGTGAACTAGAAACATATTTCATGGACATGATAATACACAAAGAAAACTAAGTTTCTAGATCTTTAAATCAAACTATTTATATTCATATATTATTTTATATTTTATATTCTCATACTATTAAAATTCCTCTCCCCCCTCCTCCAGTATTAAAATTCGCGCACTAATATCATGCTAGCATCAGCATCTGCTTGTATGATATACCAATAGGGTAAACATATGCCAACAGAGTATCACAGATCATTAAGCTCAATCCTATATGATATCAATATGGTATAAATATACCACAGAGTATATAATAAATATATTTTCTACTACTTTATAGTTTAATAATTTTTTTATTTATTTCCTTACAAAAAAATCCTATATATCAATTGGGCATCAACATACCACTAGAGTATCACAAAGGACTAAGCTCATTTTATATGATACCGCTAGAATATATTTCATAGTACTTATGCTGACATCAACATGCGAAATAAGAAAGGGTAAGTGGGTAGAAAGATAAATAGTTTAGATTAGCTCTATTAAGGATAAATAATTTTAAATTAAGTCTATTTTGTATACTTTTTTTAAATAAGTATATGAGGTATGTTGAAAGTGATTTAAGATCTAAAACAAAATGGAGTTGAAAGTTAGGGTAAATCAATAATACAAATTTAACTTTTAATAAGCATGTGGATCTTTGGGAATATAAAATGCTATACGATAAATTACTTATTTTGAATATACACACCTCCTAAGTTAAAGGTTGATTGATTTTAGGGTGTCCAAGTGGGAGGTTGACAAAGATCCTAAAACTTCATGTAAACTTTATAATTGTATTAAAAAGAATATGTTTAACAACCCCAAAACTCTTAATCTCAAAAGTCCTCACTAGGTGTTAATGTTGTAGTGATTTGACTTGTCAACTTTTTACCATGGGGGCACAATGTCGGTTATTATACAGAATATATATCTAAAGTTTATTTATAATTTTAAAATATAAAAATCATATTAAAAATATAATTAATTTTCTAAATTTTATCTGTAATATACAAATTAAAATAAAGAATAACATAGACCTCTTATTCCTAATGGGAAAAAGGAAAGACACGAGGAAAAAGTGACACATATAAAAATATATGTATTTTTAAACATTAATTAGATTTGGAACAACTACACGACAAAAGCACCTTAGGTAGCTTAGTCATACTTTAAATTATTTAGTTAAACTAAAGCCATAATACAAAAGGGTTATAGTAAAATCTCTAATAATTAAATGGTAGAAGACTAGTAGTAGGTTTTATTAGAGGGTGGAGTGAAGGAAAGATTGAAGAAAGAGGACAATTGAGAATCCAACATAAAAGTATATATTAATAGATTTTCTAATTTATTAATTATTATAATTTACAGCACATTTTAGATTATTTTTAAATAATATATGTTATTTATTTTATTTTAATTTATATTGTATATATAAAATTTTGAGAATAAATTAAAATTTGTATTTATTTTAAATTATTAATAGGGGTAATATTATAAAATTAAGAAGTTAAAATAGTCACGTCAATCGCCAGCTGCCTTTAGAAAACATAATTTATTTGGGATAATATTATAAATTTATAATTAAAGAAATAATTAATAAAAATGATATAATAAAATTAAGCAACCAAAATAAACATATTAATCGATACTTGCCTTTAAAAAAAAATAATTAATGAGAGTTAATTTTATAAATTAAAAATTATAATAATTAAAAAAATAATAAATATAATAATATAAAATAATTGAAATAAATACGTCAATATATAATAGTGAAGTAATATCAAAATCTACTATGCGGGAAAAAATAGAGGAAGAGACAATCATTAATTGACTTTGTTTTATATGTTGAAATTTGTGTATTAATTATTTCGTGGCCCTCATTCAACTTTTTTCAATTTTATTATATAATATATACTATTTATTGTTCAATAAAAAGAAAAGAGTGGGTTGGTCCCTCTCATGGTGCCATCAGAATCAGTCTTGGCCTCAACTATTTTTTTAGCAATATATACTTTTGACTTTGTTTTGACCAATGAAAACTTCCATCTTAATTAATCATTTCTTTATTTGTTAAGTACATCCTTAATTGTGAATATTTCTCATGATTGATTTTTTTATTATCAATTTAAAAATAAAAGCATCTAGGGTGAATAATATTTGGCTTGTTATTGTAGTTAGTTAAATAATGGGAAACATCCTAATCATAATGAAGGTTAGTGGTGGGGTTGACCTTACCTATTACTATTTCTACAAAGTCTAATGCAAATATATCACTAAATTAATAATTATGTCATAATCAAAACAAGTCATTATCGTAGGATTTCTAAGAATAGCTTTTTCAAAAAGTTTTTGATAGGGATATTAGTAGGCCGGTTAATAACATACTCTACTATTTTAAAGAATAATTTCATAGCATCTCATCTATTTTAAACAGTAAATAAATAATTCACGTATTTAATTCTTTTACTGCATTCCAGGTTAGACTAAAGTGAATAAACCATTTAAGTAGCAAAATTTTGATGTTCAGAAAGGAGATGTCTCTTCAAAAGAATAGGTCCTTCCCATGGATTGCAAATTAATTTTACAAATTTAATAATAATTCCTAAATTAATTTAATTAGTAAACAATTTATGAATCAATTAATTAATTAATAATTTTATGACTTAACTAATCAGTAATATCAAAAAATAAGAAATTTAATGAGAATGACAAATAAATTTTGTCTAAAAAATTATCAATCGATTATATCATTTGTCAACATCGTAGCTGTAATCAAGTTAGTGACAATGACGACACGAGGAATACTCTCTACTTAACCTTTTTAGAGTAAATAGAAATATTTACTGATACGAGAATAAAATCTTTGTTCTATTTTATCAATGAGAAATAAATATATCTATTTTGGGTATGTGTCAGTGGATGAACAAGTAATACTACAGAGATTGGGGTTTGTCAAAGGTATTCTGCCATTTATATACTATAATTTTATCATTAACGTGATACAAAATATATGCACTAAATTAGTTTAATAAAAATAGGGGAAATTATTTTTTTGAATTCTAAGCTTGTAAATAAAATATAAGAAGAAGAAACAAAAAACTTGTAACTTTTATATTTAAAAAAATGGAGAATCTGCCTGGCTGCTAATTTTTCTTATTGTCGGCACCATGTTGACAATAAAATACCGGAGTCAACTTATTTTACTTGCAATCATACTAAATATAATATTCCTTCTGTTTCAATTATTTAATATATTTTAATTTAAAATTTTAAATTTTAAAAAATTAAATATTTTAAATTTTTAATATATTATGTAAAAGTCAAAATTAAAAATAAATAAATAAAAAAATGTAAAAAATAAATGAAAGAGAATATATTTTTAGTTGAAGCAAGCTCGTAAATAATAATAGGGAGAAAAGTGCGCGAAAAAATAGATATGAGAAAATCATCTCATATTATCATTATCAATTATAATAAGATAAAAGCATTTTTTATAATTTTTTGTTTTACTGTGTATGTTATTTTACTTAGATAAAAAATATAAAATTTGAGAATTAGAGTAAAAGATTAATAGAAAATTAAATATTATGTAATTATTATTATTATTATTATAATATTTTATTCTTCAATTTTTATAATAATTATTATTAAATTTTTTCTTATTTGTTGTTTCAATTATTTTTTTCTTCATTATTGTTACTTGACTTTTTCATCACTATATTTTTTTCTTCATTATTGTTGCTTGACTTTTTCATATTGTTTTTAATACTCTTTGTTTTGTTTGAGTCAAGAGTCCATTATAAACTAATTATGTACACGCCATCTTCTTCGGATCCTATTTAAAATTATTAGCTTGGATGAATAATCGAAATAATGCCTATTAGCAAATTCTATTGAAGGCATGTACGATATAATTCATTACTGATATTGTTCGTTTTATACCTAGGCTCGTACGAATTTGAAATGCATTACATAAAATATATTTATTTATATATCTAATATCTCTTCAATGTTTTGTTGATATAAGACTTCTATTTAAAGATGAATTGTCACAAGGCATTAATATTTTAAACTAAAAAAAATAATATCATATACCCCTCAACTTAGTTATTAAAATTTGATATATTTCTCGTTATAAAGTGGCTTATACATATTTTTACTGTTGTAAAAATAACTCACATAGACCTCATAAAAGTGGATCACATATAACCTTTTCATTTGATGAGAGTAAAGAACAAAAAAAATTAGGTATACTTTTTTGGTTTTTAATTATAAGAAAAATTTGTATAGGGATATATATGATCTATACACATTTGATTCTTCTTTCAACATAAATTGTTTAAAATTCTTTTTTGATTTAATGACTAATTCAAGTTTTAAATATTTTTCTAATAAATCTTCTTATTTATCATTATTTAAGTTTTTATATTCTTATTTTCATTTGCTTTTTAGTGTAAAAATACGAGAAATACAAAAAAAAAAAATTGCATTGAAAAAGAGGAAAAAGTAAAAATTTGCAGGTATTTTATAATTTATTTTCTGCATTTATTAAACAATAAATTTGGACATATATGATAAATTTTATAATAAAATGCTTGAAAATACAAACCTAATTTATGATATTAAGGTACATAGCTAATAATGAGAATTTATGATATTAATAATACAATAAATTTTAATATGTACTAGTATGATTTAAGATATAATTGTCCATCAATTTTTTTCACATCATTTCAATTATATTTATGAAAAGTACTTTCATAAATAAGCATTTACTTTTATATGTAAATTGATCTCTGTAAAACTAATACAAAATATCAATAATATAATACATCATATTCAATACTTTTTCTGTCCTAGTTTAATTAAATTTGTGAGATAATACACACAAAAATATTTAAAAATAAAATTTACATTATACTTTTCATTATTGCTCTTTATAAAATCATAAAAATATAGTATAATTTATCTCCTACAAAATATAAAAGTTCGCTAAATAAAAAGGTAAATATGAAAAAAAAATTAAAACATTATGTTATGCCAAAAAATGGCTTTTTGAGAAAAAGAAAATAATTTTAAAGAAATCGAAAATAGATTTAAACTCAATTAATTTGAGAAAAATCAATTTTCGAAATTCGAAAGGAAAACAGAGTCGCCACCTAATTTTACGGGTAATTAGGAAACCAATAAATATTTTAAAAGACCTAA
>JAOTQJ010000007.1:20245068-20258604 GCA_025642045.1 Solanum sejunctum | reverse complement strand
AACGACACTCCACAAAAGGCATACAGCAGTTCCAGGCAGGTCTCGTTCACAGGGAAAATAATTCATCGTCAAAGATAGTTATAACATGATTGAGGCATATCTCGGACAAGATCATTTTACTAGTCAAAACACCTCAGTCAACATTAATTTCTGATCTCAATCAACGACAACAAATCAATTCAACCACAGAATCGATAACAAACCAAACACAGCGTCGACTTAAACACGTCTATCTAATCAGCTAATGGCATCACAAACAATTCCAGAAATGTGTTAATGACCAAACGACGGCAACATCATAACATCAACTTTATCACAATAGCAATTTCCAGTCAATAAAACCAAAATCGAACAGAACACCTTGATATAAATTCGGCCGTCACATTCGGTCGCAATATGTAAAATTCGAAAGTAAAGCGAGATTGGAGTATTACCTTTTTTGGGGTAGCGAACTGGGACGACGACGAGCTTGACGAAGCTTCGACACCGTCAACGAAATTTGCTCTGGTTTTTCAGAGGTTACGGATGGTTACCCAGATTTTCAAATTTTTCTGTGAAGAAAGTAAACTTGAACACACTCCTTTCTGGGTTTTTCTCGTTCTCGACTGCTCTCTCCCTTCCAAAATGACCAAGAAAAGGGGTTATATAGGGAACTATTTCGAATTCGAATTTGAGGAAAACAGGGTCGATTGATTCCCACTAAGATTCGTGTGGGGGACAAGACCGTTAGGGGTGTGCGACTTCGGCAGAGGTCTCGAGGTCCGGATTTTAGGGGTGTGCGGCGCCTGTTTCGGCTTTGTTGGTTCTTGGTTTCGGTTTTCATTGGTTCTTGGTTTCGAAAAACAAAAAGAACGAAGGAGAAAGGAAGAGGGAGCATGTGGGTGATGGGAATGGGGATTTGAGGGAGGAAATGAAGGTGGAAGAAAGATGGAGGCGGCGGCGGAATTTTGGAGGTTTAGGTTTTACTGGTTTTGAAATGGAGGAAATGAAGAAGAAGATGGGGAAAGGGTGATATATCGGGCGCGTGAGGGCCACGCGCCCGTAATTATTATTATTATTATTATTTTATTTTATTTTTGAAAATAAGGGTTCAAAAATTGTTAAAAATAAAAATAAAGACTCGGTGATTATTTTGACACCGTGGAGGGTAAAAATTGGGTGTCAACAATTAACCTTTAACTTTGAATAATTTAAATATTTTAAACATTAAAAACACCCTAAAAAGTTTAATTAATTTTGGACGAATGGAGTACGAATACATTATATTCAATACCCCTCTATTTCATTTTATGTTACAATTTTTTTTTTATCTATTCTAAAAAGAATGTCACTTTAATCAAATAAAAAATAATTTATCTTTTAAATTTTACTTTTATCTTTAATAAACTAAATCTCAATTATATAACTATTTAAAATTATTTTCTTTCGTTTTTTCTCAAGGAGTTGGGAGTATTATTTTTTATGCATGGATCCCTTGTGGACACGTGTCATGTTCCCTGCATTGACAGCTCATAGCCAATTCACTTTTCCATTATTTGTCCGTTGGGCCCCACAGTACGTTGCACAATTATCATCAAGTTGCATTTGAACGGTCACGTGATGATCCACGTCATCATAACGTGGGACCCATGGGGGATCACTTTGCCGAAGGCGGAAAATGATTTTTTTTTTGGGGGGGGGAGGGGACCAATAAGAAAAAAGCATAAAGGTTTGGTGTCATCTTTGCTTATGATATATAGAATCTGAATACCTCACTATAAAAAGTTATATTCCCCTAAAAGAATATGATTTAAGAAAAATAATAAAATTTCTGACCTTATACTTTCATATCTGCCTAGAATACAAAATAACAAGTCAAGAACTACTTTGAATTTGAATTGATAGAATTCGGATTTGATAAAATTCTCGTCACAATCTTTCTCCATCAATGTTATACATAAAAGAAAAATTTGTGAAGCAACTTTACTTTTTAATAAGTATTATCTCAAACTCCCATCAATGTATATCTTCAACAACAATAAACAATTACACAAGGGTGATATGGGAAAAGTAAAATATACACATACTTTACCACTACTTCAAAGAGATAAAAAGACTATTTTTGGAAGACTCTCGTCAGGAAAAAATCAAGCCCTAAAAGCAGAAGAAACTAGATATGAAAAAGGAGAAAAAAATCGATTAAAAAGAAAAGCAAATGATGATATAAAATACAATAGGAGTAATAAATATAAGCCAAAAAAAAGAAAACATAACATAAAAAGACAGAAGTAGTTTTACTATCCTACTGAAACACAAGGTTAAACATCAACCTATCCCCCTAGCCTATTAACATGCTATCCTAATACGCTACCTCCATTCCTTTCTATATAAGGTCATGTCCTAGGTGAGATGAAGTTTCGTCATATTTTGTCTGACCACCTCCCCCCAATACTTCTTTGGTCTATTTGTACCGCTCCGTGTAACTCCTAAATTCAATCTCTAGCACCTCCTAACAAAAGTATCAGTACTTCTTCTCTGCACATGTTCAAACCATCGCAGTCTCGCTTCCCTCATCTTGTCAGCCACAAGAATAGCCTCTAACTTCTCACGGTTGGTCTCATTCTTAATCTTCATTGCAATATAATCAAGCTCAATGAAATATTTTATTTTTTGTATACACAAAAGCATAAACCCTAAGTATCTTCGTTATTTGATCAAGAATTGTATTCAAATTCGAACCCACACGACATTAATAATGAAATCATTAGGATTCTTAATTATTACTCTCTTTGTCTCTGTCTCATTTTATGGGACACCCTTTTCTTTTTGGTCCGTATCAAAAAACATGTCATCTTATTCTAATTAGAAACAATTTGACTTTAAAATTTCCTTTTTTTCCTTAATGAAATGAATATCAACCACAAAATTTCTCAAAATGATTTTACACCACAAGTTTTAAAAGTCTTACTTTTTTTCTTAAACACCGTACCAAGTCAAAGAATTCCCCGTAAAATGAAAATATTATTTTTATGCAATATAGATTTCAGAATTTTAGAATGCGAATATACTTATTATTGGTGCGAAAGATATGTTTATTCGTGGCAAATATATTAAATAGTATCACTAGGTGTTGAAACCAAAATATTGCTATGATTTACCTAAGGAATTACTTTATGGTAACCATTTTGTATGTTAGTTTCACTTTTGCCAGTTTTTCCTTTCTTTCTTTCAAACACTTGCCAACACCAATATAACAACACTAGCATTCAGGATTTTGAAAAGTGATTTCTCCTACTTCATTCATGAAATGTATCAACATATTTTCTATCTTCCATTGTTAAAACATTATTTGTACAATCTGGTCCTAAATATTAGTTTGTGTCACATAATTCCTTGCAGGTTCAATAAAAGATTTCAATTATTTAGTTTTCAAATCTTTCATGTATAAAAAAATCGACATAATAAGATTTCAGGGTACATGCTAGCTAGCCTTCCTATGATGCAATAAACTGCAGGGGAGACTGAATTAACAGAAACAATTTAGTATTCACATACATCATATTAGCTTAACATAATGCATTTTTCAGTAATATCAAAAGCAAATTTGATGTAAACACCATGATTTTTCCTCCAGAAATTTACTCCCCATGTACACAACAAACTAGCATAATTACTATGACATTAATCACTCTGGAACTAACACGAGACTTTTTTCCCCTTTTCAATCTCATTGTTTCCAATGATCAAAATAAAATCAATAAAATTTTCGGGGGGTTTCCAGATTAATTCACCTTGAGAACATAGAATACAATCTTCAGTCCTGTAAAACCTGGGTGAAAAAATGGGGTGCTCAGGGGTGGGGGGATTTCGAACTCTACTACCTCTACCTCTTTTCAAACATCTACTCAAAACACAATGACTCTTCAAGAGTTGTGACTGATTAACAAGGTTCTCCTCTACATCTTTTGCTCCTATATTTGCATCTGCTATCTATCAACTTTCTTATACATGTACAAGAACATATTCCCTAATCTCTTTTCATTGTTGGCCAATTAGGGCAACTTGAAATTACCATGCAAGTTACAACTGTTTGTAGAAGAGAACGTACGCTTGATCATGCAGCACCTTGCTTGTGGGGATGGCTGTGACAGACACATCATCGTAACGCAGCCACTGGCCACTTGGATGGCGGGCATCGGCAGTATAGTGACCCTTTGAAGGGTCCCTCCCATGATGAGTGATTGTTGCAACAAGTTCATACCTCCTACCCTGTAGCAATTGAATGAAAGTTTATATTACACATTAATATCATCTTTAGGGATAAGCTTTAGATTGATACATTTCTTTAGCAATAAAATGGAAGGTTATGCATTAATATCATCTTTAGGGATAAGCTTTAGATTGATACGTTTCAGATACTATCTACAACAACAATGCTTGATACATTTCTGATACTATCTACAACAATGCCTTAACCCCAAGGAAGTTGGGTCAAGCTAATCATTAGCACTCCTTTTAAAAGCTTATCTCAGACAAATATTATACAGTTACATACAGAAGAGATTTTTAATTGCAGGTAAGTTTACATAGAAAGGTTTATACAATCCTAAACATGTTTTAGGCACTATACGTGTTCATAGAAGACTACAGGAAAGGAGCCTTGTCAACAGGCCATAGTAGCTAAATGCTTAATTTTCAACCTCAATGGCCCTCACCCCTAGCCATGACATTCCACCAGCAACTGTAACCAAGTAAATATAGAATGTTCCAATCTTACACAGATTCCCAAATAGAAAGAAGGAACAAGCCCAAACTACTATTCATAGCATGAACGGGATGACCATCTTTAGAAGCTTTGCTTAATGGCCCTTTAGAAGCTTTCAAGCATATACTTTTGAATCGTGAAGGTGAACTTACTAGTGAATAAAACCAAGTAATTTATCAAATCAATTTTACTGGAGTGTAGCTAAATCAAATCCATTGTGATCAGAAATGTAAGATTAATGTAACAATCTCAGTGCATAATTGGATTTTCAGGACAGCATGCAACCATGGGAACTAGCAGGGCCACATTTGTAAGAAGAGGGAGATAATTTCACCTCAGTAGGAGAGTCAAGCAATTCACGTCCAAACACAAGCTCCAGAGGAAAGTGCACGGGTTTGTGCAACTTGGTACTCCCTTCACTTCCGTAGCTAAAGCGCATTAAATGCAACACCATTATATCAGAAAGCTCCAAAATCTTAACAGACTTGCTGGCACTGACTACCTCAGCCTGAGATATGATTCATTGAGCGAATTGTGAGGCATTCTCTAAATTATTTGAAAGATTTCCCATCCAAAATAATAATTATTTTTAATCACTTGCGTTGCTCAGATTCTCCAAAAGTGTTGTTGTATCCATATCAGATCCTCCAAAATGCACTGCTTTTGGAGGATCTAACATGCACCCCTTGACATTTTTGTAAGGTCCAAGCAACGTAGCTTATCAATAATGTTAAATTGGGTGAGAAGTCTCATAAGCATAACTATTTTCTAGTTGACCTCTTCCAGAAAAAGTAAGCAATACTGTATTTTCTTTGTCGAAGGAAAATACATTTTCTTCTTATTTACTCTCTGTGAAAAAAAAGTATATCCCAGAGTATGATAATCTTGTGTACAAAAAGGGAGTATCCCATGGAATGACTACATACTTGTATACTTAATCATCTACAGGTCCAAAAGTTCATATAAGATAATAGATTACCTTTCCAGCTGCGGACGTTCGATATCCTTCGAGTGCCTCTGGTGCAGAAAACATCCGAAGTGCATCTTCTATTGAGCAAATAGGCTCTGGATAAATGTTAAGGTGGAGCAGAAGAAATGGTTGTACTGTTGCTGAGGCTTTGCTACCTAGTTAAACCAATGAATAAGAGCTATTAGACGAATGGATCAGGGAGTCCGAACAGAAAACAACCTACATGAACATAAAAGAATAAAAAAAATAGAATCTAAATGACAACAACCATTTCATTCCAACCAACTGATGAAGGCTAAGCCTTTTACAAATTCAAATTCTTAGCAGGTCCAAGTTTTACCTAATTCTTTTATGCTATCTATTAGCCCGCTTAGCCAAAAAAGAGGTAATATAAACCAAATAAGTGGATAGAACCACACGAAGCATCTTAGTTTCAGCTGACAACTTCCAATTTATGTCATAAAGTCTCTGTGTAGCATTCATAACACATAAGTTAGTACAGAAATGGATAGAAAAAGAACAAATGCTCTTACTGCAAAGAGGCCAAAAAATAGCCCTCCTTTGAGAATACAATAGAAGAAATAAGTCCAAATTCTACAAATCCCGAAGTACATCTGGAATCAATATTCTCTGAAATACTGAATATCAAATTTACTTCAGGGCTTGAAAACGATAAATTTCTTTGAATAACCTACCAAACTGCTACAGAATTATATTGGATCATCCTAAATGATTGGACTGCCTTTTTTATACCACTGAAATACTTTTTTTTTTTTTTTGATTTGCACCGGGTGTCCGAGTCTCCTAGAGCCCCGACTAATCCCGAGGGTGCACAGGCCCTCAGCAAGGAGTTTTCCGCAAGTGCACCACAGTTAATTCAAGTTTTACCCGGTCCGATGGCCCTCAGAAATTGTTTGCATTAAGTGGGTTTCGATCTTGAGACCTTGAAAGGTAGCAAACCCCAAGGCTCAAGTCTATTACCACCAGGCCAATCCCCGAGGATTTATACCACTGAAATCTTTTATGCATGAACATACAACAATATGGATCTAGTAAAGCACACATAATCGATTCCTTTATGTTCTAGTACATTCTCGTAAAGAAAGACGCCTTGCTAGCAAGATGAAACACTTAAATTTCGGCCTAGAAGGTGGACTTGCCCCATTCTATGTGTTAAGCATAAAATCAGAGAAGTACAAAAAGAAAAAACCAACTCCTCTCCCTAACAAGTGCTTAAGTTTGAAAGTGAGAATCATCACCATTCACAGGTCCTCCTAGGTTATCCCACATTGGTTGAGGGAATAAGCTATTGTCTCCTTATATGATTTTGTGCAATCCTCATACAATCTAACTTTTGGAGTTCAGTTAGGTTCATTTTTTTGAGCCAGGTCCATCCTAATTCTTGATCTATTATTGTTGAACTCCTATGTTATGTTGTACAAGTTTCATATGTTCAAAAAAAGGTGTGAAAGGTATTAATAAGTTGTCTCACATTTATTGAGGAAGCGAGTTATTGTCTCCTTAAATGGTCTTGCATAACCCTCACCTCATTTGCTAGCTTTTGGGGTTAAGCCTAATGTTCATTTTACTAAGTACAACTAAAAAGCACTTTAAACAACTCCAGGCGAAAATTTTTTACAATTCCATCTTTGCTTTCCAAATATATATTGTGATTCCTAAGCGCCTGGCTAATGAAGGTGTCGATACATCAACGAAAGAAAAGAAACAAATACTTGCAAAAGAAGGTCCAATGGTAGAATCCAAAACACTGCAAGGGTCAAATGGCAAAAAATTCATCTTGTTTTAGTGTTGGATAAGCACCTAGAAACCTTCCACAAATTCTGATCAAAAGATAGTTCGTAAGAGCGATATGTTCCAAATTTTCATTTCTTTAAATCATTTCATCTTCCCTCTTATAATGATCAAAAACCTAGGCTCTCTACTCAGTTGAGTAATTAGATCTTAGCTTACTCTTCAATTGTGTTCGGTCTTTTACTCTTCAGTTGTGTTTGGTATGAAGGAACATGTTTTCCTCCATACCAAACACACCCTTCATTTTTTTCTTTCTTATCCGGTCTTTTATTCTAAAAGTAGCCAGAGACCCCCTAGTTATTACAGGCATATAAGGTAGTGACAGATCAAGATAGATCCAAACAATATTCTGATATAACTAAGCAAATTTAATAGCATCTCTAGTTTACCTTTAGCCTTCACTACACTCTTCAATTGACCTCCAAAAATTTCGCTTAATTTTGATGGAACAAAGCTCTGTGTTCTAGTAACTGCAGTCCTATTCCTCGGGCCAACAGTCTCCCAATCATCATCCTCTTCCTCATCATCTGTTGATGAAACCACAGAGGAGTTTCTCCCAATACCATTTGGTATTTGACCCTCTAGTTTTAGCAATTCATCATGCATCTGATGCATCAGAAAACTGAGGAACTCCTGAACATCTTCCTGCCTGTAAGTAGCAAATTCACCATAACACCAACAAAAAATATGAAAAACAGGATTTACAGACACTGACACACAAATAAAACCAAACATAAAGAGAGAATTACATAAATCACCACTTCCATCAAATTTGTGTGTTAATCAAACTTCTGCTCAAAATGGTAGTTGCTAGGTGCAATTTAACTATAAGAAACTCATTTGAACATCTACATTTCCCAATTTCTTGCGACACACAAAGCAGTCCCAGTTGAGAGGGCAAGAAGTAATTATATTAATCACCTTTCAGTCCATAAAGAGAAAAAGAATGGATGAAACGAAAAATAAAAGACCATAAAAGTGATATGCAACTTGACCTTAAAAATTAAACTTGATGTTAGGAAGACCAAAAGAAGGCAATGATAGCACTTACAGAAGTTTGAGTTGACATAGATAAGAAAGACAAGTTCGCTTCGAAAAGGAAGCAGCATGGGATATTAAAGTGGTAAAGGGAAGTCTAGGAGGAAACTAAAAGGTATGACTGTAAGAGCGAAAAGCATTGGGGCTGTGCATACATAAGTTCTTTAAAGATGGAGAATGAATGAAAAGATAAGAAAATATCCAGCCAACAAAGTCATCCCACAGCTACCTAAATAGGTAAGAACTAGACTAGATGTGAGTATCTGGTCACTTAGGGGTAAGATAATTATCAGTTTTCTTAGTGCACTCTGCACAAAAGCAAGTTTTTAAGAGAAAGCCAGTGTAAACACATGAGTATGTGACCAGAAGATAATTATCTTTATCTGCCACACTCACTTTAATTGGAGCTAGGATTTTTAGTTTATGGGTTCTGAATCATAATTCATTTTGCTTAGTGGGTTCTAAAAAAATTATTTATACATACCATCAAATGAATTTTTAAGAACAAATGCAGCATTTGACCCTAAGTTAGTGGGTTCAGCAGGAACTGTATCTACTTACCATGCTGGCTCCATCGTTGATTAGGTGCATCCTTTTCATAATAGAATTCAAAGATGATATTACTTGTTTCTCACCATCTTATACAACTCATTTCCTAAAAAAGATGAGCAAAATAAAAGGTGGGGAATTGCACATGTACAGTGCCCTCCTTTAGATTGATTCATTTGTTAGTGTCCACTGATGATTTCGACCGCTGGTTTAAAGATGCATCACATACAATTAATTCAGCTTAGCTTTTCTTTTCTCCTTTCTGCCAATTTTTTAATCTATCAATTACTCGCTACCCAGAGCAAAACACTGGTTTTCCATTCACTGAGAGATCCAACTGCCAAAATCAATAAAAAAGGACACCATGGACCAAGATCCAACATATGATTGTTCCACAATCATCTCCTCCCCAAAATAGAATACAAGGGTAAAATAAATACTTTCTTTTTTTCAGACTGCTATAACTGAATTAAAAAAAAATAATTTTTGAGTGATAATGAGAGAGTCAAAAAGAAGTAAAGCCAGTGTGAAACAAGATTATAATAGATGCAGTAAATTGTGTACTCTCCCATAGATTATGTCTGCATGTTAAAAGTTGTGATGACATTTATAGTTCCAAAAGTTGGTGATTGACAACTATGGGAATCTATCAAAATGATGCCTTTCAAAAAATATTGACTGTGACACCTAAGAATCTATGATACTTAGTGCTTTGCAAAATATAATGCATATTGCTATTGCAAGAAAAGACGAGATCCAGTTGGAAAAAATGGAAAAGCCTTTGACATGCTCAGAGCACCAAGGAATAGTCAAGTAAAAAGGGGATACAGCGTATATGCTGTCAGTAACATACCTTGGTCTGTCTGTCAAGCTATTTGCAACATCTGGAGTAAAGTTCTTTAGGACAGCCTCAAACATTAAAGGTCGAAAAGGTAGCCCAATTTCTGGAATAAATGTTTCCTTTTTCTTCATACTTGGATCAATGTCTATGCCAAAGTCAGAGATGAACTGAACAAAGGCATGTAAAGTTGGATACTCAGCCTGTAATAAGCAAAACCAAAATTTGAAATTTAAGGTGGTTATAGGTTGGCAAAAAACAATTTTAATAAGTAGGTTATCTCCATACCTCTGTTATATCACGTGTTTTTAGTTCTTGCAGGAGATAAACAAAAGGAGAGCAAGAGAGAAGAGCCTGAAGAGTTGCATTAAGAAAGCATAAGTTCCCCAAGTTGACCAACCCTCGAGGTAACAAACTTCTGAAAACCACCTCAGACCCATTTGATGCCTTCAAAGATTTGTGTATACCATTCACCAAGCTATAGTCTATAAGCTGATTAGTTGAATGAACATCTTGCACACTGTCAGACAATTCAGACACATTAACAGCTGCACACTGCGACAAGCTTGACTTTTCGGACGAATCATAAGCACTTCCAGTATTCACTGCTGGATGTAACACACTTCTCTCGTAAGCAGGATTTGTAAAACTAGAACTACCATATTCTTTTATACTTTTGCCAACCGACTTTACGGCTTTCCCTTTATTGCTATGACCCTCGGTTACCTCTCGACGAGCAAGCTCTGATGGCTGAAGTTTCTTAGAATGATCAAACTCTGTCAATTTTGTGTAAGAAATGCCCACAGATTTTAAAGTTGCAGCATCCAACGAACCAAATGTGATCCCTACATCGGTTGATGGCTGGCTTTGCAAAGTTTTAATCTCATCTTCTGTAAATGACCCAAAGATCAACACCTGATGACAAAAAGAGTTTTAAAAAATAGGTAAACCAAATACATAGAAGCACAGAACAGATGCAAGAAACAACACAACCAGAACACAAATTCTGCTAGTTTACAGGAGAAGTACTAAAAGCATCTAAGAAATTCAAACCAAATCAGTAATTAATAAACAAACTAGTGGATTCCAAAGAGAAAAAAAAAGGCAGAAGCCAGTAAACTACTAACACCATCTAACTCTCACAAGTATGGCTTCAAAAGAACTTTGAGTTGGAAATACTGTCGAAATCGGGAAATTGTTGATTTTGAGAGAGATGTTGCATTGGTGGTTGAGGATTTTTCTGAATAGAAACTAATTGTCACCTAATCTACCAACAAATCAGAAGACATGAAAAGGGAAAGGAGAAATAGAGAAATATAGAATGGACAGAACAACTTTTCAATCCAGTCTTAATAGTTTACATAAAAACGAGAAATGCATTTCTACACTGTTCACATCCTAATTCCTCTGGAAGACACAGAACTAAATGTCAATAAAAACATATATTCATATCTAGAAATGAAGATTACCCTACTACCCAATTTTCAACATTTTTAAACAAGCCTAATTGTCCAAGTACAATGAACTAATGAAGTATTCACCAAATTGTAGAAGATTTGCTCAGAGTTATTTATCGAATACAATAATAGCTTTTGTCACCTAAAATCATAAACCTTGTTGAATAATAAAAAAGAAAATTTCACCCTTCGGGGTGGCCCAATGGTTTGGGCATGGGACTTCTGTGGGTCTCAACTTCGAAACCCCTTACCAGCGAAAGCAAGGGATATGCATTCTGGGTCGGGCTCGTTGCACTGAGCTTGCCTAGTGCGGGTTACCTCTCCTATGTGGTTTGCGAGCTATTGCATAGGAGCAGGAGTTTACCCTGTGCGCACCCAAAGGGTAGCAGTTATGGGTTCCCCTTGTCATAAAAAATAAAAAAGAAAATTTCCATCTCACAGAAAAATAGAACAGACATTAAGTTAATCTAAAATATAATACAATTGGTTGGTTATGTCCATAGAGTGTATGCCAGCAGCAAAGCAGCTCATTATCATCTATCTGACCATGTTCATTTTGCATTGACAACCACGTTCATAAGCTAATGAGTAATGAGTTATTGCAGTTTAACTTCACCAGAAAAAGTGCACACATGTTCTCCTCTCCTCTAATTAACAGAAGCCTTGTTCTTTGACATTACACAGCTTGGACGGCTTTCTTTGTCCCAGCTTGGCTAATCATATTCCTGCATAGAATTCTTTATCTCTGCACCTTTACTGTTCTCAAGGATTTGATTGAATTATCTACCCCGCCCCAAGAGTGCTTATGTCATAGGGGAACTCATGGCCTTTTCTTTAACAAGGTAAAAGTTAATTGATAAGGTACCAAGACAGTACAAATTGGTACAGAACTCATACAGAGACCAACAAGTAGCCTACTACGCTTTACTTCTTAATGAATCCAAGGAATCCACGTACTGATTTAATAGGGAACTTATGACCAGGAAAATGCGATACAAACGGGGGAGAACCATGAATAAAGAGAGAACAAAAGAAGCTTTTCAATGAACGTATGTCATAGGGAAACTTGTGACCTTTTTTCTAATTAGGTAAAAGTTACATTGATAAGGTACCAAGACAGTACAAAATGGTACAAAACTCAAAACAGAGACCAAGCAGCCTACTACACTTTCCTTCCTAACGAATCCAAAAAAAAAAAACATTTACTGACTTGATAGGTTGAGGGTTTTAGGAAACAACCTCTCTACTTCTCTGAAGTAGCGGTAAGGTCTGTGTACAATCTTCCCTCCCCAGACCCCACTTGTGGGATATTACTGGGTATGTTGTTGTTGTTGTTGTTGTTACTGACTTGATAGGGAACGAGACTAGGAAAATGGCCTTTTGGGGGCTATTTGGAAGGAATAATAAAAAGAAGTCCAAGTTGGTTGGTCAGCGTAGTGAAAGAGACGGCGACCGAGGAGAACCATGAATAGAAGCTTTCTGATGAACTTACGGCTTTTGCTTTCCTTTTCCCATTTCATTGTTGGATGGAGGTTGTCATCACTTCCTTGCCAGAATGTATCACATATTAACACATCTCTGTTCTCGGGTCCAGTTCAAGTTAGTGTTAGAGAAGTCAGAAAGCTCCACAGGAACTTTTTGTGGCATTTGGAGAGAGACCTTAACAATTTCCACAAGACACTGCTGGGGAAGTAGCCATGGAAAATATGCAGTCATGGAAGGAAAAACAGAGGCCTTGAAACATAACATTAACCTACGACTGCAGTCTTTTTTGATACTGTATCTTCTTAAGCTGACCTACGAATGCAGTCTCTGGGGAAGTACCATAAAAAATTGTGATGATTTCAGCAGCTAGTTACTTATGGGGTAAGTGAATTGAGATAGAGTAAGTTTTGGGATAAAAGGTGGTGCAGAGACAGCAGGTTGAGGACTGCATTCCCCAACTTATTTAGAATTTGCCAGAAACAGATGATGGTGCAACAAATTCAAGTGGCTTTTCTTTCTGATATTATCCTTCACTTTTTTTGGCTTTAGAGTATGATGGAATAAAACAAAATGGCTCTTTAAACTGTCTGCGCTTCTTTCATTTGTGAAGTAGCAGTTAGTCAATGCAACTTTCGACGCTCCT
>JAOTQJ010000007.1:20232276-20244968 GCA_025642045.1 Solanum sejunctum | reverse complement strand
TTAAACATAGGGGTTAGGCTGCGTACATCCGACCCCCCCACCCCGCAATGAGCGGGAGCCTTTTGAGGCACTGGGGTGTGTTGATGATGATGATTATCCTTCACTTTTTGAAAAAAAAAAGGTGGTACAAGAGGAAGAGTTCACTGGGACTTGAGATACAAAATAAGGTGGTCGATGAATTCCAAAGCAAACAAAATACTACACTTGCGGATGAGGATTCATGGAGCTAGGGGGCAAGAAGTGATTTTGTATTTTCAGTAAAATTAGACTGACTTTGGTGATAGGGGAGTTATTTTATAGTGTGCAGGGGTCTAGATTTATAAAGCACACAGGCAAGCGTGCTTTCTTGCTTGGTTGACAGCTAAAGGGACAATTTTGACAGCAAAGAAAATGAGGAAAATATGGATAACATATGTTTATGAGTGCTTCATATGTACATGTTTGGGAGAAGACGTAGATCACCTCTAATTATATTGCCTGGTGATTTGTTCTAAACTGTTTCCCAATAATTAGAAATTCAAGCAAGATTGAGAAATCACACCAAATGAGATCAAATAGGGGAGTTGTTTAGGCAGTGCCACTATGTTTTTAAGAAACTCAATAATGTCTCAAGTAAGAACATTTGAAATGTTTGAACAAAAAAGATGTTTGAATCACATACTTCATATGCTGAGTGGATTTGAGAACATAATGCTACCACAGGGACAATGATTGGGACCAAGAAATCAATCATTTCAAATACTACCCACCATAAAAGAAAAATCTACCACTCCAGAATGGAAGACTACATTCAAGAGGAGATTAGTTACACATGGTAACAGTGTTCTCAACTTCTCTGTAAGTTCATTTTCAGCTCAACATTACAACTCACAACATGGAAAAGATCATAACTCATCTATCAAAAGTCAATATCTACTGAGAAGCAGGAAAACCTCTACTTAAAATTCATATCTATTATTAGAGGTTAGCTGGTTCTTCGCAGAATTGGATACCTGATGACTGCAAATGCACCATCTACTTCTACTAGCTTTGTCAAAAATATTCATCATTTCTCTAACACAGTGGAGCTACCATATCAATCGAGAACCAAGGTTGCAAAGAAAAAAAAAGAATCTTTTGTTTCTCTCTTTGCTTTCAATTTTCATTTTTCCCCTTCTTTTTATTAAAGTGGTGTCGAAACCGACTTGGTGCACCTCAACTAATCCACTGGGTAGCCGGCTATAGCCCACAAACAGATGAGTAGTATAAACCAGTCTACCCTAGCTTTTTACAAATTTTTCCACCATTTCTCTATCACTGTGAAGCTATCATACAGAACCCAGGTCACAAAAACAAGACTGCTCCATTAAATCCTCAGCATCTCATTTTTGTTTTTTTATTTTTCTATATTAAGTAGAGTGTTGTCCTAGCCAGATTTTTCACACTTAATCAATCCGATGAGCCCGCTACAGCTCACAAGCAAACCCACCAAGACTGGAGCAGATGGAACCCCACTAAGTGCTGCAAGTGGGAATTCGAAATAGGGATATGCATTTCTTTTCTTCCCTTTCAAGTGTAGTATTAGCATCATTTTCTAGCTACTCGAGATCTCCTCAGTTTCTCTTCATCTCAACAACACCAAGCACAACCATATCAAACCCAAAAGAAAATCAGGAAAAAAAATTTAACTTTTTCTTTGTTACGAATTAACATGATTCTCCTAGCTACTCAAACACCATAAAGTTACTAAAACGGCACCATTCTAAGAAAACCCTGCAAAAGGGGGTTGGAAAAATCAGACACCAAAAATGTAGGGTTTTGAGTACCTTTTGATCATTCATCTTGGAAGACTGGAGAAAACCTTCAGAGTAAACGCATAGTTGATGCAATCAAAGACGCAAGTAATCCGTATTGAGGATTGAATCTGGTGAAGCAGGGACATGCAAAATGAGTAGAACAGACCAAAACAACAATTTCAGACATGAAAATACAGAGAAAACAGTAATGAAGCTCACGGAGAGAGGGGATTGGGGTGGGTGGCTGGAGCCTTTAGGGTTTTGCCCTCCCAGGGAAGAGAGTGGAGGGGTAGAGTGAAGGGGGTTGGAAGAGATGCTATTTTTTGCAAAGGTTTAAGAGGAAAATGAGAGAAGGGGAGAAGAGGTATATAAAAATGATTGGGGGTTAAAAGAATACATTCTTGGTAAGTTGGAATGAGAATATACCTTAGGTGAAAAAATAAATAAAGAGTCAATTTCATATTGACCATCACACACTATTTATTTTTTATTTTTGTGTAATTAAACTTTTTTCTTAAAAAAATATATAATCACAATGTTCGAATCAATTTATAATATTTAGACTACTTTTAAAAATAAATATTACCTCTCGCAAGTAACAAGTATGATCAGGTGGTAACTTTGTCTTAGGACCTGCTATTTATATAGATTCCGAAGATACATGAATTTTTTAAATGTGTAAAATGAATTTAAAATAAAATTCTTAAAAGCTAAGAGTATAAAAGTATTTCTAGTAAAATAAAAATTTTCTTGTTCACGTGAAAATATTTTACTGATGGATAGTATTTTTCTTTTCAAAGAATAAAAGTACTTCTAAAAAAATAAGCAAATTTTTGGTTCATGTGAAAGTATTTAACTATAGACAAATTTTTTAAAAGAATCAAAATTTTCACGTGAAAAAACTAACACATATCATTGAGGATAAGCTCAAATTCTAAATTCAAATTCAAGTGAAATAGATTCTCAACTTCTAAATTTGAATTCACATAAAAATTATCTGGTGAAGTGATAAGTTACGCCAATTACATTTTTTGTAACTCGCTAACAGTTACTATCCTAGAAAGTTGCCTCAGATATGCAATTTTCAAGTTACTAACAGTCATGCAACTTTCACATTGTTAACTAGTGCATATACCCTATTTATTCAAAATCTCAATTGTTTGAAACTACTCTATTAAATTTTCTTTCTCTTTCAATATTTCAAAAATCAATTTTAGTCTATTAAATTCATCTGTTACAAAATCTTCTATTTGAGGTATGTTTGAATTTTATATTTTTAAAATTTTTATTTTCTAGTTCAAGAATTAATTACTAATTGTTATTATATAATATCATATTATTAGAATATTCATTTTAAATAATTATATTATTTTAAAGTATTTATAAGTAATTGATTGTTATTATCAATAATAATACTCTTTGTTTCAATTTATGTGGTACTTTTCAGTTTTTGAGAAATAAATGATTTAAGTTTGATCATAAATTTGCACATGAAATCTTCAATTTTTTTTATATAACTATTTTTCTTATAATCACAGTGTTCAAATCAATTTATAATAGTTAGACTAATTTCCAAAATAAATATTACCTCTCATAAGTAACAAGTATGATGAGGTAACTTTGTGCTAGGACCTACTATTTTGTGTATGATGGATTTCGAAGATACATGAATTTTGAAATATATAAAAAAAATCAAAAAAGAAATTTTGAAAAGGTAAGAGAATAAAAGTATTTCTAGAAAAGTAAAAAAAATTCTTATACACATGAAAATATTTTACTGGTAGACAATTTTTTCTTTTCAAAGAATAAAATTACTTCTGAAAAATAAGAAATTTTTTTTATTCATATGAAAATATCTAATTAATAATTTTTTTTAAAAAAAAGAATCTAACTTTTCACATGAAAAAGCTAACAAATTTCATTGAGAACAAGTTCAAATTCTGAATTCAAATCCAAGTGAAAGATTTCCAACGTCTGAATTTGAATTCACATGAAAGTTGCCCAGTGAAGTCACAAGTAACTGGCAGTCATGCTTCTTGTAAGTCGCTGGCAATCACGCTTTTTGCAATTTGCTGACAGTCACGCTCCTAGAAAATCACTGTCAACTATGATTTTCAAGTCACTGAGAGTCACGCGACTTTCACATTGTTAACGCACATACCCTATTTATTCAAAATCTCAATTGTTTGAGATTACTCCATTAATTTTTTTTCCTCTTTTAATATTTCAAAAATCATTTTTCGTCTATCAAATTCATTTCTTTGACGAAATCTTCTTTTTGAGGTATGTTTGAATTTTATTATCTTTATTTCTATTTTCAAGTTCAAGAATTAATTACTAATTGTTATTATACAATATCATATTATTAGAATATTCTTTTTTTAAGTATTTATAAGTAATTAATTGTTATTATCAAAAGTAATATTCCCTCTGTCTCAATTTATGTGGCACTTTTCATTATTCGAGAGTCAAATAATTTAAGTTTAACCATAAATTTGTGCATGAAATCTTCAAGAAAATTTTGTATAATTAATTATTTTTTAATAATAGTGTTGTTCGGATCAACTTGCAATACTTAGACTAATTCCGGTGATACATATCACCTCTCAAAACTAACAAGTGTGATCAATATCACACCCCGGAAAGATACTTCTAGATGTGGCCAACACTCAAAAACTATTATTGACTTCTAAGCAAATCACTTGGGTTGATCACACATTCAATTATACATCGAAAAACTCAATTTAAGAGTAATAAATAAGATGGGTCAATCATTCAACAATCCAAATCACTCTCTATCAGAAAAATGATTTCAAAGGAAATAAGTCTCAAAGTACGATCATCTAATCCACTCCATCAATGTCTATAAACCTCTATTTTCTAAATGTCTAGATGGTATCAATGACAAGTCCATGACTATCCCAATAAAAAAGAAACAAATCAAAGTAAAACTGAAATAAATTTTAAGCCTCTGGAAGCGAGGAAGTTTCATCACTATCAAGATGATCTCTACCACCTACATCTGCATCATAAAATAATGCAGCATCAAAAGGACGTCAGTACATGAAATATACAATATGTAAAAGGATAGAAAAAAATGACAAGCTCAAGATATACTCAACTCTAATAATTCAGCTCAGAATGACAATCAAAATTCAGTAAGGCAACACAAAATAAAGTAACTATATTTTAGGATTACTAGGATTCGTGATGGAAGGCGCTACATTGGAGGCGATTACCCCCATAGCACATAATCTGGTCAATGATTTGAAGGGAAACTATTAATCTTATGGTGATCGTTTACGTGCTTTTATGAAATTCAAAGACAAGATTAGTTTTTTTGGTGTCATCTAGACTCTTTATTTTTTACTTATAAATTTTGTTTATAATATGAATGGAGGCTTTCATTGAATTTGTTGTTCTAATTGAAAATGCAGAATTATCTATTAAAAAAAACTATATATTAGGAACGACTCAACAATATGCAATTCAATCTAATTATATCGAGTACTATCATGACCTATTTGGGAGTTTCTCTAATTGATAATCATTACCTATGAGTTGATGATACGACAAAGCAATGTCATTGCCCATTTGTCTAATACTTTGCCAAGGTAAAGGATGAGTCACAATCATTAGATCCATAATCAATCAAAATAAGTTATTTTTGAGACAAAAGGGAAATATTCAATTTTACTGCTTAATCCTCTCCTACGCTGGATACATTGTTTATTGAGTTTGAGTTATTATTTATTTTCACCCAATTCGATGCTCGATACTCCTCTCAAGAGTAAATATGCTCATAAAACTCCAATTAATTCATCCGGTTAAGTTATTCAACTAGTCTCATTGAACTCTCATTAATTCAACTATACTCTTATGATCAATCCCTTCAACTAATTATGAGTTCAATTCATACATATATTTAAGAAAATAAATTTTATTTTTAAGACAATGATTTACACTTTAGATGTTCAAGTTCAACAAATTGAAGATAAAATCTTGGTTTATTTAATCATTAGGACCCCTTTAACCTTCATTCATAATTTAACTCATTCTAATTCAAGACATTCACAGTCTATGCTCTCAATTTCAATCAACATATAGAGGTGGTAGATTATATGCAAAGTGAGCCCTCTACCTATTATCGAATTCTCAACTATACACTTATTCTTCACCGAGATCCTATTACCCCTGAACTATTTAAAATCAAACTATTGCCTCCCTAAATACTTGTGTGGCAAAGTGAGCGTATTTCATCCTCTCAAAGAGAGTGAAGATAAAAAATAAATATTTAAATTTTATTTTTAATATTCCTTTTATAAATATGTATTTTTTTCCTTTGTTTGTTTCTATCTCATTTCTCATTTGTTTCTTCTTCTTAGCGACTTAGTAGAGCGTTCATGGGACCCATCAAATTAGATCACCATTTATGATCTTAAAGTCATCACCATCACGATGTAAATCGACACACCACAAAACCTAGATAAAAATTTCACTCTCACTTTTCACAATCAGAAACTATCAAGTAAACTATATTACACCAATTTTCAAAATCAACTATTCGCCATTAGAACACTATTGAAATACCACTTTACAGCTATTCTAGCAAACTTTTTCCGTTAATAAAATTCATTCAAGCAACTTAATAATAATGGAGATCTCTAAAAAAAAGAAACTCAAAATATTTTCGTCAAAAAAGATCTTGACTAATAAAAATTTATGTTTCAGATCAATTAAATTAATAATAAATCTTTATCATTTATGCACATATTCTTATTACATAATCATAAATTCAACTATAATTTTAAATTTTAAAAATAGAAAAAAATAAAATGATATATGAGAGTATTCAGGGATCTATAGAAAGAGGAGGAAGAGAAAGAAAGGAAAAAGAGAAATGGTATGATTAGATAGATAGAAGAAGAAAAAATGAAAAAGAAAAAAGGCTTTGATATGAGATAAAGATGAAAAAGAGAAAGAAATAAAAGAAAAAGAAAGGATTATATAATAAAACAATAGATCAAAAAAGAAAAAGAATAAAAGAAAAAAAAACTTACACATGTCAAACGCGTGGATTTCACAAATCAACATAAATATGGTTGTGACTTTTTAAGGAGGTAATAATTTTAATTTTTACTAGTTTAGGGGGAGGGGGAAGGGGGGTAACAAGACTCCCACAAAATATAAGTGTGTAGTTGAGAATTCGATAATAAATTGAGGAGCCATTTGGCTATTTTCTTTATGAAATAGTGTCTAATTAGTTACTTTGAGTACTTTACTCATAATCTCATTAATTTATGCAGTAATACGCAAGAATTTACTAGGATTTAAGGATATTTTCAAGAACTCAAATATGGAGAATTCAAAGACTCAAACTAGACCATTAACTTAACTAAACAGGGAAATAAGCCACATGGACGAACTTAATCCTTAGCTTCCCATGTCACTTCCGCAATAAATCAATTTCTCCACAAGATTTTAACTGAGGCAAATTCTTTAGTTCTCAACTTGCAAATCTGACAATCAAGAATCTGGACAGAAATCTCCTCATAGGACAAACTATCCCTAACCCTAACACTTTCTATAAAATTACCAGGGAGGGATCTCCCAAGAACTTCTTTATTATCGAGCTGTGAAACACCGAATGAATAGTAGCTAACTTCGAGGGCAATTCTAACTCATATGCCACATTGTGGACCCTCTTCACAATCTGATAGGGATCAATATATCTGGGACTAAGTTTTTCTTTTTTCTTAAACTTCATAACACTCTTCATGGGCGACACCTTCAAGTATACCCAATGATTCACCTCAGACTCTAACTCTTTCCTTCTTATATCACTGTAGGATTTTTGTCGTTCTGTACTGCTTTCAACCTTTCCTAAATGACCATTACTTGCTTCATAGCTTGATGTACCAATTTTGGTCCAATCAACTCAACTTCACCCATCTCAGATCACCAAATCAGTGATCTACATCTTTGCCTATATAAAGCTCCATAGAGAACCATCTGAATACTTGAATAGAAGCTATTGGTATAAGCAAACTTTATGAGAGATAAGTAAACTCATTCTTGAGTTGCTCCCATGTATTGATAGTTCATAACCCCTTTCCTATCTTTGACTCTTTTTGTTTCCACCATAGTATTGCCATCTCCGTCAAATACAATACGACTATGTAGATCTTCATTTCATCACTCTTTATCTTCTTGCATTTGAAGTAGTTTTCTAAGTTCCATAGAAAATTATCCACCTTCTGTGCGTCAAGAGCGCCTTTGAACACAGGTGGCTTGGGAGCTTCGATTCTGACCTACCTTTCTCCAGTAATCATAGCACATCTCCCCTCTATCATGCCTTCCTCAAGTGCATTCATTCTGGCACTCATGGCCTCCATACAGACACTCATGGTCTCCATGCTGACGCTCATGATCTCTATCCTGTTCAACGCCTACATGAGTCAACATTCTAAGGAAATGATGATTTTCTTCATCTCAAACTCCGCAGCCTGATGCTTGCTCATCTCCTTCTAGATATTATCATTCTCCTCAAGGCTGAACTTCTTTAGTGTCTAAAACTTGTCATTGAACTAGTTCAAGTATTTGCCAAGGATCTCTACCATTAGTCTAGCAGCATCCATTCTCACTATCCACTCCATGCCGAGTGTGATGTCTACGGGTTCCTCACTACATTCCTCGTCACTTAACTCAGTGGCCGAGAGTGAGTAGGATATAATGGCCACACTTGGTGTCGGCTCGATCAGTAGCTCCCCATTCCTCTTTGAGTTCTTCTTGACCTTGAGTGACTTCTTACCAACATCCGGCCTATGTTGGAGGCATTGGTGATATCAAACTCTCCTTCACTTGTCATGCTTCTCTTAGTAGAATCTGCTCTGATACTACATTGTCACAGACTTAGACTTCAACTAAGACTTTCGTGCGCACTTGACAACTTACTCACGATTTTTTCACGATCTTGTAAGCTCAAGTAAACCTTTTCAACTAGATCACTAAGGGAACGCTAGATTGAATATTGCTTTGGAAGATTGTCTTACAATTTCTTGGTTGATATTTATAAATGGGTAACCCTCCTATTTATACTACTAACTAGAAGTCAAAGTGTAATTAATAATTACTCCACAAGTTCTTAAATATTTACAAATAAGTTCCTACTTTAGAAGACTCCACACATATAGAGTTTTCTTAAGACTTCCAAATTTTGTCTTCTTTGTCCTAGAGTTTTCTAAGTGTCTTCAAGATTTTTCTACAACTTTTTAGAGTCTTCTAGGGAGATTCAAGTGCTATCCATAATGTTCTAGAGTCTTCCGAAAACCTTTCCAAGACTCTAGTTTCTTCTCCTTGACTCTAGATTCTTCTCTCTTATTAATGGTCAAGTGGTGGGTCGTGACACTTGTATAAATTTCTTGAATTATGTTAAAGTTGTGGCTTGTACATGTGACATCGGTTCTAAGATGAATTTAGATTATGATTTATGTTCCTTATCTCTATCCTTTCTTATTTAGAATATATTATCAATTTATCACTTTAAATCCTGCCTTATTTTGTTATTTTCTATTTAGACTGACTTGCCTCGGTGGGATAAAAGCAAGTGTCATCACACCCAATTTCGAGTCGTGACAATCGGTATCATATAGTTTTGAGTTTTTTTTATTAAGAAATAAAATAATTACGAGAAAACTATTAAAATCACAAACTTATTTATTAAACTCTAAATTTGTAGAAAATATATTCTTTGTGATACTGTGTCGGTATCTTGATATCATATAATTTTAGCCTCTTTTTTAAGAAATAAAATAATTTAGAGAAAAATATTAAAATCATAAATTTATTTATTAAAATCTAAATTAGTAGAAAATATATTCTTTGTTATACGTTGTCGGTATATTGATACCATATAGGATTGAGTTTAATCCTCTGTGATACTCTACAGATATATTAATACCCTATGTGATATAATATTTGCCATCAACATGACATAAGCGTGCGAATTTTAATAATAAGAGTTTGAAAATTTAAACAATCTTAAAAAAAATGTAATCAATCAGGTTTAAAACTAGCCGTTAGAATGTGTTTCAGCCTATTTGCGCCGCACCCCCTTTAACGTTCAAAAAGGAAATTTCTATATAGTCTTGTCACAATCTCTTCATCTTCTCAATCCGAATCTCTCTCAACCCTTTTTTTCTCTTCTGAAGAATAAAGGGGCTACTTCAAAAATCCTTTCTTTTCCTGGATTTTTTTGCTCTCATTCTTGATGGCTACAATGAACAGCGGAAACAACAGCAACACTCCTGCAACTGCGCAAGTGGTGTCTTCACCAAAACAAACACAGCCTACTGCAAAGACTGTTGATACTCAGTCTGTTCTTAAAAGGTATCTTTTGAATTTTTTGATGTTTATGGTTCTTGGGTATGTTGATTTTGTGGTTTTGAATTCATGGGATATATTGATCTGTGTGTGGATTGGTTTCAAGTCTTTTATTGAAAAGTTGGATTATTTTTGGGTGTTTGTGGATTGGTTTTATGAGTTCAACTAGTATTTTGTTTTCTTGATCTGGGGTTGTAGATCTTCAATTTGGTTTGCAAGATTGTCCTGATGATTTCTCGAAATGTTGCTGGATTTTGTTTTATGTGATTTTGTGTGTGTAGTTTCAGGTGTCTCTCATATGGGTATGTGCTCGAATTGATTTTAGTGCTTATGCAAGATCCTTGAAATCTTCTCTTGAAAAATTGTTTTTTGGGTGTTTATGGTTTGATGTGTTCAAAATTGAGGTGTTTATCCATCTGCGTATGTTTATAATTTGATTTTATTTTCTTGATTTGGGGCTTTGAGATGGTTTTATTAGGGTTATAGATCTTCGATTTGATTTTGAAGATCCTTCTGGTGATTTCTCAAAATGTTGAAATCTTGGATTTTATTTTAGGTGTTTTCTATGTGCTCAAGTCTATTCTGCAAGATCATTCTATTTGAGTTTCAATTATATCTTCAAATTTGTTTTCTAGGTTTAAGTTTTTAGGTGTTATTTAGTCATTTTGCTTAGATGTTCACAAATCTGATTACAGTTTTCTTTTTGGTTGTATTACTAGGTTGCAATCTGAATTGATGGCTCTAATGGTAAGGAATCAGAGCAATCTCTTTACTTTCCATTTTTCTATTTTAGAGAAATCTGAATTGATCCCCACTTGTGGCATTCCACTGGATATGTTGTTGTTATAGAGAAATCTGAATTGATGTATTGTTTTGTTTTCGTTATGTTTTAGATGAGTGGTGACTCTGGAATATCTGCATTTCCTGAAGAAGACAACATATTCTGCTGGAAAGGGACAATAACTGGCAGCAAAGATACAGTTTTTGAAGGAACAGAATACAAACTCTCTCTTTCATTTGCTGCTGATTACCCTTTTAAACCACCAAAGGTCAAATTCGAGACTGGTTGCTTTCATCCTAATGTTGATGTGTATGGGAACATATGCTTAGACATTCTTCAGGTAACTGTCCCATCTAATCTTGTGCAAATTGCTTGAATATGCTTTATTTTAAGCCAAGTAATTGGAAGCCTCCCTTGTGGATTACACTATTTATGTTGTTGGTAGTAGTTCTTATTTAAATTCTGAATCCTTTAGTCAAGGGCGGAGCTACATTCATCAAGGGTGGTCAGATAAACAACCCTTCATTTATTAAGGGTGGTCAGATAAACAACCCTTCATTTATTAAGGGTGGTCAGATAAACAACCCTTCATTGGAAAACTTTTTTTGTATGTATAGGTTAAATATAGATATTTTGTTATATATCAATTGTTGAACACCCTTGATACAAAAATCACCCGCTCATGTTCTAAAGCATGGACACTCTTGACGAAAATGTTGCTGCCACTGCCTTTAGTGGTAGCAGAACCTCTTTATCTCTATACGAGATAGGTCTGCATACACTATACTCTCACCAAACTCCACTTAGGGATTAGTTCCAATTTAAATTCTGAATCCGTTAATAGCCTTGTATTACAGTTGGTATGGTTTTAACATCTGAGCTGATGTGTAGAATACCATGTTATTACAGGATAAGTGGTCATCTGCTTATGATGTGAGCACTATACTTATTTCAATTCAGAGTTTGCTTGGAGGTAAAAGCTACACGATTTGTTAGTTACATTTTCTGATTTGATGCGAACCATTCTCTCTAAATATGTTGTTTTCCTTCTTGTAATGTTGTACCAGAGCCAAATATAAGCTCACCTCTGAACACTCAAGCTGCTGCTCTTTGGTGCAATCAAGAAGGTAAATCCTTAAGCTTTCTTGTAAATTGAAATTATGAGTATATATAACAACGACTGTTTTTATGAGTCGTTTTCTTTCTTTCTTTGTGCAGAATACAGGAAGATGGTTGAAAAGCTATACAAGCCTAGTGTGTAGTGTAACTTTAGGTGCTAGTGAAGAATTGTTATTCTTTTTCATATGTGGTTGGGATTGTTTTGTTTATTTCCTGTTGATTTTAGAAAATCTTCTCTTGAAAGAGGAAAGAGTTGTTGTACTCTCAAAAAAATATGAGAATATAGATGCACCACCATTCTAATTTTTTTTTAATCTCTTGTGTCTGAAATTCCTTGGGTTTTTCTAATCTGAAATCATGTCAAACAATCTAGTTATGAGTTGCTAATTTGCAAATTTATTGCACAGCTGAGTTCTTCTGTGGCTCAAGAAGGTGCCGACTTTGCAGGAAGATGCCCTGGCTAGAGAACCAATTGGAAGAATTTCAAATATATATAAAATATTATCAAATACATAAAAAAAGAAAAAAACCAAAATCGTTTGGGCTCGAAGTTATACTAAGCCACTATGAAGGTTTGGGAGAAGAGTGTTCTTCAGAGAATCAGTTCGGATTTATACTGGGGCGATCATCTTATC
>JAOTQJ010000007.1:20207124-20232176 GCA_025642045.1 Solanum sejunctum | reverse complement strand
GAGACTAGTGGAGAATGTAGGAAGAAAGAGGAACCTTCATATTGATCTTGGAAGGCTTATGAGTTCTGAGGGTCTAGAGGCAATAGTTATTCCAGTGATAAAGGACATAAGAAAGACGGAGTCAAAACTCGAGTAAGGACTGTGGGAAGAGACTCGAGTATTTCCTGTTGAGATGGGAAACTTCTGAGATCATGCTAAGTCTTTCTTTTTGCCTTAGTGATGGATGAACTGACACAGGTTCCTTGGTATATTTGCGGATGATATAATATTGATTAATGAGACTGGGGATAAAATTAATAATATGTTGGAGGTTTGGAGACATATTTTGGAATCCAAAGGCCTCAACTTGAGCAAGATCGAAATAGAATACTTGGAATGAAAATTCACTGCTGAGAAGGATGAGAAGATACCACATAAAAAGTAAGTTTTACAGAATGGTGGTTAGATCGTCATTACTATATGGGGTAAAGTGTTGGTCAGTCAAAAACTCACATCTAGAAGGTGTAGGATACAGAGACGAGGATGTTGACATGGATATGTTGACATACTAGCAATGATAAGATTAGGAATGAGACCATTCGGGAGAAGTTAGGGGGTGGCGTCCATGACAAACAAGATAAAAGAAGCGAGACTATGATCATTTGGGCATATTCGGAGAAGAAGTGTCCTCTTGTTAGGATATCTGAGAGGTTGGATTTAGGGATTATATGAATGGGTAGAGATAGACCAAAAAAAAATATTGAGGAGAGGTGATTAGACATGGATATGTTGACATACCAGCAGTGATAAGATTAGGAATGCGATCATTCGGGAGAAGCTAGGGGGTGGCGTCCATGACAAACAAGATAAAAGAAGCGAGACTATGATCATTTGGGCATATTCGGAGAAGAAGTGTCCTCTTGTTAGGGTTGGATTTAGGGATTATATGAATGGGTAGAAGTAGACAAAAAAAAAATATTGAGGAGAGGTGATTAGACATGATATGACACAACTTCACATCACCAAGGACATGACTTTAAATAGAAAGGAGTGGAGGTCGCATGTTAGGATAGTTAGTAGGATTAGTCATGTTTTTATATCTTGTATTGTTATTGTCCATCTTAGATTTGTTACTTTATTACTTTACACTTTAGTCGTTTTTCTTTCTTATCTAATATGTTCTACTTTGTGGTCTTATATTTTTAAGATAAAGATCTTTCGAAAACAGTCTCTCTATGTCTATAAAGTAGTGGTAAGACCTACACATATTTTACCCTTCCTCTAAACCCCATTAATTTTTCAAATAATACACAACGATAAATTATGAAACATACAAACAAGCTGTAAAGAACATCGAGTGTTAACAACACAACGAGAGCTCATCCCATTTGCTGTCACTTTTTATAAACATTGTTAGTACTAGTTGTTGTCACTACATCTTTTGCAGCAGAAGAAGAATACAACCAAATTCGCTTATATTTGCATTGACCATACAATGTAGATTGCTTATACATACGTTTACACTGAATATACATTACAATACTTTCAAAAAACTGAATATAGCTTAACTACACGAGATATGTACTGACTATACAGCGAATGACCATTTTTTTGCTAAATATTTTAACCGAACGACTATGCAGAGTAATTATCCCTAGAATTTATAGCTCCAGAAAATCTCAATTTAAAATTACAGAAAGATAACGTTTGGAAACATGAAATAAGAGCAGTAGAGCCAGAAGTTGAGCTTAAAAATGATCAATCTTTAAAATAAAGTTTCCAGTAAAATTTCAAACCAACCTAAAACCTAAAACATGATCATTGGATGCATAATCACCTTCATAGGGTTCTCTATGGAGTTCAAAAACTATATCAAATATGGCAGATTTTAAAGCACCTAACAGAATTCTATTTGATCATGATGGGAACTCCGTATGATGCCTCAGTATAATTAGTTCTTAGAAGTAAGCTGCCTCAAGTTATACTTGGCCAACTCCTTGTACTTATCAACAACTCCTAGCAAGCATACAGTCTGCAAAACATGGAGAATAAATATCAGAAAAAGTGATTTCTCTTTAGCAATGAAGTTTCGACCAGTAAAGAGATGAGAACACATATGTTGGACATCAGGAGTGTGCCACCAGCTTACTAGGATAGATGTAAAGCTGAGATTCAAACAAAAAAGACAAATCAGCAAAGACAGTCTTGCCAAGGTTTCTTTGAACGTTGATATCACATTAATAAACTAAACCAAAATTGAGCGCTAAACTGCTCACATTTGAAGAAACAGCAGAAAAGCCCCTAAAATGGTAGGGGTCTTTCAAGGTACTCCCTCCATCCCAATTTTGGAGTCCCATTTTTGTTTGAGCATAATCCCAATGTGTTCAAGCCATGGAAATGGTCCTCTTACAAACATGCAACTTAAGATTGCATAAAGTAAATGTGGTCCAGCCCCTCACCTGACTCCATTTCAAGGCAGAAGCTTGCTGCAACTGGTTGTCCTTTATTTTGTTTGGGCACAACTATTAAGGTAAGAGTTGAAGTTCCAATATATTTAAATGGAAGTGGATAGAAAATTGTAAGGGGGTCCATTTTGGGGTTTTAAGCGCAACTAAAGTGTGGGCTTCAATGAAAAAGGTGCAGAGGGAGAGAAAAAAAATACAAATATATAAATGTTTAATTGAATTTTTTTGTAAATATCAATTACTTAATGTCACCTCTTCAGAAGGAGCTCATCGGCAAGAAAAAAGTATGCCTGAGAACCTTGTTGATGACATTGAATGCACATTAAGCAATGCGAAGCGCTCAACATATTTTGAGCCTCGCACCAGGGCTTAAGCGTGCATTTTACAATGCTGATTTGCATATCAACAAAAAGAGAAGACGGAAGTAGTAAAAATTCTGACCAATCCCAGGCACTCAGAAGCTTAGTTACTGCATGGCAGAGAAATGCAAAAAAACAATAGGGCACATTTATAAGTAATGATATGTACCTTGACTATTTGAACCACTATGTTTACTTCAGGGTTGCTAAGGTCAACTTTGTGAGGTGAAGGGACAGATTTAGCCACAGTATCAATGATTTTCATCCTATTGATTCCAGTATTTGCTCGGGCTTCATAAAGCACTGCAAACTGCGCGAAACAACTAATCAGGCTAGAAGCTTTGATTCATCCTGCCAAAATAAAGTAGTCAACTGCAACATAAATGAGCACCACATATTTCCATCCTATCTTCAAATCTCTGAAACTTGAGTCAACAGAAGTTGCAGCTAATTATATTTCAGAAAAACATTGAAATCAAAATTCCAATATCTAAAGAATAGCAGTCGTCGTGTAGCTGAAAAACCCAGCATCAATTAAGTGCAAGGTCTCTTCCAAATGCATACATCCACAAAGGCAGTAATTTGTCAAGTTCCAATATCATTTACATGATACATGTCAAACATTAGATAGATATTTTCAATCACATGCCAAGAGAAGAGCCTATACAGTGAAAATAATGGTCCAAGAGGTATAAATATGACCTTCTTTGGAGTGTCGCTTTCGGCAGGTAGGTATTTTGTAATGAGAGGCTTTATTGCTTTTTCAATTTCCTCCTCTGATGCATAACATGTTGCTTCAACTGGTAATACTCTCAATATGAATCTGTTGAAGACAACGACATTCTTGAGAAACAGAGATTAATTAAAGTAACCTATATGGTATATTCCACATTAAGAATCCATAACTCAAAAAGAAAATATACTTGTAGAGATCTACGAATAAAACTTTAAGCAGATAAAGCAACCTTGATACATGTTTCTTTGTCAAGGCAAGCGAGGACATCATATGTTGAACGATTTCCTTAGGGTTGGGATCTCCATCTTTCTTGTTCATGTGAACAAACACAACACCATTGCAGCCCGAGTCTAGGTAGCTAAAACGCCTCTGTTGGCAGAAGGAAAGCAACATGTTAACACAGATATCTCTTGAGACGAAGAACAATATTGAATCAAACACAATGTTAACTGTCTCAGACACAGATTTTTTTTAATGACACTGACTCAGACAGTTAAATCTGATAGAATTGGTGCTTAAGATAAAATCAAATGAGAAACACCACAAAATCAGGACATAAACAGTCTTTTTCTCGTTTATGAGAAGCTACACAATAGTAGGATTACTGCAAAAGATATATCAGCACTGAGAATAGTGCAGTTTTGTACAAATGTTTTGGTACGATGGTATTCACAGAAAGAAACTTTATATCAGTAAATAAGACTATGTCAACCACAAAATCAAAGGAGAGAAAAACAATCCCAGCTCCTTTCAGTGGGAGATTATAAAGGCATTATATTTCATTGTGCTCAAACTGAAATTGCTTGGCCCTAACAGACATCTAACATGAATGAAGGATGAGCAGAAGACGACATGTACACACACATAAAGAAATTAAGCCATAAGTAATAGACTTACATAGCATAGGAATTAAAGTTCTAGCTTACTTGAACCAATAAGAAAGAAGTATATCCACTTACCTTGCTTTTGTCTACCAACTCAGCAAGCTCAGCATCAATTAATTTATCAACAGATTTCTCCTCTGTCTTACCAAATGCAATATTTCCAGCTTCTGATGCTTCTTTTTCTACACACTGTTTCTTTGCAGGTGGCTCCCCAACTTCAATATCTTTCTGTTCAAGAGTTGTCTCTAGCAACTCCTTATTCTCAGTATTTCCTTGTATTACTTCATCAGTAGAGGTGTTATCCTTGTTTTCAGGCCCAGACTTACCAGTTTCTAAGCTGTCAATATCATCATCAATTTTCTCCTGACACTGCTCAATTTTTGAAGTCTCCTCTTTGGCCTGGTCCTCATCATTCCCATTGTCTCCGTCTTCATCATCATCACTACTAGAAGAATCAGAATATTTGAAAACAGTCTTTTTGTTTACAGGTTTTTCTGATAATTTTCCCTGTCCTAATTTTGAAGTTGTCCCCTGCACCAGCTCTTCATAAAACTGCACAAAATTTGAAAAAAAAAAAAAGAAAAAATAAATCACGGGTCACATCTACACAGCCAACAGTAAACCAATCAAAAGAACAAGACAGCAAATTTTCTCTATGTTTTAAGACTCCTCCATGAATCAAACATCAGCCAAGCTTAAAATCTGAGCAAAGTCTTAACAACTCATACTAAAGAGGCCAAAAATATTTTAAGACAATTTCCTTTACAGTTTTTAATTCTGAAATGATGAGTTTCCAATTCGCCATCCTTTAGATAACTGGAAGAGTACAGGAAGTCTCATGAACAAAAATGTTGAGTACACAAGTCTTTAGACTCTTCCTGGGCTACCTTATGAGCTTGTCCTTTCTGGTGTTCGGCATTGAAACTCATCTTACTAACAGACGTGAAACTGTTGTGTGGTTATAAATCATTTCACTAAGGGCATAGGGAGAATTTAAAGTTAAACTTTTTCTAATTATAGTAAGGCGACGTGCTTTTAGGGACGGATTAAAAAGGAAAATGTGCTACATAAAATGGAACAAAGGGAGTAGTTATGAGCTTACAATTGCAACTAATTGCTTATTTGAGGATGTACATGAATAAAACTAACTGCTCATTTGACCACAACGAGTTAGAGAAACATGGACAAATACAACTTTACAGTGACATCCACACTATACACATTCATTTAGAACCTTTAAAAAAGATTCATAGTGATGCTTATTTTGGTCCAAAGTGACATTATCTTGCTTGTGAGGTCAGAAATATGGAACCAACTTTTATAGGAAATAAGTCGAGCAAAAGGAAGAAATATACTACATATATGGTAAAATCAGTTACATATCCTCATCCTTGATTTGTTTGGGTAACATGTGGTATTTCCTTGCTTTCTTTTTGGAGCAACATAGCAAATTTCGATGTTGAGGCCATGATTGACTTTATGAATTCTTTACACAATCTGTAAGAACTTCTTCACATGTTCTCTTAGTACATGACAACATACTCTTTGATGCTAACATAAAAAACTACCTTAGTCATCAAAATATAAGTGGTACAGACAAAACTTTAAAGAAATGGAAGATGTTGGAACATTATGAAGTCAAAAGTTCATCATAGAGCATAAGTAAAATTGCGAGGAAATCACAAAAAATGATCCCTTATGTTCTCTGGTAGGTTTAAAGTAGTCTCTTAAATGTACACCCGAGCAACTTTGGTCCTTAAGTTTGTCAAAGTTAAAACTTTTGATCTCCAAAATAATTAACAAACTTTAGTTGGTAGATTTAACTGGAGCTATGAAAACAGAAAAATTAACTAGAAACACCAGTCCAGCAAACCTCAGAAATTGCAACACCAAATAACTGTACAACATACAAGAGATAGAGCAAAAAGACCAGAACTTGCACCTCAAAATTGCACGAGACACCAGAAGATAGACCAAAAATACCAGAAATTAAAAAAAAAAAACATTTTTGAGTTCCCATTAAAAAAAACTTTTCTCCATATTCCCCGTGAAGTTCAACAATCAAAATTGTTAAATATTTGATCAAAATTCAAAATGCTCAATTCTGATAAACTTGAAGGATCAAAATTGCTCGGAGATATGTTTAAAAGACTACTTTAAACCTATCTCAAACATCAAGGGCCCTTTTTGTCATTTACTCATGAGATTGCGAAGATATGGAAAATTTCACACAATATCTAACTTGGAAACTTGGATATTCTGGGAGGAATTCAACCTGATAACTTTGAAGAACACAAAACCTGAATTAGATGATCACCAAGAACCAGAATATCCTTTTATCCTTTTAGACAGTGATAGAACCAGAATTCCTAACAACGGGATAAAAAAAAGTGCAAGAATGCCATACTACATTTAAAACTTATCTTATGTCAATGGAATTCAAAAATTTATACATATACCAAAAACAAAAAGATGTTTCATGAATTCTGCCCTATTTGCACCATATAAAATTCCAATTAAGTGAATTCAACTTAACCTCCTTTGTGAAACGTAGCTCTGCCACTGCTTCTGGAGTCACTACTACCAATAGCAACAAACAAGATGATTTTTCTCGACATCACATTTAGGGCATGGCTTTTTGTAGACCTAGCCCACAATCTTTTATCATGGTAAAATACCTACCTAAAATCAACTTCTTTTTCTCTTCATTATTGAAAGATGGATCAGTCATCAAAAGATCAAACTGTTATTTATAGCAAATTCAGTGCTACAAAGAAGTAGAGGGGAACTAATTCAATCTTCTTTAGAATTAGTAAAAAGCTTTACCACAACATACCCTGGGTAATCCCACCAAGTGTGGGGTCTAGGAGGGTAGAGCATAGGCAGACCTTACCACTACCCCATGTAGGTAGCCAGGCTGTTTCCAAATGATCCTCGGCTCGTGTACAAAATTATTAAAAAAATTGCAGAAAACCAATACTAATCGGGAGATTCAAACAAGGAAATGTCATCATTCGTAAAGGAGGTAAGTTTGTGATGTTCCTTCACGTAAATACCAACAACAACAATATACCCAGTGAAATCTAACAAGTGGGATCTGGGGAAGGTCGAGCATACGTAGACCTTACCACTACCTCACAAAGGCAGAGAGGTTGTTTCCTGGGAACCCTCGTCTCAAAAACCCATAAGCAGAATAAACTAGATATGGAAAAAGGGGAAAGGAAAAGAAAAGGAAACAGAAAGAACAACTAATAACGAAAAGCACATGATAAAGGACAAGTCAGGAAAATTGTATACTAAGTGTAACCATTTTTTTGATTCTATGTTGTATTTCACACAATGGAACAAACAATATTTGATCTGGGAAGCTAATAATTGCTGAAATGTGAAGAAACTGATGATAAACACATGGAACAACATAAGATATAACTAACAAAATGGGTGGTGACTATACTAGGAGCACAAATGATTAGTGTTCCTTTATCGGTACGAAAGCACTCTTTGCTCATTCCTAGCTGTCACAAAGTATGAATCGAACCAGCACAAGAAGAACGTCTCCCACCAACAAAGACGTATTTTATCAGTGTGTATTCCATCTATAGTTGGCTTGCATTTCAAATAACCTTCACCTAAAAACAGCTGACAGCACCAACTGACTTGCCCATGGAACTGGAACATAATTTGATGTATTAGGAATATCAACATGACTTATGTGATAGATATTCAGGTAACATGCATTATTGTGGAACTGGAACCTACAAATTAGCGACGACGATGTTGTCCTAATTGCTTTTAAGAGTTTAGCAAGTAAATGGATCAGTTGCATTCTGAGTGAGACCATATTTCTTAAGCTTTCATTGTTTGGTCATTGTGATATGCCAGAGGCCTAGAAGACGTCAGTTGCTCCCAAAGGCAGAGCTGTACTATAAAACAAGTCAATAAGCATCTTAGTAATAATAACTTGCATAGTCTAATATTCTAGCATAGTCTCAAAGACATCTAAATTTCATTTCTGAACAGTCTAAATCACCATGTCTTAATTACCTTAGAAAATTAGTCAAATTAACACTCATAACCAGAACAAAAAGACTGGAGTAAATAATGTACACATAATCAACTAGCCAACGCAGAAATCAATATCTTCACACACATTAAAACAGTAAAAACACAATAATTTCAAGAAAAACATAAACAAAACAACTTCAAAGGGGCATCTTAGTAACAACCAAAACTCCCAACCCTATAATTCCCTCCCACATTTACCATACCCCCAAATTCTTTTTTGAAAAAAAGAAAGCAACTTTAAAACTATACATACAATTCCCTCCCACATTTACCATAAACCCAAATTTTTTTTCTTGGAAAAAAAAAGGAAAGCAACTTTAAAACTATACATACAGAGTCAATAACATTAACAGCTTCTTGAGAGGCATGTCGTTCCCTTCCACCATCACATGTAATATAAAACCCTTGAACTCCTGGACGTAAAGGGTATGCACCTTTCTTCACTGCTTTCTGTTATACGCCAAAAAAAAATTCATCTTTAATAAACTTGCCAAAAATTAGAGTTTTGTACATCTATAGATGGAGAAAAAATAAAAGAATTTAAGGATGCTAACATTGTTTGGACGATAACGTTGCTTATTCTTCGTTTTTTGCTTTGATTTGTTGTCTGTAGCCATTGAAAACGAAGTAGTAAAACAGTCGCTGCAGTTGAGAAAAGAGAGAATCCAGAGAAGGGAAAATATCATACTTTGAATTTTTTATGTTATTTAGCTCAAAACCCATCAAAAGATAAAAGGCCCAATTAGTGTTAGGTGGTCTGGTTAGAGTTAGGGTTGTGAAAAAATTGAATTGATTAATGAATCAAATTGATAAAAATATTATTTATTTATTTTTATTAGATTATTAAATTTTCAATAATTTTGAAAAAAAATTATTAGATTATCGATTTGATATTAGTTTTTATTATTGGCTTATTGGATAAATAGATAATATAATAAGATTATAATAATTTATTATTTTAATTCTTCATAAATATTAAATATTAGTAATTTAATAGGATATTATAGTAGCATTTTACCTATTTTAATCTTATCGTACTCAAGTGATTAGTTATCCACTCTAATTTTTAGTCTTTAATCTTTACTCTTTCGTACTCTATCTGTTTTTATTAATGTAAATTCTTGTTATCATCCTTATCGGATAAATAGAAAATTAAACCGTTAAGAAATTAAAATTGATAAATTAAAAATCGATAAAAAGTATTTTATTGATTTGTTATTAGTTTAGCATATTTAAAAATTAAAAAGTATAAAATCGAACCGAGTCGATCGACAAACATCCTTAGTTAGAGTGCATAAAATACAACTTTTATAAAATATAGATAGAATAACACTACTAAATAAATATTTACCAGTAATAACTTAATACAACTATAGTGGCATCCATTTGTCACTATAGTTTAATGAAAATAGCTATTAACGTCTAAAATTCGTATATTAGCAACTAATTATACAAATGAATTTATATATTAATAGCAAACTACTTATCATATTTGTATATTGATAATGAGTTACACAAACAAAAATACCTATAACAAATGAAATTATTGCTATGAAGCATCATTAGATAAAATTTAGCTAAAAAAAAGCATAATTAAAATGTTTATTACCAGGTCTTCCTCTAAAATGTATTAGTACTGTTGGATAAGTTATGATGAACTATTTTTTATACATTATTTGATTTTGATGTATTAGTGAGAGATTTATATTTATCCATGCCAATTCATATATTAATAGCTCAGGTGTTGCTAACATCATAATTTGTTTTATTTAGTTATAATATCTATAATACTCAACAAGACGCATTAGTTATATATAGACTAAAAACTGTACCAAATATAGAATTAAACAACAAGATACTATATTTAATATATGTATTAAACTCGTTCATACATGCTACCAAATTTTCTTTGGTGCAAGTGTAAATTTAGATAAGTTTGTCATGTCTTTATTCACTAGGGGTCGGTAGCCCGTGCAAATACGGGGTTTATTTAGATTGAGTATTGAGAGATATATTTGAGAGGATTTAGTTGTTTTTTAATATCAAGAGCACCTCAGCAAGTTTAAGAGCTCGTTCAACTTCTCATTCTGTTTGTCAATGATCTTTTGGAGCTGGCTGCACAAACCAAACAATTTTGTAAGGTTAGCTGAAATATTACACATAGCTACCAAAATTAAATATCTTTCTACACATTCACAAGAAGTTTTGGGAATTTAAAATCTGTAAAATGGCAGAATGAAATCAATTGTGTACGTAACTGGAAATAACCGGCTTATAGAGTATGTTCAAGAGAACAGTCATGATAGCATCATCAGGGAACCAGACATCACAGTATCTTCAAGAAAAAAAAGTCATTCCCTGAAATCTTGACAAAATTCAAGTATCCAAAATTACCTTAAGTTAGTTGGTAAATGGAATATCACACAACTGTCGATATGTTTTAGGAAAGGAAAGATCATTCCACCCATAATCCTAAAAACAATTAAAGCTTACAAGTCATCCTTTTATGTCAATGTACCCAGGCAAAAAAATGCTTGTTGTGTTTTATAAAACAAGGAAAAAGGAAAAAAAGATTTACTTATATTAATCCAGAATCATAACTTGTCAAGGCCTTTTTTGTTGTTTTGCTTTAAGGAAGCGATGCACTCTGATTTTCTCTTATTTGGGGTTAAGCACATGTTCATCCTCAGACGTGTCATTGTTTCAGCAATTTTTAAGACACGTCAGTTTTTAGAAAAGCAACAAATACAAGTCATTTTTGAACCCATGAACACCACCGAAGCTATGAAGATCATCAAAGCAAACTGTCAGAGGGATTTTTCTTCCCTCTAGAACTAAATCTCGAATATGGGTCACTAGAGATGTAGATCTTCAACCAACCATTCATCACTATCATCATCATTTGCGAATATCGTCAACTTTATTCATATGGAGTAAAGGTTCGGATCGAGTCCCGAGGACATTGACCAATTCGTTTTTCACAAAACGATCCAATTTGTTCATTTCTTACAGCTATATATCCAATCCAATTGCGAGAAAGAGAGTTGAGGAAAAGGGCTTTATGGGCACCAACACGAGCAGTGGCAATCAATTGAGCAGTCCTTGAAGAGAAAATGTAGAGGAGAGTATTTAGCTATACATCCCAGCAACGCATAGTGTTGGAATGATAGGCACACATATTTGTCTTAACTTGGATGTTTTTTTATAGATGCTTGCCGGAATATTTTGGAGACCAACTGTTAATTTCCTTCACTAAGGCCACTGTCGCAGTATTCGTCATAGTTGAAGGCATCGGAAGTTGTCTATGAACAATGTAACAACTTTTTCCTTTTTAAGCTCAAGAATTTATCAGTTTTAATGTGATTTAAAAATTATTTCTCTAATTTTATAAATCAATTTTATGAGTTTATACTTAACATACTCATCATTTTTTAAGAAATGACCCGCCACTTGTACTTGAAGAATGCGGAAGAATCTAGAGTCTTTGGGTGACTCTAGAATGGTGTAGAAAAGCCTAGTAGTCTGTAGTTTTCTCTAAACATGTGAAGAATTGTGTGGAGTATTCTAGAAAAGGATTAAAGTGTAAATATTTAGAAACTTGTAGAATAAATATTATTTGCACCTAAGTCTTTTAGGAGTAGTATAAATAGAGGGTCATTTAATTTGTATGGCATCAATCTAGAAATCCAAATTGTAAAGCATTCTTCTAAGCAATACAAGCCTTCTTTTCAAAAGCTCTTCTTATCTAGCGTTCAGGTTTATTAGTATTTGTAAGATCGTAAAAGAGTTGTGAGCAATATCTAGCATTCCCTTAGCAATCTTAGTTGAAAAGGTTTACTAGTATTTGCAAGATCGTGAAAGAGTTGTGAGCAAATCGACTAGTGCTGCACAGAAGTCTTTGCGAAAGTTCTAAGTTTATGCCAAAGATCTATCACAAGTCAGTATATTTTGTGTACAATTAAATATTAAATCTTTCTAAACTTCAAATGAGAAGCTTTAATGTGTAAATCATTTTCAGATATTTTTGCATCGGACTAATTTTAATTTTGCCACAGCTATTCAAGTGATATAAGCTTCAAATGAGAAGCTTACAGAAGCAGAGTGCGGCTTCTATGATGCATTGTATAAAAGATCCTAGGTTTTACCATCATTGATTATTCTGTCCATGAAATATTTTTATACGTAGATACTCTTTGCACCTTTATTTCCTTTACAATAGTCTATATCTCCAATATCAGGTGAAGTTTGATCAATTTGTTAAGCATGAAGGGATTTTTCACAGCTATGCTTCTATGTTGGAGTTGCTTCTGCGACTTTGTTAATATTGTGACCATCATTTTCTTGTCATGAGGTTTGAACTTGTATTTATGTGCTTATCTATCTTTTGAATTTGTTATTTTGTTGTTTCTTCTTGTGTATATGAACTTATACTCCAGAAAAATTGGTGTGTAACTTTCCAACTTGCACTTATTTATTTTGTGTTGATGAGTTCAAACTTTCATTCAATTTCTGAATGTACGTGATTCTGATTACTTCATTTATCCCAAAAAGATATTCTTATTTCTCATTTTTATAATTTAATTAGACCAATTAATTCACTCTATAAAGTTGTATTCAAATAGTCTTTTTTGCTAACAAAATAAATTATCTTCTTGATTTGATAATGAATAGAGCTTAGGATCATTTTATTGTTTGTTATGATTTATATGTATATGTGAAGCAACTATGTAAAGTAAACTTGTAGTACTAAGTTGCAGAACATTTCAGACTATAGGACATAGACAAAAGGGAGTGTTTAATTGATACTATTTTTTCTTAACTTGAAGATGTATGCTAGCTCTTGAATTAGGGCATGCTCTATCTGTTCCCTGCAACTTTTTGGGTTTGGAGAGAGGAAGTTGTGAACATAATAACTTAGGATTATGGGAAGATGTTTCTGACTTGTATTTATTCTGACTTGTGATTGGAGTTGAAATGGAAGCACTTGTTTGTTGAAAGAAAGGCAAGGTAAATCTTTTATTTTGTGGTGTAAGTGCTATTTCGGATTGATAATTTTCTTTTAACTAGTCTGTTACTTATAAGACAATGGAAGGTGTAATTATTTTTGCACTGTTTGAATGTAGACTATGGACTCAATTCGAGTATCTGATAGCTAATGGTTGCTACAGATTATCTATTAAGTAATTATTTTTTGACCAATCGGGGTTATTCTCATTATTCATACACAAAAAATTTACTTACCTTGATAGAATCAATAATTGAATAAAACAGAGTTGCTACCAATTCAAAAATACAAACCTTAGTCCTTTTAACAACAACTTTGCTAGTTTTCATGCTTATGCACAATGTCGTGTACGTCAAATGTAATTCAACAGAGCACTAAATATAACAATAAAATAGATTAAAGAGGTTAAATGTTAACTTGTTTAGAACCCTATATCACTTGACATATATATTGAAATATGTTAGTAGGATTTAATAGCTTCAGAGGAAAAAACTAAAAAAAAAAAAGAACATATCTGCGTAACTCGAAGCAGCCACTACTGCCAGGTGAGATTCTCAATTTTTATATTGTTACAATGATGTGTAGAATTGGTTAGTTAAGAGTGCATATGCAATATTAATTCTTATTATTGTATCCTTTTAAGTTGAAAAGAAAATGAAAAATTAAAAATATGTACCGTAAGTTTTCTTGAGAAAGTGGGGGACAAGATATAGCTTCTAGTGATGCCATTGGGTAATCATCAAAGTCAATATTAGATTGTGATTATCTTTTACGATACATTGCAGATTATGTTTATTTCTTGCATTGTGAGAAGTTCACAATCATAGGGAAAGATTGCTCATATGCTCATTGTCTTTTCTAAAGCTACCTTCACCTTTTTTTTTTTGGAGAATGTTACTTGTAACTGGCTTTTATTTCGGATCCTTTTCATACAAAATATGATAAAGACTTCTGTAGGAAAATGATTCAAAATAAAAGCCACTTACAAGTGACATTCTCCAAAAAAAATAAATGAAGAAATCTTTAGAAAAGACAATGAGCATGTGAACAATCTTTCCCTGTGATTATGAATTTCTCATCATGCAAGAAATAGACATAATCTGCAATGTATCATAAAAGATAATCACAACCCAATATTGACTTTGGTGATTACCCAATGGCATTACTAGAAGCCATATCTTGTCCCTCACTTTCTCAAGAAAACTTGCAGTACATCTTTTTAATGTTCCATTTCCTTTCCAACTTAAAAGGATACAATACTAAGAATTAATATTGCATATGCATTCTTAATCAACCAATTCTATACCTTAACAATATGAAAATTGAGAATCTCACCTGGCAGTGGTGGTTTCTTCGAGTTACGCAGGTATGTTTTTTTTTCTCTGAAATTGTTAAATCCCACTAAACTATTTTAATATATGTGTCAAGTGATATAGGATTCTAAACAAGTTAACATTTAACCCACCACTTATATTAATTATTCAAACTTACCTATAAATTAAATAGTCTTAATTATCAAATCATTTGTACCCACTTAAATTTTTACGAGCGAGATATTTTTATGCAATCAAGAGAACTAATTCTAGAAATGATATTATGGGTCATTATATTATCCACCACTAAAAATTATTTTTGTCCTTAAACATAAGGTAGAAGAAAGTACCTGAAGCTTAAAAAAGATGAGGATATTTAGCATGCATGTCAGACTCTAACTCCCATCTAGCTGGACGGTTCTTCCATTATACTTTCACAGAAGTAATCTTTTTATTTCTAAGCTTTTGAGCCTGTCTATCCAAAATAGCTATAGGATCCTACTCAAATGACAAGTTTGGACTCAACACAATCGAATCAAATGAAAGTATGTGGGACTCGTCCAACACATAGTTTCGGAGCATGGAAACATGAAATACAGGATGAACAGATGATAAACTAGGTGGCAAGACTAGTTTATAGGACACCTCTCCCACTTGCTCCAAAATCTCAAATGGGTCAATGAATCAAGGCCTAAGCTTTCCTTTCTTCGAAAACAGCATCACACCCTTCATGGGTGACACTCTGAACCAAATATGATCGCCCTTCATAATAACTCTAGGGCTTGAACCGTCCTATCTGTATAACTCTTCTGTCAACTCTGGACGGTCAATAACCTACCATGAATCATGCGGACCTACTTTACAGCATCCCTGATAAAGTCTATATCTAATGAATCTATCTCAACGGAATCAAACCAATCGATCGGTGATCCACATTGTCGGCCATACAAAGCCCCGAATAGAAACATCTGAATACTGGAGTGATAACTATTATTATTGGCAAACTCTGCTAAGGGCAAGTGCTGGTCCCAATAGGAACCAAAATTGATCACACAAGCTCGAAGCATGTCCTCCAACACCTGAATCGTCCACTCAAGTTGTCCGTCTGTCTGAGGATTGAAAAGTTGAACTCATATCCAACTGAGTACCTAAACCATGCTGCAAGGCCCTCCAAAAATGTGAAGTAAAGAGTGAACCCCGGTCAGAAATGATGGGAACAGGGACACCATGCACTCTACCATTTGAATGATGTAAAGCTCTATTAACTTCTCCATTGTATACTTAACCTTGACAGGATTGAAATGGGTAGACTTAGTCAGTCGATCCACAACTACCCAATAGAGTCATAACTACCCACAGTAGTAGGCAAACCCACCACAAAAAATATATACTGATATGCTTCCACTTCTATATAGGAATGGACATCCTCCGAAACTCACCTCCAGGCGTTTGGTGCTCACACTTAACCTGCTGGTAGGTTAAGCACTTGGACACAAAATTTGATATGTCCTTTTTCATGCCAAACCACCAGTAATGCTGACTCGGGTCATCATACATCTTCGTCGCTCCCGGATGAATAAAATAACAAGTACATTGAGCCTTCTCAAGAATCAACCTAATCAAGTCACCCACCTTAGGTACACAAACTTGACCTCCAATCCTCAAAACACTATTAGGATCAAGCACCACTTTCTTAGCCTCTTCTCTAGTCACTTTGTCTCTGATGAAACACAACTTCTCATCCTCAAATTGGCATTCTTGAATCTGGTCCATCAAAGAAGAACGAGCCTCCATGAAAGTAAGTACAACTCCATCATCAGAAAACTATAACTTGACTACGACATTAGCTAGATGCTAAACATCTCTAGCCAAAGGTTGCTCCTCAAGTGGATGGCAATTAGACTCTCTATGCTAGAAGTCTTTCTACTTAAGTCGTCAACCATAACATTAGACTTTTCCAAATGATATAAGATGATCAAGTCATAGTCTTTTAGTAACTCAATCCACTTAAGCTGCCTTAGGTTCAGATCTTTCTGACTGAATATATATTGAAGACTCCTTTGATTAGTGAAGACATCATAGTGTACTATAAAAGTAATAATATCACAATTTAAGCACAAAAGCCACAACTGCTAACTCTAAGTCATGAGTAGGATAGTTTTTATCATGGGTCTTCAATGGACTAGAAGCATAGACAATCACTTTCCCCTTTTACATTAAGACACTGCCTAAAACAACTCCTAAAGCATCGCAATACACCGTAAAGTCCTACATCTGCCTCAGGTAATGTCAGAATGAGAGCTAAAGTCAACAAAGTCTTGAGCTTTTGGAAGCCCGCCTCATACTCATCAGACCAATGGAAGGCTATATTCTTCTGAGTTAACCTGATCAATAAGATTGCAGTAGAAGAAAAACCTTGAATAAACACCTATAATACCGAGTTAACCCCATAAAACTGTGTATCTCAATAGCTGAAGTAAGCCTTGTCCAATCTCCGACTTCCTCAATCTTAGCCGGATTCACTCTAATCTCCTTCTTGGACACCACATGCCCTAAGAATACTATTGAATCAAGCCAAAACTCACACTTGAGAATTTTGCATATAACTTTTCCTCCCTCAACCTTTGTAGCACTATCCTCAAGTGACGGACTCAGCCTCAGTCTTAGGATACACCAAGATGTCATCAATGAATACCATCACAAAAGAATCTAAGTATGGATGAAACACACTATATCAACTCCATGCGCTGCAGAGGCATTAGTCAACCTAAAGGACATCATTAAAAATTCATAATGGCCATAACGAGTTCGAAAAGTTATTATAGGAATATCTGATGCTCTAATCCTCAACTGATGATAACCAGACCTTAAGTCAATCTTAGAGAACAAAGTTGCTGCCTAAAGCTGATCAAACAAGTGATTAATACAAGGAAGAGGGTACTTATTCTTGACATTCACCTTGTTTAGCTGCATGTAATCAATACATATTCTCATAGACCCATCTTTCTTTTTCACAAACAAAACTGGGACACCCAAAGGTGACACGCTAGGAAGAATAAATCCTTGCTCAACAAGTCCTAGAACTACTCCTTCAATTTTTTCAATTCATCTAGAGTCATTCAATATGGAGGGATGGAGATGGGCTTAGTGTCCGACTCTAGATCAATAAGAAAGTAAATATCCTTATCGGGAGGAACACCTGGAAAGTTAGTAGGGAACACATCGACAAACTCCTAAACCACAGGAATGAACACCATAAAATGTGGTTCAATACTAGTATCTCGAATGAAAGCCAAGGAAGACAAACACCCCCTATCAATCAATTTCTGAGCATAGATGTAGGAGATAACTTTGCTAGGATAAGAACCATTATCACCCTTCCACTTAATCATTGGTACACCAGGCATGCTAAGGTCACAATTTTTGTATAACAATCAAGAATAACATGATAAGGAAAAAAACAATCCATCCTCAAGATAACATCAAATTATACCATCTCCAGAATAATCATATCTAGCCAACTATCATACCCAGTTAGAGAAATAAGACAGGATCGATACACTCGATCTACCACTAAAGGATCACCTACTAGTGTAGAAATATGCACAGGCACTAAATTCGATCATGCAATACATCAATCCCAAACAAAAAGTATATAGACACATAAAAGTAGGTAGATTCAAGATCAAATAGCACAGATGCAGGCCGATGATAGACTGGAAGAATGCCTGTAATAATTGCGTCTGAAGCTTCAGCCTCGGGTCTCCTAAGAAAAGCATAACACTGAGCCCCTATGCCACCCCCAGTCTGAGCAACACCTCGATCTCCACTACATGGAACCAAATCACAACTATCTAGAGTTCTATTACCTTTAGTAGTTTGACCCCTGTCCCGACCCTTGGCTGGTGGAGACAAATCTCTGACTAGAGCTGCTGAATAAGTATGATGAGGTCCTAAATGAGTCTGAAAGGGATAATGTCAAATCAAGTGTCCTGGATACCCATACCCAAAACAAGACCTTGGTGTAGAAGACTGTTGTCCACCAAATAAACTATGATGACTGTCACTAGTGGAACTGTGGGACTCTCGAGACATCTGTCCACCTTCAGCTGCTGGTGTAGATGTAGGTATAGGATCATGACGCATGAGAGAGCCACCACTCCTATGCAAACCTCTACCTCCTGATGAATTACCAAAAAATTGACCTATAGTACGAGTCCTCTTAGGGTCCCTAAACTCTTCTCGAACCAGTAACTTTGCCTTGTTGGAGGTGCTCACCAATAAACTGAAAGAACTCCCCCTTATGAGATGCTCTGAATACATAAGATCTAATGGAGAAATTCAAACCCCTCAAAAACTTGCGGACTCTCTCCACCTCATCTGGAATCATAGCCAAGGCATATTGAGATAATTGGAAAAAGTGAACCTCGTACTCAGTGACATACCATCCTTCCTCAAGTCCTCAAATATCAGTCGGCTCTCCTCTCGTACACACCAAGAAATGAAGCAATCCTGAAAAGCACTAGAGAACACACTCTAATCTACTGGAGGGGATCCAATTGATCTGGACCTCACATAAGTCCTCTACCACTCCCTAGCTGGTCCATGGAGCTAGAGTAAAACAAAATGGACACTATGTTGATTAACCAAACCCACTGCCTCTAGCATCTCATGGCATAAGGTTAAAAACTCATGAACATTCTTGCTCCTACTACCCTGAAATTGAGGTTTTTTCATCGTCTGAAATCTCTCATAACTAAGTTGATCATCTACTGGCAAAACTACCTCTGGAGTGGTTTGTGCCCCAATAGCTGGTGCAGGAATCACTGAGGGCTGACCCACCTAATCATGATGAACTAGGCCCTGATACTGCCCTGGAGCCTATTCTCCCACTCTTGTTTGAGAAACTCCCTGCATGCCTGTCGTACCACCCCTGAGTGAGGTTCTCAAGCATACCCATCATCCTCAATAGAGTGTCCTAAAGCAAAGGTGTAGCTGTGGGCTCTGGAAAAGCCTGATCCTCATCAATATTTATCCATGGCTCTGGAGAAACCCTTCTAGCCTGCCCTCTAACTGGTGCCTCTCCTCGGGCACGTCCTCTCACTGACGCCACTCCACGAGCACGGTCTCTAGTTCAACCCTTTCCCCTACCTCTAACTGGGGCCTCAACAACTATCTCAGGGGTAGCCTCGCCTCTACTACCAGTAATAATAGCTCTAGTCCTTACCTCTGTCAAAAGAATATGGGCACAACTCAATACTAACGAAGATAACCATGCACGATGAGAAAGATTTAATAGAAAGAAATTTTGTAACGACTTCATAGCCTCTTAAAGATATGTATAGATATCTCTGTACCGATCCTCAAGACTCTATTCAGACTTGGCTCATACACACATGAGACCTATGAACATGGGGCTCTGATACTAACTATCACAATCCAAAAATAGATGTGATGACATTTGTTCAATCCCACCAAAACAAGTGTCATTACGTCCATTTTTGGGTCATTATAAATATAGAATCCCAATTAAAAAGGGTATATGTAAGAAAATCACAAGCAACCAAACATTAAAAGCTGAAAATATTTCAATATTTAAATAGTAGATGCAGTGATAAAATCCCAATTTGGGTCTTCCACAATTTTGCAATCCCTAATATTAACGGATGAAAATAAATCAACAGTATCTAAAAATTGAGAAAAGAAGAAAGATGTGGGGTAAAAACTATACATACATGAGAATATCCCAAGCAAGCCAGACAATACAGAAATGACCCCAACCCAACTTGCTCTAGACAATATATTGCCTCCTTTTGAAGGTATCAACTATACGAATGACATGATAACCTCCTCTCTGGTGATCATCGGTTCCTTCGTCTTTCGAAGTACAATCATCATCTCCTCCTCTTTCTACCGATGATATCACTAAATCCCTCCATTTATTTCTTATCAATCAGTTGAACTTAATATAATTGTCAATCTTCTAAACTTGCAGACACAAATATTTGAGGTTAGCTAGTTATAATATATTTATAAGTGTAAATGATATATTGTATTAGGTAATTTTATTTGACCTAATATCTCTTTGTAGATAATGTTATTGGGGTATGTTCTCTTTTTTCGCTTTGGCTACTTTGTCATGACTAAAATCTTTGTTGTTAACATTGATATTCTCCTTGAGAGTGCAACATATAATTGTCCATGTGAAAAAGTACATTGTGATAAGTATAGTGCAATATTTGGTATTGTTTGTCCTTGTGCCTGATTTATCATCATTGAAAAATATAATCATACTGGAAATTGTTTTCTAACGAATTTGAAAGGGTAACCTTCATTTTTAGGAGGCGATAGTTAGATTCTCAGGATAAACACATGTTTGTAAGCATGTTGACCAATTATTATTTCTGCATGTATGACCTTGTTATCAAAACTTTTGTATATCATTCTTGTGACATTACGTAAGCCATTGAAAGCATCCAAATTTCTTAACAACATAACAAGCGCATTTTTCTTCAAGATCAACCTGTATATTGATATTTGATGAGTAATTTCATTCAAGAAAGATAGAAGAATGATATTAGTTTTCAATAAAATAGATTCAAAAAGTAAAGATTTAGCAAAAAAATATAGAATTTTGATAAATATTTTCTGGGCCTTTTTCTTCATAAATGTTTTGGATTGATTGATTGCAACTAGATTAGGTGAAGACGTTCTTTACTAATAGTTATTATGTTAGAGATGGTTCCTTATTTAGTAAAGTGTTTGTTGCTCTTGTTACTAGTGAATATAAACTTAATATTGTTGTTACATCAGACTTATGCTTTCTATTAACCTCTTCCTTTTCTTGCAAAGATACCTTTAACCAGAGTAGAGATTTTGTAAACATCTGTTCTTTATTCTAGAAAAATGAGTTTTCTGCCTATGAAAGCATGCCTTGTTTCTATCCAGTAACAAAATAGTTTTCTTAATATATTTTATCTCTTTTGGTATCACCTACTGCTGCCAACCTTCCGGTAAAACTTTCATAGTTTAGGCATCACTCATATCATGTCTATGAACATTTTCTAGAAAATCTACAAAGGAGAAATGGGTCTTGATCTTCTTGACATAAGTAACATATACTATATAGGTCAAAACCTCTTTTTGGTAAGTTATTTTGAGTTAAGCATGTCAATCCAAAACATGCTACTTAGTAAGATCTTTCACTTTTTTATCAGCATGTTGTAACAATTCTTAACTGAAAATTTCTCGTCTTTGCTTATCAGCCTCAATGTATCCACATTAATGATCAATATATACTAATCTTTATCATTTAAACAACTGATAAAATACCTTAGCTGCCAATTAGAGAGAGAAAATCAGTAATAGTGTCATCATTTTTAGATGTAAAGAGGTTTGATTGTTTATTAAGGTGAAGGACCTAAGTCCTCAGATACAACTTTAACACTTTTGCTTCCTCTTCTTAATTTTCAAACAAATAGAAAAACAGCTTGTGGACTCCCTCTTCAACCCAACTTAGCATAGGAGAATCTGAGCAACCTATCTGTAATCATTATATTCAGATATTTATGGATTAATATTATTTGATAACGAATTTTCATTCTAACCTCATTAATCCAAAATTACAAAATACTTAATAATTTGATTGTCAAATATAGTAGTATATTCTTAAATATGTAAGAACGTACGTACCTACGTGGAGGAAGGTCGCTTGGTATTAAAGTATTTAAGTAGTGTTCTTGATAGTAATTGTTGATATCATTCTCTAGAGAGTCAAAACTAAGAAACGTTCTACTTTCACCGACAAACTTGATAATTAACATATCATTTAGTTGATCGACGCACTCATTTCTGCTAGCAACTAAATAAGAGGAACATATTATTTTCTATTAAATAGTTGATAAAATCTGAACACTTATCCAAGTTTTTTTCCTTAATACATAATATTGTATCTTCAAATGAAATAAAATTGTTTGAAAAAGAGATAGTAGAAAACTGATTGGTGCAGTCTTGAACTATAGTGTTATCAATGAATTCAACCTGAATATCTTTGTTTACTGATAGAGAATTTGGATTAGCACAATTAATGTGTCCATTCGTGTGTAATAAACTTTGCCTTGTTACAATTTTTTTCATTCCACTTTACAACATGATCGTTAAAAAGTGTTGTATTAACTTTTGTGCCCTGTTAAAAATATTGAACATTAACCACTAAAATATATATGTAATGTTAAAATATAAAAAAAATAATAAAAAAAATAATTACCTCTTTGTCAAGAAATGTTAAAACCTTTTGAATGGCTTCATTAGTGCCGCTTTTAAAATTGTTTTATTGGTCCACTGCTAATAAGTAGATTTTTATTATCAAGTAACAATCGTATCTTTTTAGGATATCAATTGGCACAATTTCATTGATCAAGTCCGTCTGAATTCACTACAAGATAGTCTAAAATAAATTGTTGGCAAAAATAATAATAAGAATAATATATAAAAATTTATAATTAAAAAAATTATAAGATGAAGAAGTATTATATTACTTGAGATATTACTTTACCTGAATAGATAAAACTTGTGAATATGCGAAGATGTTAGTTACAAAATAAGAGAAAATTTTTAAATAACAAAAATTTTTTGGACTCAACTAACTAAACTAAGGGCATAATATAATTTGAATAAAGCAAGTTAAACTGACATAATAAGAATAATATATAAAATTTATAATTAAAAAATTATAAGATGAAGAAGTATTATCTTACTTGAGATATTACTTTACCTGAATAGATAAAACTTGTGAATAGACAGAGATGTAAGTTACAAAATAAGAAAAATTTTTAAATAACAAAAATTTATTGGATTCAACTAACTAAACTAAGGGCATAATATAATTTGAATGAAACAAGTTAAACTGACATAACAATTAATATTATTTTCTTTAAATTTAAAAAGTAAAAAAGAAAATAAAATAAAGAAAGTGAATTTGTAATATATATAAATCTGAGAATAAAATTGAAGTTCGAAAAAAAACGCAAAATAAGATCTAGTACCACTTAGCACTAATCAATGAAGGGGATAAATGAATCAATCAAAGCGAGAAAAAATTTGATTGCAATTGTAAAATAAGAAGATGTAAGTTAAATTTTTTATTGTTTAATGATTGATTAATCAAATATAAAATTAAAGTGTTTTTATAGAAGTAGAGAAGTTATAAATAAAAAATAAAATAAAATAATATTTTATTATATTTAAAACAAAATCTTTCATCATATAATTAGGATTATGATGAAAGTAAAAGAATTTTTATTAAAATAGTTGACTCATAAAGGAAAAAGAGAAAAAATTTATCAAATCGATTAATTATAGAAAAAAAAAGGTTGACAAACCAATTAACAGTAAACTATTTTCAAAATGGACATTTTCCCTTTTATTTCAAAATGGATGTTTTCCCCTTAAAAAGAACTTTTTTTTTAACCAAAGCCCATTAATACGTTTTCCCGTTTTTCCTTTTTTTTTTTTTGTAATTATTATTTGAAAGATTTTTTGGGGATATTTTCTTTTTAGGTCAAGTCTAATTTAGCTGAAAAAAAATTCTTTGTGTAGGGATTAAATTATAACTTTTATTTTTAGTTGGATAAAGAATTGTGTAGGAATTTAATTATAATAAGAAATCTTCTTTATTTAATTTTTATTATATTTAATATTATTAAATGCACTTTTTGAACTATTACAATTATTTTTTCCAACATGTATTATATAACCAACTAAAATTATGTGGAAAAATGTTAAAACTTTTCAAACTTGGCGTTGGTTGAATTTAAAAAAAAAATATTTACCTCGACTCCATAAAAGTTTTTAAACCAAAATCATAATTTCAAGTTTACACGATTTTGTTCCGTAAAAACTCGTTCAAAAATATATTCTTAAAAAAGGTCCTACAATTGTTTACCAAATAAGAAACCTTAAACCATAATAATGAATTAATTAAGTATTAAATGTAATAATATTATTATTAAAACAGATGGTGAAAAAATGATTTTTGTTATACCGAAAAATGGCTTTCCTGAAAAAGAAAATAATTCGAAAATCAAAAATCGATTTAAACTCAATTAATTTGAGAAAAACCAATTCTCGAAATTCGAAAAGAAAACAAACAAAGTCGCCACCTAATTTTGCGGATAATTAGAAAACCATTAAATATTTTAAAAGACCTAACAGAAAAATCCTTTAAAATCCAAAGAATGAGTTTGGG
>JAOTQJ010000007.1:20182527-20207024 GCA_025642045.1 Solanum sejunctum | reverse complement strand
ATAAAAGTTTGATTCTTCGGTGCACCGAAGTTTTGAGACCCCTACACTGAATCAAAGAATTGAACTTTTATAAAAAAAAAAAAAAAAAAAAAAAACTGATACCAAACCAAAAAATCGAAACCAAATTAGTTCGATTTGATTTTTCGATATTTATACCCACCCCTTGAAAAAAGGCAAAGACAAAAATTGTTCTCCAGAAACATGTATTTGCGCATAGATATATATATGCCTGGTGTAATAATGCCCTTAAATGACTGTCTAGTTTAGCAAAAAGGGTAGAGAGGAAGAGACCAGGTTATTGAAGGCATACTCGGTAAGTAGCAGAGAACTCTAGGCTCAATGAGGGCATTGCTAATTAGGATGAAGAAGATGAGAATGTTGCTGATGATTACATTGAGTTTGAAGACGAAGGCATCGACAAGATAGAAATTACAGTCGATATGGTAGGAATGTGTGTCTAAGTAAATAATTATTTTCAAGAGCATGAAAAGAAGTCATCTTCAGATAACAACCAACAACATACCCAGTGGAATCTCACAAGTGAGATCTGGAGAAGGTAAAATGTACGCAGACTTACCACTATCTTATAGAGGTAGAGAGACTGTTTCGTGAGAAACCCTTGTCTCAAAATCCTATAAGCAGAATAAACTAGGAAAAAGGAACCTCCAATGATGCTAGGGAGAACAACTCACATCAAAATGCAGCAAAGACTCTTAAAGAAGACAGACTTCTTTGTATTTCAACGTCTTTACATCCCATGTAAGTTGGAAGGGGTATTTATACAGGTAAAACCTAACTAAGCAAGAAAAGACCATCCATTCCAATGAAAGTAACTTTTCTATTCCTATAATTACTTGCCCTAAGAAAAGGCAAAGTCAAGTCTCCTAAAATCAGGTTAATTAACACAATCAACACTGACCTAAATTTCCCCTTCACAACACTTACAAATTAATCTGAAACTAAAATTCCTCGATGGCAATTCAGGTCCGTCAACAATAACTCTTATCTACTACAGATACGGGAATGACTGTTGCCTTACCATTCCTCCCTCTGTTGATCATTGGTAAATCCTGTTTCTGTAATCCATTGAAGACTTGGAGAATGTACATCTTGTTCACGACGGGTGAGTTTACTCCATGTCTTTCCTTGGATTCAACTCGATAGTGTGATCATTCGGCAAAGAGCTGTCAGTAGATGTCAACAACTTATTCGACCCTATCTGATCCTCCTCCTTGATATGATTAACATTGTCATTCAGCAAGCCCTGTTCAATGTCACATGTTTCATCTGCAAATTTACACTCGCTACTCTCCAATATAACCTGCTTGTCCTTGCTACCCAACGTGTGCAAATGAGCACAAAAAGGAGGGGTCCTTTGCCGACATTTGTGGCACTTGAATCCAATTAGTTTAGCAATTCTTTCAGCTGTAAGACCGAAAGCATCTCCATGGAACCAGTCTGCATGACGGAGTAATCAGACAAGAAAACAAGGTAAGGTACAAAATACAGAGGAGAGAACAAGAAAACACAGAAAATATATAAATGCACCCAATAATAGGACTCCCTGAGTGCAATGAAGATATATAAGTCTCCTGATTAAAAGACATGCTCAAGAAAAGTTAAAATTGCTTTTTCAAGCAACTCCTCTCAACACAAATTAAATAACTTGTGAAAAAGAAAGGGAGCTTAAGAAAAAATGTATTTAACAGAAACAGCTAGTGATAGCTTGTCTCGAGCAATACTACCTATAAAATCTCCTCACAACCACACTCCAGTTCAACTGTTTATAAAATAAGTATTTCACATTATCACTTATCACTTCTAGTTAAATTACAAACTGAGACAGCAGGCTCAGAAGAGACGAGACCCAAGAGCAACAATGTTATACTAGACAATGACACATCATTTGTTAAAGATGATTAACAACAGAAAATACATGAATGCATTGCTGCAGGGAAACCATTCAAGATATATGAGAGACAAAAACCAACTCAAGATATATGGTAGAAAGTTACCACCAAGATAAACAAGGATCTCAGACATAAGCACTGAATAAAACCCTCCTTACCTCCACAAACTTCACATGCAATGTAATTTGAAGTAGGTGTATATTCCAGTTCACTACAAAGACTGCACTTTGGCTGATCAGCTGTGCCAGGCAGCTCTCCAGAAAGAACAAGAAGCTTTTTACTCCTGAAGAGTGTCACTCTTTCATCATTTGGCTTTTGTGAGAGCAACAGACCATTCAGCCAGTAAATCCGACATAACTGCGTTCTCTTCCTCCGCCAAGCAACTTCCGCTGGTTTCTTTTTCTCTGATATGTCAACTTTTGCCTGTTTCCTAGGCCTACCCCTCCCCCTGCCAGATTTTGTTTGTTTACCTTTTTTGCGTCCTCTTTTTTTGTTTTGCACAACTACAAATTTAGCCTTCCTAGCAGAACGTCTGACGGGTAAAACAACAGGCTCCTTTTTGCTGCTTGGTGACTTTGCTGACTGTCTATTTTTGCCGCTAGATATAACCTTTAAGCGCAGCGGCCTCGAGACTTTTGATGCTTCCTTACTCTTTTGCATCTCTATCCTCTCCCTTTTGACATTCTTTCTCACATTATTCACATCCACACACTTGTGACATGTATACTTAAACTCAGCAGCGACAACTCCAGTTGACTTTCTAACATGGCGCTTATGGAAGAAACCTGAAGAAATGACAAATACCAGATCAGTTCCAAAAATGTGGACAAAAGGCAAGGGGGATGTCCAAGCAGAGATGAAATTAGTGACCTATTTAATTTTGAAGTATTTGAATCAACATACACAAAAAGGAAGCAAATAAGCAAAATCTACATGAAACTGCATGACAAAAACAAAAACGATGGAAAGTATACAGGAAACTCAAGGCAGAAATAAGTCTTAGAATCAAACAAAAAAGTATTGAAGCCTTGAGACTAATTGAAACGAAGGCTTTTTGCCTAAACCAAACCAACAATGGAATTTTGTGTCCCTCCAACTTATTAGTATTGAATTATGTGACCATCTCATCTAGCAATTTAATAGCTTTTACAATTAGAGAAATACTGTTACTGATTTATACTTGTCTTAAGAGTGCCCCTCATTTGTGGACTGAGATTTCAGCTATCATGTGGATATTCAATGATAATTTATTTTACATACTCCAATACCTATTGAATCATGTAATTTTTTCAACTAACCAAAAGTTTTCAGAGATAGAAAAAAAATTTATTTGTAGAGATGTCCACACCAAACAAAGCAAAGGCAGATGGGAAATCATAAAAAGAAAACAATTACTATGCTATGACATCAAGCAGTTCCGTCAAAACTAAGAACAGAAACTAAAGCAACATTATTCCAACAGGTGAACGGCAGTCCCGAATCAAAACTAAGAACAGGAACTAAAACAACATTACAACAGGTGAACGACAGTCCCGAAATCTGACAATATTTTATGAAGCCTCTGTTGTATCCTGTAGGGTTTCTGCTGTTCAAATTGCCAGATTTGAATCATACTCCCAAACACTTAAGATTTACAGACTGCTGGGGAGTATCATTCAAATCTGACAATGCGAACAGCAGAGACCCTGCAGGTTCTGACAGGTGCTTCATAAGATGACCGCCCAAAACCAATTCAAAAATCAACCAATTAAAAGCACATAATTTTGATCTAAAATACCATGTAGATATCGATACAGTTCCCAAGGATCAATTTTATCATTAAGTCATGTCACTCCTCCAATATTTACATGACATTAGTTACTTGCTGGATTTAAACATATTTACAAAATGATCACTTGACAATTCATAAGCAGGTAGAGCAGTAAGAAAGTTCTATTAGGAGAATCTCCAAGTTCTCACCTTTGCAGTACTGACAGCTTACAGCTTCCCTGCAAATTATAAAAGAAAATTAATCTTAAGAATATTTCAGAGGTAAAGCACCCAGCGAAAATGGAAGCCCAAAATACTTATCATTATTGACCGTACACAGAAGATAATACATCATGTACCTAGTTAGGACTCATACCAGAACAAAGAAAGCAAGCCAGAAACTGGCCAGTGACAATAAATAACATACCCATGCACAGGAAGCAATCGAAAAGAAAAAAACTCTCAAAAAACCAGATCTACGCCAAATTGGAAATCTGAAACTATTCGTGCAATATTATTCCTGGGGAAGTCTGTATGGACAGAACACTTGCTTGCTTCCACAAAGTAAAAAATCCTATAAAAAATGTTTTTAAAGTATGGACAGAAAACTGACCAACAAAAATAACAGCATTGCCAAGGAGGCACAAAATTTTCCCTTGAAAGGTGAAACCGCATTAACTACTAAAGCAAAATTGCAATCAAGTCCGTGCACATAGCTAGGAAGCACCCAAGGATTTGGTCTAGTGGCCAATGAAGTGGGTTGAGAACCATGAGGTCTAAGGTACAAATCCTACGAGCCTTGGTGTATAGAGTTACTTGGCCCTGTGTTGGTGGGGGTAATAGGTACCTCGTGGGAATTAGTTGAAGTGCGCTCAAACTAGCCAAGACACCATGGTTATAAAAAAGAAAATAGCCACAAAACACTATGTACTTTGTCTGACAGTAAAGTAAAATAGTACCTATTATAGAACAACTCATGTAAAGACAGAATTCTATTAGTCAAGAGTCACAGATTTATGATCTTTTTTTTAATTTTATTTTGCTTGTCTTCCAATTCCTATGGGGTTTGCAGCTATCTTGCCATATATACAAGCATTGTCACTTACGATTTACCAATTAAGCTGACAGCCAAACCATCTACCGACACCAATTAAAAATGAGACCTACAGTATAGTGTTTGCTGCAGAATGCTGCCTCAGTAAGTAACTCAAGGCTCAAGCGAACCTTTAACAACATTGATTTATATGCATGTATGATATCAAAATCTCGAGGTCAAAAGATTTGTGCAATCTGTTTTTAATTCTTTTTTAATAACATTACAATAAAAAGCTGTTCAAGCTTTGTCAGTTAATGGTAGACTAGATACCCGAGATAAAAACCCAAGTGACTGAAAGTAAACCACCACTATTCTCTTAGATTTGCTAAAGTTGCTACAATTATTCCTTTCTTAATGGTAATACTAAGTACATGGTGAAAGAAGAAGAATAAGAAGGAAAAGTAAACACCATATTGTGTTGAAACTTGCAAGGTTATTCAAAAGTTACTACACCATAGGTGTTCCTCATAACCAACTATTATCTTTCCTTTTCAGCATAAAATCCCTATCCATATTTATGCAAAGAGCAGAAGCAATGTTTTAACAACTCAGATTATGAAAGAAGTGTTAATTCATCCATGTAAGCTAAGATATTTTGAGCATGCTATTAATTGACTGGAGCTTTTTCGCAAATATCAAGTACAAACATCATACCTAATTAGGACATCTTGGTTACAATGCCCACATTGATAATACTCTGATCTCTCTGCTTTAAGGAAAAGGTATGCAAAACCCTTTATCTTAAGAGGCTTTTTCATTATTTTCTTGGTCTCACGATGCTTCTCAACAGTTATCTTGCTAGATTTGCGAGCAATTCTTTTCTCCTCAAATGCTTTCACAAGATGCAAGGGCATGTGAGATTCTTCTAACCAATATCTCTTTCTTTCACCTAAGACCTCTTCTGGTATGGTTCCCCATCGAACAACAATCTCCGGTAAGAATCTTCGTTTACCAAAATCAAGAAGATACTTAACAACAGATCCTTCCGAGCTTTTCCTGCGTACAATAGCTTTCTTGAATGATCTGACAGATTTTTGAAATTCCTTGTCTATAATTGCAAGGATATTGGTGTTTCCAATATCAGCCCATCTAATATGAGCATCAAGATCTCTAACCTGAAAAGTGAAGAGAAATGATGAACCAAAATCTCAATTAACAGTGAACTCAGGCATGCATCTAAGTCAACAACAACAAAGATAACTAAGATCTCCTTTCAATACAAGCCACAAGATAAAGTGATAGTGCAACTAACGCTTTTAGTAGCAATCTATGTCCTACGGAGTTAATTTGGATACTTCCTACAGGACCTTATCTCTATCACCTGGACTGCTGAAATGCACATTAAGGTAGCAGATCCAGGGAGACAGGAAGACCGTTTTTCTCAGATTAATCTTAGTAGATCAAACTGAATTGCATGGAAAGCGCACCTGGAGAGAAAGTTGCTCCACAGTTCTTGAAGTTTCAACAGCAGCCCTCCAAGCTATGCACTTACTTCTCTTGGCAAAGTCAGAACTGTCTGGATATAACATGTCTGGTATCTTCTTACATCCACCTGCACATGATGATTCTAGGTAAATGACTTACCAAAAGAAAACATCTAGATAAATTATGCTCAACTGTTCAGTTGACCAGAAACCTAAGCTGCATTTGAAAACAAAATAATTGCCCAGACCTTGTCGGGCAGCTTTGCGCGCCAATGATTGAGGCAAAACCTTCCAGTTGAATAGTCGACGAGAAAGCCTTCCCCCCCTCCACCAAAACAAGCTCAACCCACTTCCAGCATTTGAAGATGGATTCACCTCCGGCTCCAAATGCCTGGCCTTCTTTTTGCCAGTTCCATGTCTAAGGCGTGGTGAATTGATAACGATATGATTCCCAGAGCCCATTTTGGCTAAAGAGTCCACATGCTTCAGCCAATCAGGTGTAAGTGCTAGAGGCCGCAAGTTTGACTCTAACTGGCACCAAAAGCATCAATCAGAAATATACACAGATAATTTTGTTTATAAGGTAAGAAGAAGGTAAAGAAATCTAGACACATATAAAATGCAATAACTACTAAAACTGCTATTATGTCTCAATTCTAAGCTAGTGAGGTCGGATATATGAATGCTCACCATCCATTTAGACGCACTTCATTCCAACATTCATTAATTTGTGGTTCTCCAACATTTGCGATTCTTGCAATTTATATTGATATACACATCTCTAAACAGGCGAACAAGACTCTTGGCAGAAACTGAACCTAACATAAGCGTGCTGTTATGACTAAACCTTCATCCCAACAGAACTACTGAAATCGCATAAAGAGCTCTATCTTTATATTTGTTAAGGTTCACTATCTTCTTAGGCTAAGGTCTCATTTGTTTCAATTAAGATTAAGACATCTGAATTTGAATGATTACCACTTCACCAAAAGATTTCGTATTAAGATAGTTTTCAACATCTGAAATGTGCAGAATTTATATATTTTTAAACATGATACATGTACAATTCAAATAAAAAGTAGTAACCTATTAGAAAAAATATAAAATTAATATAATAAAATCACTATTTGATTAGAAAACTACCTATGTTTGCTAGTGATGATGACGGTGAATATGGTTGGTGCTAGCGGATGGTAAGTGGAGGTTGTTGATGACTTGGTGTTGTAATGATTGGCACAATACTGGCAATTGGTAGTGGTGGTGGAGTTGGTTGATGTTAGTACAAAACGGCAGTGGTGGCAACTGACGAATTCATGGCGACTGATGATGGTGTGGTGGCAGTTGGTTGTGGTACTAGTTATGATGGTGGAGGTGGTTAGTAGTAGAGATTGACCACAGAGGTAGTGGATGCTAGTGATGTAGAGGCTGCGGTGGTAGTAAATGTGGTAGTGACCGACAATAATGATTGGTAGAGGTGGTGGTTGTGATGTCAAAGGTGGTGGTGTTTGGTGATGGTTGAGAATGTTGGTGGCAAGTGATTGTGGACAGGGTGGTGGTGAATATTTTTCATACAAAAATAACAACAACAACAACAACAACAACAACATAACTGTGGAATCCCATAAGTGGGATCTAGGGATTTTTCATACAAAAATATCTCTTAATAATACTACGACCTTATTAAATATCTTAATGATTAAGATCTATGCAGACCAAATAAGTGCTTAAATCTTAATATAAACAAATGCACTAAGGTTTGAAACATTCAGATCCAAACCTCCATTAAGTGCAAACAACCGAGACCCAAGCATACTTCATCTAAGCAAGGAATCCCAGATAGTAGACTATGTTTAACAAATTCATGTCATATATAATTAGTCAAGCATACTAGGATGTGGTGAATTGTGATTCACAAGATACCCCTCAATAAGAAAAAGAAAACATTTTGCAGTCCAAATCCATCCAGTTCAGTAAACTCTGACCAAATTTCGGTTATTATAGACACGTGAAAACTCTAAAAGACACAAAACAGTTGTGATAATGGAGCCTTGTAAAGAAGTTAACATCCAAAACTGCATCTCATCAGTGTCATCAGTCACAAACACTAGAAAAAATATACAATTGTGCTCGACATAAGTATAAAAGCTTCTTTATTTTCAAAAAAAGTGTTGCTTCTTTACTTCCAAATAGCCAGTAAAATAGCTGCTCAAATATGTTCCAGTAAGAGTAAGAAGCCTTTTTTTTGGAAACTCAGTAAGAATAAGAAGCCTTCATGAGTGTTCATCGAGATTAGATAGATTTCTCCTCCTCAGAATGGGATGAAGAATTTAGTAACATAAAACAAACTTTGTTGAATTGCATCTAATCATGGTCCTGCCTTTTTAAAGAGTGGAGAATGGGCTTTTACGGGATGGTGGACATCTTTTGAAATATCAGGAATGCCTGATTTTATCTTGGCTGGCAAACTTAAAGTGTTGAAATCCAAGCTAACAGAGTGGAACATTGCTTATGGAGGGAATCTGAAGAAGAAAAAGACTATTCTGCTTAATCAAATTAATAGTTTTGATTTGCAGGAACAAAGGCCATTAAATGAAAATGAGTTGCTGGAAAGGGCATCATTACATATGGAATTCCAGGATTTAGCAAAAAATAAAGAGATTTCATGGAGGAAGAGGTCTAGAACTTTATGGTTGAAGCAAGGAGATAAAAACACCAAGTCTTTTTCCAAAAAATAGCAAATTCCCAAATAAGATTTAATCATATAGATAAGCAGGAGGTACAGGGGAACTTAATCATTCATCCAGTAGAGACTAGGAATGACATTGTGTCCTATCATAATCTCTACTCAGAAACATAAAGCTGAAGACCTGAATTCTCCTATCAAGGTGTCTAGAGAATTTCAAAAGAAGAAAAAGAACTCCTACAGTGAATTTGAGGAACATGATGTGGTGGAGAGTTTGAGACTTTGTGCAGCAGATAAGCCCAGACGGATTCTCTATGGGCTTCCTTCATAAGTGCTGTAGATTGTGAAAGATGTCATGAATGCCATCAGCAACTTTCATTGCAATGAGTACCTTGAGAAGAGTTTGAATGCTTCCTACATTGTTTTCGCCCCCAAAACTATTAGTTTAATAGGAAGTGTGTACAGGATTTTTTCAAAACTATTGGTAGAGAGATTGAATAAGGTGGCATATAAGCTGGTGAATGGGCATAAGTTGGCTTTTTTAAGAGGCAGACAGACCATGAATGCTTCTTTGATTGCCAATGAATGTTTGGATACTAGAGTAGAAGGGCAAGAATCTGGTATTCCTTGATATTAAGAAGGCCTATTGAGAAGACAGTTAGGTTTTTGCCCCCTGAAGGCTTTTTCTCTTCTCAGAGATGTTTGACATAAGGTGATCCTTTATCACTTTTCTTATTCATCTATGTCATGGAAGGTTTGAATCAAATGTGTGTGCAAGCTATTGGTTGGTAAGTTAAGAGGTTTCAATGCTTCTAATAAGGGGAAAATGTGGAGATCACAGATCTTCTCTACACGGCTGATACTTTGATTTTTGTGAGGCAAAAGCAGACCCGTTTAAGATATCTTAGGCTAATACTAGTCATGTTTGAGACAGTCTCTGGGTTCATGTGAATATGAGGACGAGTGATATCCAATCAAAGAAGTGGAGGATATTCAAACCTTGACAGCCGTTCTGGGATGTAAGTTAGGCTCCCAACCTACTGTCTGTTCGGGTTTACCTTTGGGTTCTAAAAATACTGCTCCAGATTATGGAATGGGGTGGTAGAAAGGTGTGAGAAGAGACTGTCAAGCTGGAAAAGATAATACCTATCACTAGGTGGTAGAGTTGTTTTAGTCAGCGGTGCTCTAGATGCTTTACCCACTTATGTAATGTCCTTGTTCCCTCCACCTAGAAAGGCAAGGGAGAAATTGATGCATTGAGGATGAATTGCATTAAGCAAGGCAACAAAGAGAATCAAGCTATCCACTTAGTAAAATGCAAACCCTTAACTACTACCAAGAAGAGAGGGGGTTTGGGCATTAAAAATCTGAAGATTCAAAACATCAATCTCTTGCTAAAGTGGTTATGGAGATATAATCAGGAGGAAAATGCTCCATGGAAAGGGGTGGTAATCAAGCCAAATATGAGCAAGATGGGATGTCGTGCTCAAAGATTGTCAGCTATCCCCATTGGATTGGAGTATGGAAGTCTATCAGATCACATTAGGGAGCTATTGCAGCCGATTCCAACATCAAGGTGGGAAATGATAGAAAAAACTTTGTTTTAGGCTGATAAATGGCTAGGCCATGGTACTCTAAAACATATATTCCCTGTCCTTTATAACATTGCTTCACGGCCGGAAGCAAGATTGGATGCATTCTGGGATCCTCAAGGGTGGAATATTACTTTTAGAAGTAGGGAGGGTAATAGGGCAGGGATGGGCAAGGCAGGAGAGTACTTAAATTGGTTTGGATAGGGGTGGGGGGAGGGCAAAATATCATTATGTGAAATAATTTAATGGGCAAGGCAGGTAATGGGTCAAAAAAAAAAATTAACAGTAAATCATAAAATAAAGTAGGACAATTTTCTTTAAACGTTAGAAGCCAATCTGTTGTCTGTATTCTCTGATTAGCCTCCGCAATTTTATTTTTTTAAAAAAAAAATTACTGTCTAATGGGACGGGGCAGGCGTTAGTGAGTCAGGGAGGGGTGGGACAGGGCTTTTGATAAAATGTTAAACAGGGCAGGATATGGCGGGTCAAGCCTTCCTTCCCCTAACCCATCTCGCTTTAATCCGCCCTATTGTCATCCCTATTTAGGACTGCGACTTAGGAGTTGTTTTGAATTTTTGAAGGCTCTAGAAGAATTCAAAGTGCCAGCAAAGTCTTGTGATAAGCTTTACTGGAAACCTGGCAAAGATGGTTTTTTAAACAAAGTCTGCTTATCACACATTGTGTGATTTGGATTAACAAATACCACATGGACCCTGGAGTTATATTTGGAAAGTTAAGGTTCCTACAAAAGTTTTGTGCTTTTTCCTGGTTAATGGCAAGAGAGGCTAGCCTGACTCAAGAGAATCTAAGGAGAAGGAGATTCCAATTATGCTCTAGATATCCTTTTTGTGGTTTAGAAACAGAATCCAATGGTCATCTCTTTCTTCATTATTTTGTAAATTGTCTTCTGTAACAACTTCTCTTAACATGCGGGCCTCCAGTGGCGTATGCCTTCGAACACTAGTGACCTGCTAAAAAGTTGGAATTGCTAGGCAGACAGAAGAAATGGTGGAGATTGGTTCCTGCTTATATATGGTGGACACTTTGTTAAGAAAGAAATTTAAGAATTTTCTAAGAAAGAAGTAGCTCTTTACAGAATTTAAAGATGAAGTGCTTTCTTCTTTTTCATCTTTGATGTAAAATATGTTCTGTTGAGGAGGCAGTACCCTTAGTAGATAAGATAGGTGCTCCGCAACTGTCAGGATTTCATAGTTGGATCTGTTGTCCTTTCTCTCTGTATTTATGGTTTTGGCACTATCCTAGTGCCTTTTTCTTTAAAACTTAAGTCATCATTCTCAGAAAAAAAAAAGGTAAGAAGCCTCATTTGTACCGTTACTGTGCCATACTATGTAAAATATTAAGATAACATAGTACATGTAACTGGAAATAGCTTGTCCAGCTGACCTTGCCGCTCTCCAAAAAAACCTTGGGACTGAGAAGGGATATAAATTCCTATTTAAGCAATCAAAGTAACAAATAACCACCTAAAAGTATATTCTCCTGATCTCCTCAATATGAAGCATCAAGAACAGTTGGGAAGACTAAGCTCCATAAAGCTAGATGTTAGATGGATAAAAGAGCAAATGAAACTAAGGCGCACATGATTTTCAAAATCAAAAGGCATTTTGCAAATAAAAATGGAAAAAAGAGCGGGACGATAATAGTGAGAATGATGTAGGAAACACTAAAAATCTTTTTTATTTCACTTGTATTTTGGTGTGAGGGGAGAACACCATGCCGAATGGGTAGTAAGTCAGACTAGGTGGAAGACAACTGATGTGGAGTCACATCCACTCTCCTGATCTCCTCAATCTGAAGCATTAAGAACAGGTGGGAAGATTAAGCTCCATAAAGCTAGATGTTAACTGATGTGGAGTCACATCCACTCTCCTGATCTCCTCAATATGAAGCATTAAGAACAGTCGGGAAGGTTAAGCTCCATAAAGCTAGATGTTAGATGGATAAAAGAGCAAATGAAACTAACGAGCGCATGATTTCCAAAAATCAAAGTAGGAGGCATTTTGCAAATAAAAATGGCAAAAAGAGTGGGATGATAATAGTGAGAATAATGAGGGAAACACTAAAAATCTTTTGTATTTCACTTGTATTTTTGGTGTGAGGAGAGAACACCATGCCGAATGGGTAGTAAGTCAGACAAGGTGGAAGACAACTGATGTGGAGTCACATCCACCTCCTCTACATATTTTCAAACACCCACTCTATGTTTATTAATGAAACTTTGTTCGATTTGTCCAAAAAAGTTCTGCAAAAAAGCATAGGGTATCCTCAAAATTAAAAAAGAGAGGGATGATCATACTTACTGTAAGCAAAAAAGCTTTTAGCGTATCTATCTCATGTGCTTCAATAACATCTTTGCGCCAATTTTGGGAGTGGTGTGAATTCAACCAAGGGCCCGACAGAAGTCCATGAAGACGATCCTCAATGCTCAATATATAGCAGAGGACATTAACAAGATGGCTTTCCCTGTTCCTCCTAGAATGAACACCCAATGCATCACTAGAAAAACTTTCTGGAGCAGGACCTGTGCTATTCAGGATGAACAAGCAGTCCTTTTCACACTCCCGAGCTTTGCAAGAGAAGCACCACCCACATTCTTCTTTCCTAGCATCAATCTTCATATTCTGAACATTGGGCCAGCAAAATTCGATAGATTTGCTAGATATGGCCTTCAGCTGCACTGAGATTATCTCTTCCACTGTTTTTTTAGCATCTTCACCAGACTTACCAGGTGATTTCTTTGTTAACTCTTCAACAACTGATGATGCTATTCGTGCAAAGCTATAAAAGTTTACATAACTTTCTGCGCACTGCTCTTTCGACATGATTTCTTTGCTGCTCGTTGTTGACAGCCCCAAGTCCACAGACTCATTGCCTGTTCTTTCCCTGAGAGGCCTACTGGTCTCTATAACTTTTGAGGTAAGATTAGAATCTTCAAAAATTCCACCCTCCTTGTAATTTTGATTGTCTGCAACAACCTGAGATATTTCAGCTGATCCTTCAGACCCTGGCAATATATTTCCCATCTTCATTGATGGATCAACTGTCTCTGACTCATCATATCCTACATCATCAGAACATGATGAGATCTTTTCCGCTTGCTTTCCTTCATTTATCTTCTCTTTATGTTGCGACAGAATTAATGCCGGACAATTTGAGGGCATAGTTTTCTGCTGGGTAACCAGATCAAATTTTGCGCCTGCAGCCATACAATTTGTATCCCAAAACTTCATAATCGCTCTCAATACAGTTCCATAGACATTTTCTGATGACTTCAGCATCCCAATAACCAGAGCCAAATCATTTCTATGGTAATACTTAGATGAGAACTCATCCTTGCATGGATCTGACCTGCAAGAACAACAGCACAAACTCATGTCAGAGTGAAAATAATTAAGTTCTATTTTATGCCAAGAAACTTGGAGAAAATGATAAGGGTATCAACAACAACATACCCACTAACCAGTGTAATCCCCCACAAGTGAGGTCTGCGAGGGTAGGATAACGAAAACCTTACTCCTACCTTTTCAGGATAGAAAGTGTCGGAAACAAAACATATCAAGAAAACACAAGTCCGTGCACCAGATTAAAAACAACTATTATATTTAGCACAGTCTATACAGAGGAAACAGTGTCCGAACATTACGTAGAACTTAACAACTCAAATGTGGGAAATCCCATATCCAAGCAGTACTACCAGAAAGTAAATACCAAACCATGAAAGATGGTATTCTATAAATGACCACCAATCTCCTAGGTGAACATGAACCTCGTGGGTGCACCAAAAAGGAAAAATAAAACATGAGACTATTCTCAATAGTACAAATACAACATCATTTTTATCTCATCAACTCTCTTATTCCTCTCCTTCCACATAACCATAAAGGATTAAGAGGGGCAACATCTCATGCCCTGTGTCTTCTCTTCCTCCTCCCATGGTAAAAAACAACCATTGTAAAGCAAGAGTCGTGCTTTTAATCCTCGAAGCAACCAACAAAATGAAATTTATACCATTGATACCTCTATCAGCCAAAATATATATATTGTGATAAAATTTCATCGAGGGATTTTACTTTTATCATGAATCCATTGATTCAATATGACTTAAAACTTGAAGTTGATTTTTTATTTAACAAAAAGCATGCTACATTATATATCATGCAACTGTATAGGCACCTAAGTCACTTTACACCAAAAATATAGACGAAACAAAAGGGGATTTTTGAATCTCAACAGGATCTCGATTCTTTCAAGATTTCTTCCATTTCTCTCCATAATAACCAAAAATTGAAAAAGTACGGTCTTTCATAACTTCTTGCTTCGAGCTCCCAGCTTGCTTAGCCTCCGACTTCACATTTATGCTAGGTAGCACCCATTTGAATGTTCAACACTACAAACATTGATAAGCACCAAGAAAAGTTGTAGTGTAATAGGAAATGGCTCACATACTCTCGATGTTATCTGCTCAAACAACGCCAGCTAACAATGATGTATCATCTCCTTCATGAGTCGCCGCATTTATTTTTATCAAATGGATGGGTTTCATTAAATAGGCCCAACTCCTCTAGATTCGAGCAAGCGCTTCTCCTTCTTTATCATTGATAGCATCCAATGTAACATCTCTCCTAAAAGTTGATGGGTTTCAAGGGAAAATCAAGAAGATGTTTATGGTGAAAGAAAGATCCTAGAATGAGCCCAAGAATAATGGTAACAAGTAGGCTTGGTACTACACAAATTCCATGATCCTAATCCAAGCCCAAGAAGAGAATGACTAGGGCCCATTAAGTCCCAAAGGATAGGCCAAATAAGCTAACTTCCATTGCTGCATGGAGGCCCAAAAGAGTGTGAAAGGAGCTACCACATGGAGACTCAAAAGAGCCAAAGGAGAGGCTGTCTTTCATGCACAAAGGTGCTTAAACTCAAAACCCAAAAGGGCATAAATTCTTGCCCAACGTTGGGCTGAACGAATGCCCAAAATGTGGCTGCTTTGGTATGACTGAAGTGTCGAGTTTTGACACTTTTTCCCTTTCTTTTTGTTAGCCAATTTAGAAAGAAACTTGGTATTATTTTTACATGTTTTCCTAGTTTAAAGTTTTCTAGTTATATTTTTCTATTTATTTATTTCCTATGTTGCTCGAACCGTTCAAAAATATTGGCGGGTGCGTGTTGGATCCTCCAAAAATAGTGTATTTTTGAAGGATCCGACAAGGGTGCGGCAACATTTTTGGAAAGTCCAAGCAACTTAGATTATTTCCATAAAAAACAATTTGAATTTCATGCTATTTTGGATAGATTTTCCTTTGGACTTAGTTATTTTCAAAAGATATGATTAAAATTATCAGAGAGGTTTGTGTTTCTACACTTCTGTGTGTTGACTACCGATTTATTTTATAACCTTAAGAAGAACATTTCTTGAAAAGTAAAATTAATTCTTTTAACTTGATATCTTTGATTTATATTAAAGTATATTAAAGAAGGTAATTAGTATTATACTAATTGTTGTTTTTAATTTCTTCAAAATAGGGGTTCCATTCACTTTTGATCTAAGTTCTTGAATTGACTCTATTAGTATAATAATTAGTAGTTTTTTTGTGGGGGAGGCTGGTAACTTTAGTATCATAATTAGAAAATCAATTAGAGTTCCGAGAACCTTATCTTGAAATTTTGGGAATTTCTTTTAGACATTCATAAATCTTTCAAACTGTCTTTAATCTTCATATTTTTGCTTCCGCATTATTTTTTGGTTTTTCCAAGTAACCTGACTCGTATCAATCGTCTTCTTCAATTTCAAAGATTACAAAGGCTTTCCAACAATGGGTTAGTCCTTCACTGGCTGCTGGGCCAGCATTCTTTCTCCTCTTTATTTGCCTCAGCCTCTTACGAGTTCTTTCCTCTCCTTGTTTCCCTAAAATCACTAATATGAATAGGATGTAGAGTGCAGACTAGCCGGAACTAGTTTGGTTTTCTTTTCAGAGATACCTGCACTCCATATCAAATGTGTCATTGCCAACAACAAGGCCAAAATATATGCCTCATCCTTAACTATGATCTTCACTTGCGACATACCAGTTAAACTCATTATCCACAAAGCGACTAGAGGTTGACACTTTAAAGATGAAAAACGAGCCTAACAAAGCTCACCAACAAAACCACATTTTTTCTTTGCACGACTGTGCAACCAATGCCGATAACGACAAGGTCAAAATCCTTAACTAACAGTGTCACTTTTGACATATCAGCTAGACTCATCTGAGCTGCACCGATCAAAAAGACCACAAGCCTTGACAAGGTTGACACTCCAAAATGAATTGAGAACCCAACTCACCAATGACACCCTATTTCTTTGTATGCCCATGCAAAGTGCTACAAGTGTGATCCAACAACGCAAAGGACTCAACCATCCAGAGTTCCCCTTCTGTCAACACTCATTCAGCTTCTAGTTTGGAAAGAAATTTAAACATCATAAGTGGACATGCTGACCTGGAAACCTCGAGGCTAACATAACATTCTCACTCCATGAATCTTCTGATGGAAGCAACTTGGCAATTGAAGAAACCAACAAAGCAACCTCAACAATGATACCACTAACCTAGAGACCTTGAGGAAAGCAATAACCTTCTGACTTCCGACACCTAGTTGTCCACTCCTTGACTCCAGTGATGAAAACAACTTGGCAGTCAAAAGAGACCAATAACGCACATCTCCAAAAAGTGATTTCAAGTTTACCTTTCTCTCTTGATCATATAAGAACTTCATTAGCCAGCTTATAACATCATTCTTCTTTAAGCCCTAAGTGATCATGCATCTAACTCCCTTGTAATTCCTCGCAGTCATTGATACACTACGACATGTCTATCATTGAGTTCGCTCTACTTTTCTTTATGTGATACACTACGTTTGTGCTATTGGAGTAATTGGACTAATCTAGGTGTCAGAGATGGATTTTTCATTCAAACCAGAGAGTCAAAGACTTACCGTCTGAGATTTGATCAAGTCAAGTTTAGTGAGAAAATGGAGTTCCTATCACTAGAAACTAGTTGTTGTTATTGTAAAAAAAAAAAAAACATATTCATTCACCATTCTATACTATGATAAAGACATTCAAATAAGGAAAAGGTGATAGTACTCTACAACAACCTGTATCCACATTACAATCTATAACTAGATGAAAGGGAATTTGTATTGGTCATTGTTATACATGTTTCAGCTTATTTCAGACAAAATGGTGATCCCAAATATTACGAAGAATAAAGCACACAAGCATGAAAGGAAGACGAAGATGGTAACAACTAACAAACTTGTCATGACATCAGACAGATACCAAAATCACAACATCAATGGCATCCACCACAAGTTAGTCCTTAGGAATGTTGGAGTTGGCTATATGGAATCCCTTGTAATTATTTGACAATTCGACCCCAAACATGCCAATACTACTTCACTTATGAATATTGCATTTCACACATCACCACATCAAGTGGAAAATGTAGCGTCAATAGCAGCATAGACCATATACTGGTACCAATATCAAACACAAACTGTTCCAAACATTACAAAGAGTTGTGTCAAAAGATGAATGTTAAAACATAAACAGAATGATTAAAGTTTCAAGTAGCAACCAGACTGTCAGCGTACAAACTTTAGGCAAGGGTGATGGTACTTACACCAACAGGTAATCACAACAACTATAGTATAGCCGGCCGTACAGATCAGTTGCCAACACCTCTGCCCCTCGAATTGATTTTGCCAAATTCAACCACGGATTCTTTTTGTCAATCAGACATTCAGGGCAATACCAATCACCCTCAGGCAAGTGACTACTAGCAACACCAACACATTTGGAATGAAATGCAGAAGGGCAACCATCACAGCATATTAAGCTACCATCCATTTTGCAGAGGCAGCATTCATCACTATTCCAGTCTGTTGATTCATCGACTGCTTCCTCACTCAAGCATGAACCTGCAGAAACATCCATGGAAGCCCTCCTCTTCTTGGAACTGTAAAACTTCGAATTCCGATCAAAATCCATGTTCTCTGCTGCTATAGTTCTTCTGTTAAGCTCTGATTGTATGGCCTCTGCTTCAATCACATCATCACAAAGACACCTAAGCATTTCAATCTTCAAAGAAGCTGGCTGCTTGTAGTAATCCCTCTCAAATAGTTTAAAATGACGAAGATCAAAATTTGGCTTCAGTTCAGCTCCATGTAGTAGTATATATTCAACCATAAAGACAGGCCATGTGATTAGGTCCAGCAAATCCCAGTTAAGAGACCTACTTCCACAATTTGTAAATGTACAGATAAATTTCAGTGTCAAAGGAATTAAAGCAAAACCAACGTATACACAACTTTATGAGAGTGAAAAACTTTACCTAAGACAACAAGATGCAGATTCAGAACTTTCATCTGAAAGAGATTCCAAATGCTTCCTCAGTATTTGCAATAGCGAGAAATGAATAGAGTCAAACAATGAAGTAGGACGATTTGCCTTTATGCATGCCACGAAGTCGTCCAACTCAAAGGGGCTCAGGAACAATAAAGTACTAAACGATCTCAAAAATGAATAGACAGAGAAGACATCAAGCACAGGAATACCATTTAAATTTAAACTACAGGAAGAAGGAGGCAGATCCATCCTTGGAGGAAGAATATCATATTTTTCAGGCTCTTCATGACCTGATACAATAATTTTCTCCTCTGATACCACACTAACTGCAGGAGACAACAATGGATCACTCGCTGCATCAGACACTACTGCACAAGAAACATTATCTTCAGCAGAAAGGGATTCTATTCTAGCTCTACGAGCACTTCTTCTCAACACTGTCTCTGTAACACCTTTGCCAGCATCCAAGAGTTTTCTCTTCTTCCTACACCTTTTCCCCTTCTGGGAGCTCCACAAAACACCATTTTGCACTTCCAACCCACCAGTACTCTTATCAGGCGTTGTCCACTGAACCTCAACTTCCTGCAGAGTGCCATTTGCTGACTCGTTTGCAGTCAAACATGTCTCCAGATTCATTGGGCCCTTATCTTCATCTCCCCTATCAATTCTCTCAGTATCTTGACTACTCTCTTTCTCCTGGGTTCCTCCTCCTCCAAAACAGCAAGTCATTTTCTTTGACGTCTCGTCACCACCACCACCATCTATGTTCTTACTTACTTCATCTAGCCCTAAATTCAAGTCAAAACTGTTCTTTATCCCTACATCCTCCAAGACATGACCTACATCCCCATTTGCATCCACATTCAAGTCAATCACATTACTTCTATCCAAGCTTCCCTCCAAATTTTCCAACTTATCTTTGTTTACACCGATAGTCTCCTCAACATTCAAATACACCCCTTCATTCAAATCCAAATTCAACCCTTGACTCCTGTTCAAATCAACTACCCCATCAACATCATTTTCCTCATGCAAATTAACTGTTACATCATAATTCAAATCCAAATTCAACCCATTATTCAAATTATCACCACCTTTGTTCAAATTTAAGTTCAACTCACTACAATTTTCATAATTTATTTCCATAGCAACATCATCATTACCTGAATGATTTTTATGCTCATACTCCTGAAGCTTCTGTTCGGCAAGACGTTGCCTTTTTTTGGGTTTTCGACCAACAGTAGAAGAAGGAACAGGCTCCCGCTGCTTCTCCTGTGATTCATTCAACAGACAATTGAGTTGGGACAAATCAAGAGCCTCAGAATCGCCGGAATCATAAACGATCTCAAAACCCCCAGTTCCAGAATTGTATGATTTGACAGTCCCACTCAATGTTCCAACCCCTTCAACTTCTTTCTTCACTCTCCTCCCTACAAAATCCCCCATTTTCCCCCAAATTCTAGGGTTTAGATAAATTATCCGCCACAATCGATACTCTCTATGACAAAACCCCCCCAGAATTTTACAAAGAGGAGAAAAAGGGGGCTCTGTTTCTCTCTCTACACGAATGCGGGTCACGTATATATAGGTGTTTATTTTAGAGAGAGAAAACTGGTTTGGGCTTTGTTTCTCTCTCTAGAAAATGCAAGGAAAATGAGAAGTTTGAAGTTTGTATTGGAAAGCCTTGTCGATCACACAGCACGTGAAGAGGGTCTGAGTAGGTGGGTCGAGGTGGGAGAAAAAGATTTTATGTGTCTTGCATATCCACTAAAATTTTGCAAATAGATAAAGAGATTATTTTTAAAAAAAATTCTGTTAGAATATAACAATTATAGGTATAAAGAAGAATAAGAGAAGCAATGTTAAATTTATAAGAAAAGAATGTGAACATCAAAAAAATTATGCAGCAGCTAAAACAGAAAAATAGACGATGATAGATATAAAAAAGCTAAAAAAAACAGCTAATATAACTACAGACATCAACAAGTTTGAACTCTCAAAAAGCAAGGTAACATTTCATTACGTACTAATATTATAACCTAATACACGTGACACGTATTTCGTGTACAGAGAAATAGAATCTCATTTTCTCTCCTCTCTATAAAATTCTGGGGTTTTGTCATAGAAAGTATTGATTTCGACGAATAATTTATATAAAACCCTAGAATTGGGGGGGCAAATGGGAAGAGAGCGAACAAAGAAGTTAAGGGGGTTAGAATATTGAGTGGTACAGTCAAATCATACAATTCTGGAACTGGGATTTTTGAGATCATTTACGATTTCGGCGATTCTAAGGTTCTTAATTTGTCCCAACTCAATTGTTTGTTGAATGGATCACACCCGCAGCAACAACAGCAAGAGCCTATTCCTTCTTCTACTGTTGGTTGAAAACCTAAAAATAGGCAATGTCTTTGCCAAACAAAAGCTTTTCAAAAAAGACTCAACTCGGATACAACAATTATAGGTACAAAGCACAAGAAAATATAACAATTAATAAGAGAAGCAGTGTTACATCTATAAGAAAAGACTATTGACAATAACAAAATAATGGAGTAGCTGAAACACAAAAAATAGATAATGATAGGTATAAAAAAGCTAGAAAGAATACAGATAGTATAACTCCAGACTTCGACAAGCTTGAACTCTCGAAAAGTAAGGTAACATTTCACTACCTACTAACATTATAACCTAATACATGATTTCCACTAAACACCTTCCCATCTAGGGCTATCTCATCGACAAACTAAAGTTGCATCATCCACATGCTTATTACATCCGATATTAAGACATTGAAGATAGTAAAGGAAAATCTGCTATCTGATTGCACTGTAGGCCCCATCTCCATTAAAGTATTAGCCAGTTCTTTTTTCAATTGATTAGTGAAATCCAAAAGGTAAACTCTATGAATTCTATAAGAAGAGAAGTTGTCTGGGACAAGGAGAACCTTCCCGGCAATACATCTCCATTAAAGTATTAGCCAATGCTTCTTTCTGTTGATTAGTGGAATCCAAAAGGTAAACTCTATGAATCCTATAAGAAGAGAGGTTGCCTGAGACAGGGAGAACCTTTTAGGCAATACAGATTCCATATCTAAAATGATTGGAAGGAGCCTTCGATATTTAACTCCGAAATTCCCAAGTATCGTTCTAAGGAAAGGAATTGAACTACCTATTTTGGTGGGAGAAAAGGCCTACTTGGTTCTATAATTTAATGTTGTCAGTGGGATTCGATGAATAGTGTTGTCAGTGGGATTCGATACCTCATCTGGCAGCTTGCTTTGAGCCTTACAAGAGGAGCAAAAACCAAAGCACTAGTGGAATTTTTTGTTCATTTAATGTTTATCTTTATACAATTTTTGCATTTTTTTCATATAAATGCACAAAATTTTTCTTGGGTTAATAGGTTCTCGAGCACCCAAGACGATTCACATGGATCTGCCCTTGATAGCGCTTACTCGGTAATTATATTGAAGCGCATAATTGGTTAAAAATCACAAGATGTTTCGAATAAAAGAAGACCCCATTTGTTTATTCACGCCTTCTCACTAAGATATCTGTAAATCTCCATATCACACTTATAAAATTTTTGGTCAAATTTCTCTAAAATTAAAAAAAAAATGTTTTATTTGAAAAAGAATCAGATTTATCTTAGTACCATTGAAAATAAATTATATTTATCATTCGTTATTTTTTTAATAAAATGCTTTGATCATTCAACTTTAAGCACTATTTGTCCAAATTACAAAATAAATTAATTTCAAAAAAAATTTAAACCCTCATCACAAATAATAATATAGCGTTTGAATTTCATTATATGATAAAAATAGGAGTTTAATAGAGGAAAATTTGATTGTATGCTCAAATATATGTACATTATTTAATTACTCAAAAATTTCTCATACGAATTTTTGAACTTTAGTACTAGATCCTCGTGATTTTTTTTCATAAGATTATTAATAAAGTTTAATTTTCTAGTTAGGTATTTATGAGATTATAGTGTTTTTTTTTTGTTAATTTAATTTTTATGTTCCATCTATGATATATGAATGTTACATGTAAATTAGAGAGTTAACATAATAAAATAACTTTAGTCAAGAGTTTGAGTAAAAAAAGTCTTACCTTTGGAGAAAATTTTGAAATTTTAATTAGCTAATGAAAAATAGCGAAGAATTCTAACTTAAGTCATAGTTTCTTGTGGTTGAGTAAGAAACAATAGTTTTTAGGTTGATTTATGTTACAAATTGAGTTAAGTTTTAAAAGAGGATCGAATAAAGATAATCTAAACTAAATAAATTTATATTAGATTAGAGGAAATAAAAATCCATGTGGACACCATCACATTTTTTACTGCAAGATAATAAATATAAGTTATATGTTTTTGGCATATACATTTATTAGCACTTACAACATGTTTGGTCGTATTTCTCTAATACTAAAATATTTTTTTCAGAAAAAAAGGTCAAATTCTCTTTTATATTGTCAAAAATTGGTTATGTTGACCCCTTGTTATAATTCTCAATAAAATTTTCTTTGTCATTCAACTTTAGTACTATGTACCATTGAACTATTAATTTCTCTCATGTTTGTCTTTGATTTTTATGTGACAGGGCAAAGGACAAGTTTGGTGCACTAAAACTTTCGCTATGCGCAGAATCTAGGGAAAATTCTAACCATAAGAGTTTATTATACGTAATTTTGCCTTGCATTTCTGCTAAAAACTGTTTCCTAGACTTAAACCTGTGACCTCTTGCTCACATGCCAACAACTTTTATGTGGCATCTTTATAAAAAGAAAAATTCTCCTAATTGAATTTATTTTCAATTTAAATTTTCTTAATTTAGCCCATCGTTAAAATCAACCTAGATTACAAAATAAATTCATCTGCAAAATTCAAACCCATAATTCTTTCCTAATCACAAGTAAATAATAAAAATTTTGAATTCCTGTCCATAATAAAAGAAGAATTTAATAGATGAAAATTTGTATTTTATTTAAGAAAGATTATATGATTTTTAAAATACACTCATTATTTGATTATTAAAAAAATTCTATGAGCATTTGTGATAAATTTTAGTGATACAAAGTTGCATAAGATGACATTCCTAATACTAAAATAAATTGATTGTTTTCATATGAAGTTTGATTTTTACAGTAAAGTACCTATATGATTATTGTAGTATTTAATTCATTTTGAATTTTATCTGTTATTTTATTTGTGATATATTAATATTATATGCAAGTTCGAAAGTAAAATATAAAAAGAAGTAGGTTCAATAAAGAGCTTACGTAACAAAAATTTAACCTTTTGAGCAAATTTCTAAGGCTTAATCAACACATGAAAAATTACAAAATCAAGCTTAATCATTGTTTTTTGTTTAATTAATAAAATATATGCATTTGAAGATCTTCGAAATTACTTTGATGATTGTTATACCGAAAAATGTCTTTTTGAAAAAAGAAAAATAATTCGAAAATCGAAAATCGATTTAAACTCAATTAATTTGAGAAAAAACAATTTTCGAGATTCGAAATAAAAACAGAGTCGCCACCTAATTTTGCTGATAATTAGGAAACCAATAAATATTTAAAAAGATCTAACAGAAAAATCCTTTTAAATCCAAAGAACGGGTTTGGGTT
>JAOTQJ010000007.1:20157010-20182427 GCA_025642045.1 Solanum sejunctum | reverse complement strand
TGACCCCCCATAAGCAGCATCAACAATCAGCTTCGTCATAAAATTGCAGGACTTATAGAAGACTTTCTTTAAATGCTCATTTGTGAGAAGATGATTGGGACACTGCTTAAGCTTCTGCTTGAATCTCTCCCAAGTCTCATGTAGTGCTTCAGTCGGCAGTTGCTTGTGAGAGATAATGTCATCTGTGATTTTGAGCTGTGTTGATACAGGGAAGAATCTCTCCAAGAATGTCTCCTTTAACTTTCCCCAAGTGTGAATTAAATCATGTGGAAGTTTATTCAGCCACTTAATTGCCACACCAGAAAGAGACAATGGGAATAGCCGCAACCTAATTGCTTGCTGACTGACCCCAGGAATCTTAGACGATTGGCATGTTGCCAGAAAGTTGAGGATGTACTAATTTACATCCTCAATTGCTGCTCCGCTGAACAAATTTTTCAACTGTAGTATCTGCAGCATAGTGCTAGTTATAGCGAACTTAACAGCCGCGGGCAGTGGGGGAAGTACAATCGCCCTAGTGGTCCCAACACCCTCATCATCATCATTCATATCGTGGGGAGCCAGAGGCACTTGGGGTCTCACACCGGGCAATGACACCTGTCTATGTGGTGCTGTCGGTGATACCTTATTGCCAGCATTTTCATCATCACCTAGACCGTTGTTATGCCCACCTGCAGGGTTCACAACTAATTCTCTCTGTCTAGCTGCTTCGTGTTCTTGGGCATTCATTCTGCGGATTGATTTAGTAAGATCGGGGTCATAGGGAACAAGTGTTCCACCCTTGCTATGGGTGTTTGGCATGCAACGCTGGCTTCCTATCAAGAAACAAAAAAAAATAAGAAACAAAAGTAAAATTAGGGACTAGTAGTACAAACTGAAATAGAAACTAATAGACTATTACTTCGCCGTACTCCTCGACAATGACGCCAAAATTTGATACGCCCAAATTTACACTCCAAATGGAATAGTAAAGTGGTTGTTAATCAAATATAGAACTCAATCAGAGTTGAGGTCGATCTCACAGAGAATGCGTAAGAACATATATATTAGCACCGGTTTCATATGTAATATCTATTCCCGAAATGAAAGTGCACAAAGTAAATATGGGGGGTTTGATTTTCAAAACTAATTAACTAAAGAAAATAATAAATGAGTGCAAGAATGACTAGATTTCGATCAATTTATGTGAGGCTAGAATTGTGTTCCCCATGACAGCTAATGCGATAGCCGAATATAGTGGTAAGCTTGTTCATGATTATGTGTATAAGATCTAACAAGTTATGTAACATTTAATTCACCTCTCAGTCCCTCTTAAATGCCTATCATTCATCACCTTTCGGTCTCAGAATGTCTACGTACTAATCCTTACTATTTATCCAGGAATACTCTCACCTTTCGGTCTCAAGTACTTAGACTAGATTAAAAATCTCGAATTTCCATCATAGAAATATTTTCCTAATCAAAACGTCCCTTTCGGGCATGCAAAGAGTAAAGACTTACCCCAATGCGTCGACTCATCAAGGAAGAATTAAAAGCGAAGATTACTACGATATATAAGCTAGTCAACCTCGAGACTTATCCCCTATTCGCCTATCTTATTGATTTGTCATAGTTCCCACAACCCTAGTTGTGGGTTTAGCCCAGCATATTCAATGAATAAAGCTCGCAACAATACAAGAAATTCATAATAAGAAGACTTACTATTGAATAATCGAAGAAGCCACAAGCTACAAGCTTGAATTTGATAAGCAAACCCCCAAAATCTTGTGAAATCTCCAAGAAAATAATATTTTTCAAAGTTTTCTAGCTCTGGCCATCCAAGACTAACTCTAAAATGAAATAAAATACCTATTTATATATAAAGAAAACCTAATCCTAATTAAAATAGGACACCACACGGCCTATATGACAGTATACGGTCCGTGTAGCTATCCTTAGCCTCATCTTCACTGCTCCTCAAGTACTGCTACACGCTCGGGAAATGGCCTATGTGGTGTGCGACGGTCCGTGAAATGGACCGTCTGTCGTGCCTTTGCAATTTTTTGCCCAACTTTTTCCACACACCGATACTTCACGGGCTGTGGTTATTCACACGGTTCGTTTAACGACCCATCTGGTTCCACTTGAGTTATTTTGCTTGCTTTTCGACGACGTCCTCATCACATCATATTGAAGGTCAGCTAAATGACCCGTCTGACTCCCAATGGTTCGTGGGCCGTTCTGTCTCGTGCCACTTGGCCAAAATCTTCTAACTTTCAATGGACTACTACTTCACTCACTTTGACAAACACCATAATGATCCGTCTAACGTCCCACGGTCCGTGATACGCACCGTGGACTTGCCTTCACCAACTAGCCAATGCCATCCGCTAAGTGTGAGGCCACGATGGGCCTCACGGTCCATGTGGAGGTACACGAGCCGCGTAGGTCCCTGTATGCCCACACTTGTGTCCATTTTGAGGTAGCTACCTGAAAATAATGAAGTGATGAGATGTCAACAAGTTATGTCACATTGCAAATTGACAAAAGGAATAATTTATCAATGATATCTTTGATACAATATAGCGCAATATTGTAAAAGATTATGAGGATCCACATTTTTGATATATTAAAGTATGCTCTAATTATCAAGTGGAATGATGCATCTTAGTAAGCATAAAATTCATTTGACTTGCAATCTAGACACTAGAAAATGTCATGCATTTAATATTGAATATTGTCGCTAGACAAAATTGATACGAAAGCATTTGAAGGATTTGAAATGCATGAATTATATACAAGTTCTTGAAAAACTTGTTTATAATCCTCATATTGATTAAAATAAATCAAGAATTTTTCATATTGTATACAAATTGATAACTTGAATTGGAACTCTTGAAGAGTTTTCAAAAGGCAATATATTGTTTGCTTAAAGAAGTTGAAGTGAGTAACTTGCAAAACTCTTTGATAAAAAGAGAGAGAACAAAGCACATTTTCATCAAAAATTTTCTAATACATATGAGCTCCAAAAGTATGGTGATATAAATGTGCAACAAATTTATTCGAGTGACATGTGACTGATTTGTTCACCAAGTCTCTACCAACTACAATTTTCAAGAAGATGGTATACAAGATTGAGATGCGAACATTCAAGTCTTTGGATTGATGTTCTCATCAGGGGAAGTTAATACGCGATGTACTCTCTTTTTCTCACAGAGTTTTGTCCCATTGTGTTTTCCTTGTAAGATTTTGTGTTTTCCTTATAAGATTTTTAATGAGACATCAAATAATGAGTATTATTAGATATATATACTCTTTTTCCTTCACTATAATTTTTCCCACAGATTTTATCTAGTAAGGTTTTAACGAGGCACGGGGGAGTGTTATAAACATATTTTATTTATGGTGAATGTCTATTGTGTAGATTTCTTTAAGAGTTAGAAATCGTACTTGAAGACCAATTCAGTTTCTTACTTGGAGGCCAAGTCAGTTTTTCCCTATAAATATAAGAGTTTCATTCATTGTAATATACATCTGAATATTATTCAATAACAATACAAAATTTTCTCCCTTACTTTAATTCTTTATATTATTTTATATAATTTTATAACACTTTTAGATATTATAAAATATACTTTGTGGTTATCTAGCATTTGGATAACTGATTTTTTTCCTTTTTTATAAATTAAAAAAATGTCTTTTAGGGCTGCCTAAAGCGAAAATAAGTCTCCTAGTAAATTTATTTAAATTTTGAAAACAAGATTAAACCTATCACAAACATAAATGATTTTTGGCTAAAACTCATATAAATTCTTAAGAAAAAAAAAGTCGATCATGAAAATATTTCACTTTTTCTTACGTTAAAGTTTGAAAAACACATTTGGCCAAAAAATTTAAAAATCCATCTTGTTTTAGAAAAATTTAAAAATTTTAAAACAACAAAAAAAATATTTTTATTTTTTCACTCGAAATAACACATAAATATTCAAAAACAACTTTAATTTTCAAACACCATTTTTCACTTTTTTCTAATATTTCACAACAAAAAAATATAACCAAAAGGCAGGAAGTGAATTTGAGTATTGTCTTCCAAGCAATAAGGTTTACAATTTGAGAAGAAAGTCAGGGATAAATGGCAAGAGATAGCTGTCTAGCCAGAGTAACCGCCGGTGTTGCTGTAGGCGGCGCAGTTGGTGGCGCAGTTGGTAAACCCTAAAACCCCTTTTCCCTTTTTTTTCAAAAAAAGAATTTGTTTGTGCTTTTATATATTATTCCTAAAGATTTGTTCTTTTTAGGAGTCTTGTTTGATGTGTTATGTTTAAAATTTATTAGTATCTGTTAGACACATACCCTTTTCTTTTAGAGGCAAAGAATGAATGAAAGCTCTCTGAGTTAGGCTCTTTCAAGTGGAAAGATCATTTCTTTATCAGTTATAGGTGAGTTTAATTTGTAGTAGTAGAGACCCTTTTTGACAAATAACTTTAATTTGTTTGGCTTCAGTTGAAAAATGGTGGAAAGATAAGTTCTGACTCTTGATTAACTAGGTCTTTTTGGGAGAACTGGGCTGATGCTATGGTTGAGGCGTTTTGGGAAACACGGCAGTATAGGAATCACGGGACCCCTACTAGTAAAGGGAAAATGAAAGTGTGTACCAGCTGAAAAGACGCTTTCCGTTTTTTAATAATAATAAATGAAGTAAGGTTTATACCTCCAATCTACTCAAGGGGCTTTGATACCCTTTCTATAGGTTGAGTTGCTGGATGCGGGATCTTCATAGTAGGTTGGACCAAGATCCAGCCGAGATATGGCAGTCTTTAGAAACAACTAAGTTTGATTTTTTGGACTCAAGTGTGAAAAAGTTAGAAAACAAGCTCTAGTTCTTGATGATCTGGATTAATGTTATGGTAAGGCAAACAAAAACTGTTTATATGAACTCTGTGATGGTTATGTCCCCAAGTTTATTAGAGTATTTTGAAATCTTACTTACTGATGGAAAAGGTCATCAGCTTTTACAGATATTTAAGTAATTTATTTATTTTCATCCTTTGGTTTTGAGTATCCATACATTCTACCCTCTGCAGACCCACTTGTGGGATTTCACTGGGTATGTTATTGTTGTTGTTGTCTTTGATTTGAGTATCGGTAACAACCTCTCTACCTTCAAGGCAGGGATAAGGTCTGCATACACACTACCTTTTTCCCAGAATGTTTTGAAATGTTGTCTATAGTGTTTTTTTTCATGTCTTCTTCAATCCTTTTTGGTCTATCGAAAGCAGCCTCTCTATCTCCCAAGTTAGGGGTAAAATTCGTGTACATTCTATTCTCTCCATACCATACGTGTAGGATTACACCAGATACATATGTTTTTGTTGTTGTTTGCTTTGAGATTTGAGTTGTATTATCCAAGCTCCTAGGTAGCCCAAAGCCCCAATCTTTCTTGACTGAGTTAACAGTATACAGTTGCTAAGATGTGACCGTGCTGATTTGTTTTTCTACAATTATTCAAGTCTTTTTAATTTGGCTGATTGGTAACCCAGTCATAGGGAAATTTGAGGCTTTAAAACTTGGAATTTGTTCTTACCTTTTTGGGTCATGTCGGAAGGACATCTGGACTTTGTGATGCCATCAGTGGCAGATTTGTTGTTAACTGCATTGTCATATCTTCACTCTCAGCACATTTGTCTCAGTTAGAAATGATAGTAATAGTATTTGATGCTGATGGCTTCAATCTGAAATATAATAAGATCTGACATTGATGTCTATATTGAATGTTCTCAATGTATTTAATAAATTGGCAGTGCTTCTGATGCATGTATTTATTTATAGGTGCTGTGTATGGGACTTATGAGGCTGTTAGGTACAAGGTATAGTTCTTATCTCTCTCCGTCTCTACTTCCCCAATCTGTTGAAAAGAAGTTACTATTGTTGCATTTTGTTCTTTCATTATTGAATTTGTGGCAGTATAGAGACAGCTATATGCATCTTGCAGGCCGTGGTTAGCTAGCCCCTTTGTTATTTGATGTCAATGCATGATATTGTTTAGCAGCACATTGCTAAGTGTAAATGATCTAGTGTGAAGGTCTCAGCTTTCTGAGCAGTTCACAGCAGATCTTGGATCTTAAATGCATTTTTTGTTTACTGATTAGCCTAGATATTAGAGTCCACATCCAAAATGAGCTCATAATGACCTGCACTCCACCAGTCCTTTTTCTTGTGACCATTTATGGGCTGTTCAGCTATAAAATCAGTGACCTAAAGGTTGATGGAGATTCCCGTCTCCGTCAAAAAGGTTAGCTTCCATTAGGCAACATTAAACAACAGGTCCCACATTTATTATGTGACCTAACTTGGAATTTTTTGCTAGGACCCTATTAACTCAAAGATGCATGTATTAAGAATATATTGAAGAGTTGTAGCTTGCTTTTGTACTTTCAATGCAGTGCAAGATGTTGACAGACTCTGATGGCATTGCACGTGTTGTTTCGTCAATTCTAGTCTTCAACATTATTTTTTATGACAAGCTGGTGTCTTCCATTTTATTTTCCAACAAACAAAACTGTCAAGTTTCACCAAAGTTCTAGTTGCCTTATCCTTTTTTGTCCGAAGCCCATATCCATTTACCAACATATTAATCAGTTTGAATAATAAATCTAGCTTTTTCTTTGTAAATAAGCCTCACTTCTTATCTGATGTCAACCTGTAAACAACCAATAATAGGTGAGAGCAGATAACTGGATGATGGCTGAGCTAGCTCTTCTAGAGTTTACCATTTAAAGGCTGAAATGTTGACGAGCATACAGACTTGTAATTTTTGTTTCATTGGGGTGTATTCATAATTTCCTCTGATATTAATTCCTTTCTGGAAATATAGAACTTTTAACACGTTACTGAAAGATCAGAAGTAATTCTGGTAAATGAGGGAGAAGTCTATGATGGACATAATCCGAGGGCATTGAAAATCCTATTTATACAGTGACCTTTCCTTTTCTTTTAATGATCTATTTTGGTCTAAGGGAAGTCCCTCTCATTGTAATGATACTTGAAAAATACTTTATTCTACTTTAGTTCACTTCCCCTTTCTTTTGGGGAAGGGGAGTGGGGATCTAGACGTAAGATGAAGCAGTCTCATACTATGGTTGCTAATATGGACTTATTAATGTGGGTGCAAACATTGGACACTAGAGTTCAAATCCTCGTAGAGACAAAAAAAGTTAGGTGATTTCTTCGTTTCATCATCTCATCTTTTCATAGATACTTGTTGGCTATTCTGGCTGGAGGTATAACAGCCATCCAATGCAGTGTCGAGAGACCGGAATAAACAAATATGGACTTGGAGCATTTGGTTGAATTGTTGTTGAATGCAGTTTGCTTAAATTGCAGGTGCCTGGACTTCTGAAAATCAGATACATTGGACAAACTACGTTGGGAAGTGCAGCCATTTTTGGTCTCTTCTTGGGTGCTGGAAGCTTGATACACTGCGGAAAGTCCTACTAAACATACCTTTGAATTGAACTCATGTTATCAAAATAATGTGCTTGTGCAATTCCAATATATTCGAGTTTAGTAATGATAGTTACTGATTCAAAAATTGAGCTTTTCTCTTACCTTTTAGCTGCTGTTTATCAGTTTATGTTTGTGCTTGTGTTTGGTCAATCAATTTAAAGAACGTCTTTTGAGTAGCAATTAGTGTTCCGTCAAGCTTTTAAAAAGTGTTTTTATGTGTAGAACCGTGCTAATGTATGCATTAATAACCTTGATACTGCTAATACCATGATTTTGCTGTATTAGTTATATATAAAATAATATCGAATAGGGTGTATTACATTAGTTAGATCTAATGTATTTTATATAACAATAATGCATGTATATATTGTCTAATGTATTTTACCAGATGCATCCATATGTAAACTCATATCTCATATGCCTAATAAAAGACCCATTTTTCAAATGATTGTATACTTTAATTGCTATAAATTTTGAAATATATCATTAATTCATTATACAAAATTAGGAGGAAACAGCATGTTATATATGATGTTTGCCTAAATCGTGCACAAGTGAAATAATTTTTAAAAAATTTAAATACAGATTAAATAGTGGCATCATCAATTAATTTTTTTTTAAGGTGTTACGTGAACATATGGAGGATTTGTAGTACGATCCATTTTCATTATGCTATTTAGTGGAATATGATGAGTGATACAAGTATAGCTGTCAATACACGCTAGCTCACTTCATCCGGACTAACTTATACATGTTTTGAAATTTGACAGATCAAGTCGAATTAGCCCCCTTTTTTATGAGCTAAAAAACAATAAGCCCAGCTCATTAATATGTGGGCCGTGAAACCTTACCGAATCAACCCATATTTTTACTAGTATATTTTTTTATAAATTTAAATTAAATTACAATTTTAAAATATTAAAATTAATAGCAACAAGACAAGATTATATAGCACTAATATTGCTATTACACCCTCCCTCCATCTCTACTTGTATACACACTATTTTGAGACATCATTATCCACTTTATGAAATAAGAGTTTAAGAAATAAGGAAATACTTTGTTATATTTGCTAAATTGCTCTTGTTGATAAAATCGATCACCTGCCACATTGACCACCTTACAACAACAGTTGCTAGTTGTACTAGTTACTTTTCAACAAACAAAATCATCGCCAATTCGCCATAGAACTCTGCATGGTGTAGAGATTAGGCACATGTTACAAGTTCAAACCTGAATAAAAACTTGGCTCATCGAGTTTCAAACCATGCACCAATGAAGAAAATACGAAACTTCAACTTCATCTCATATGATCGATTTCATCTCATGGCCAAACCGTAGTTGAAGATGTATTTACTTTGGAAATTTACAAGGAAGCTAACTCCCAATAAGAGCAAGCAAGCAAGCCCACTAAACCTTAACATCTCTCACCTTCAATTCCCCACAAACACCATTATGAATGGGAGGGAAATGAAAATTATACAAGAAGAAGAAAAAATCTAATGAAAACTTACAAAGCAAATCTCTACTCCTACTTTTCATGGCAACCCCTGCTACCACCTCACAAATTTGAGAAGCCAAACTAAGTGAAGAATATGATCCTCTCCGCCCTAAAGCAAGAGAATTTCCGGCAGGGAAGAAGAAAAAGAAGAGGTTAAAGAAAAGAAAAATTCACTCAGAAATTTATTAGCGTTGTTCAATGAGGTAAGTCCTCGCTCACAGTGCCGATACTTGATTTATCTCCCATCCGCACGTTATACAGCTCATAAACTCTTGCGCGGTTCTCTGCCCACCACTGTTCAGCTTGTTTCTCGCTAAAGCGTTTTCGACTGCATTTTAAAACACATCAGTCTTTCAATTTCCAAAGGGAAAAACATTCAAACACACAATGTTTTCAAAGCATATAAACGCAACTCTTTTTTTGCAGGATTCTAGAAATGAATTCTCAACCAGTCAACAATGCCTCAATCTTAAACTATGTGGGTCGGCTATATGAATCTGTATGCATTTGACTTAAACTAACATTGCTCCAAATGCTAAATGATTTGTCTTTTAAGGAAAATTAGGGATCTTCTAGAACTAAAATGTTTCTTAAGATTCCAAGCTTACTCCTACATGTCATATGGGTATACACATCTCTACCAGAGATGAATCCATTGTACCACCACAACTGCCTAATCCCCAAGTAAGTCGGGGTTGGATTTAAGAATCCTCATTGACCATGCAACTGCATTTATGATATCTAAATTTCAGAGTTTTGATAATGTCGAGTAGCAGAAACAGGAGATCCAGAGACAACCAACACAGAAGCATATAGTTAACAGCTTCATGCAAACAAACTGAATACATGAAGGATCTTGTAAACAAACTAAAATAAGATCTTTTAATCAAACTAAAAATGACATCTGAAAATCAGGAACCGGTCCAAGGATAGGAGCCATTCCTAGAGAGAACATTCTTGATGGGTCACTTTAACAGAGCCATAACCTAAACATATTCCTTAAAATGTGCTCACACAAATTGACAAGTAATTGATGGCAGATATAAATAATTACGGGGAGATCATTTACTTCTACAAGAATAATGCAGAGAGAATAAAATTCCATCAAATTTAATGACCTAAAGCCACAGTTAACGCACCTGAAGCGAACACGTTTAAGATCTTTGAAACCTCCAGGTAAGGAGGTGAGTGTAATGTATACACCTGGTTCATCTTGTTCAACCCATTCGTTCTCATTACGAGAATCACCTTCTTTTGTTCTAGCCCCGTTTCTTGTTGTCGGTTCTGGAAACCCTTGTCTGTTTTGAACAGCACTGCGATTACTGACATTGCTTGATGTATTAGAAAGTAGTTGGCTGTTAGATACATTTGACTCCACATCTTGCAAAGTTAATTGACTATGGACTCTGTCAATACAGCCATTTGGTATGTCACTGGCGGTAAGATTTGAACCAGAGGAAAAAGATGTAGGAGACTTGATGTTCCGGGAAACACCTACTGGCAACCTCTCAGCCATTTCCTTCAGCTACGAAAGACAAAATCGACAAATTAGACTATCAGCAAGAGAAGCTAATGAAAGGCAGGTCAGCAGAAAATTGTGTTCAAATACCTTTATAAAGCATCTCTATATTCATTAAAAAAAAGGGGCAACAAAATACTACAATAAAGGACTGATGAACAATGGCACATAACCTGACCACCAAGGAAAACAAGCTTAACTATGAAAATCTCACGAATCTAAAAAATTAACAAGCAAATTATAGAGAAACTTTCTTTTTGCCTCTATTGTTTTCCTGACCGAGTACCTCCATGCTTTTAAACTCAAGCTACATCTGTGTGAACTTAAAAGGTTTACTGCAAAAAGTTAAAGTCTAAGTTGCTCAGACTCTCCAAAACTGTTGCCGCACCCATGTCGGATCCTTCAAAAAAGACACTATTTTTGGAGGATCCGCACGCACCTTAATTTTGCAACATAGGTTATAGTAAATTTGCAATCATAAAATTTTGCTCCACCTAATTTTGGCAGGTAGACAACATTTTGGGTCAGATTTCATGAAGCTAGACATTGGAATGAAACAAATAATTTATTTTGGGAAAGAAACAAATAACATTCTACTTGAAACAGATGAAGTGGACTGTTGATCAATTATGGCTATTGAACCAAAAACACATGCAGTTACTTTGTTATAACAAAAAGGCTATCCGAAGATGCAAATTTTGAAAAATGACATAAGATGTAGTCATTTCAGATGTAGAAGAGAGTTTTCTGTGAACTCAGAAGATGTAATAAGATGGCAGAGATTCTGGGATGCATAGGTGAAAGGTTTCCTACCACCGATTTGGGTCTTCACTTGGTGCAAGGGGTGAGTGAGAAAAATATGAGCACATTGGAAGAAATAAACATCTCTCTTGGTGGAAGGTTGGTCAATAGTGTTCTTGATGGGATTCCAACATACTTGATGTCCTTATTGCATATCCCAACTAGCGTTGCAAGGAGGATCAATAGAGTGAGAATAGGTTTCTGTGGGAAGGAAATTCTGAAAAGAGAAGAATGCATTTGGTAAAATGGACTGATGTAATGTTTGACTGCAAAGGGAGGTAGAGAATGGGACTCAAAATTCCAATATAATAAGAGTTCACTATATAAATAGTTATGGATATTTAATGAACATAAATGATAAAACAAAGGTATGGAAAGAAGTCATTGCCATAAATCATGGTAGAGACGTTTTCTGAAAACGGAAAACTGTTCTTCACTCAAATCAGGTTGCAATCTAGAAGAACATTAGCAAGCTTTGGGGGTGGGGGGTGGAGTATCAGATTGAAGGTGGGAGAGAGTAGTAAGATAAAATTCTGGGAGGACATTTGAATGGAAACTGGAAAACTGAAGGATAAATTCCCTGTTCTTTATAGCATCACATCAGACAAGACCTGTTAGGTGGCTGATTCTTACAAATGAACCAGGATAGAAACTTCAATTTAGTGGGAATTTCAATGATTGGGAAATTCTAAGTATCAACCTTGTTCTTGTACAATGCAACCATTGTACAACATCTCCGTTCCTTTGGCATCCTAGTCATCCTAAATATGACATCAAAAAGCCAGTTAGCTACTCCATACATGGATTTTGAAAGAATGCAGCATACATGAAGCAGTTGGTTCCATGGGAATCAACTTTGAGGAGCTTTATTAATATCAACAATATTGTATATTGGATGCTAAAATTAGTTAGTTTTGCTGCAACTTGATAATTATAGGACTAAGAATTCAATTAGGTCTCATCTCAAAAAAAACTCATATAGGTTTTGCATTTTTTCTAATTTTTGTAAATTGTGTGCTTTACATGTTTTTCACTTCTCCATTGATCTTATAGCATTTTCCTGAAACACTGGTTGACTCACAGTTAACCCACTTCAAGTTAAGTAAGCCATTCTTCCGATGAAACTGACCCTGAAGACAACCTGGATTTCTGCTAGACCATGCAACATACTTGGGTTTTGACACCACAAACTGGCCATCCTTCATTCAAGAAATTGAACTCCTTGACGACATATATTTGTATATTAAATAAACCATCAAGCTAAAAAGCTAAGCTGGTAAACTGATCAAACAAGTTATTTATGTAGTTAAGTATTGTAACAAATAAAAACAAATAATATAGTCCAGAGTTATCGTTACTTTTTACAACACAGGTGATTTGATAAAGAAATATGTAGAATAAACAGTCACACATTTAAGATAATACTACAGAACATGTTCATGTAATTGTAGAACATCAGTTTTTCCTTTCTGTTGGGGACAAGCAAATTCTTTATTCCGACTATGTGTATAAGCTGGAATCCTCCAAGATGAACAAAAATTTATAACCCAAAAACATAAAAAAAGTTTGCATTATTATGTTTTTTTAGCACAACTGCTAAATCACAATGACAAAAGAAAATACAAACTGTCATATCAACCCAACAGACATATTTTGAACGACGAGAAACAGAGACTTAGTTGAACCGACATTAATTTGTTTATTTATCAAATGACTGCAAAGAAAAGAAAAAACAAACTTTCGTATCGAACAAAACAGAGATATTCTGAACAATGAGGACCACATTCTTAGTTGGACTGAAATTAATTTGTCATATATCAAACAGCTGTATAAATATCATAGCTATGCATTCATGTATCTATGCTAGACCATACTACTTGAAATAATTCTTAACAAAATAATCAGTTAGAATATATTAGAGTAAATGAAAGCTTTATTTTTCTAATGCCCTTTCGAAAGTTTAAGTAGAAAACATTCTTATTGGCAATTGTTGCAGCATTTCATTAGGTTTTCTGATAAGGAGCATTTCATTAAGTCACAACCAAAACAATTTGCTCTGAGAAATTCATTTAAAAGACACACATGTACTACTTTACAATTGTGAGCAATTTCTTGACCGAAAATTTAAAGCAGCTTACCTGAGAAGTAAGTGACTTGATCACTTCTTTTGCTGCTTTGCATTTGGCAGTCTCTTCTCCAGCAATGGCTATTGCCTCCTTTAGTTGCTTAGTCGTTCTTTCCAGTTCTATCTCTTGAAGTTGAGCCTTGCGCGTGAGATTTTCCACCTGTGATGAAGATCATTCAAGACTTTGCTTTTTTCAATGAAATTAATAGTATATTGATTTGAGTCTGACGATTCAATTTCAACAAAAATCGAGATGCATAAATACAGACAGTTCAGAACTTCAGATACTAGATTCAGTCTTTCATGAGAATGGGATTATAGATTAAGATGTAGCAGAGAACTAAAAAAGGTACCTGAAACAAGAGGTGATTACTAAAATGCAATGGATAAAAAGATACAAGGTGAATAGTAAATTTCATAGGGCGGTTGAGAGACCAGGGTATTACAAAGGAGTAAAAATTGAGTCTTAAAACCCAACATATCCATGGATAAATGTCGTAAAAATTGCAAGACGTTATGATAAATATAGACAAGACTACTATGACCATATCCGATTGAGGGAATAAGTAGCACAATTGAATGATGAAGTGGAAATGAAGGTCCAGAGAAGGTTTGGTCATGTCCTATGTAAGCTTCCTGATGTACTGTTTTGAGGCGTGATAATTTGATGATTGAAAGTCATGTAGGGGAGAAAAATAGACCTAAAATCATTCCAAGATTCTCCCTTTCATCTACTTTTGAGGCTTCTTTCAATTTCTTAGTAAGAATAGGTGAGGGTAAAATAGTAGACAGAGATAATAAATAAGAGAATACTACAGATCCGAGCCATAGAATTTCTCAATTCTAATTCAAGATACTTAATATATCACACAACGGAGAAAAAGGATCCATACAAGTGATACCAACTATTAGGTATAAAACTAGTATGTATCCGATAAAATGTGCTAGTACAGAACACTGCTGATTTTTCTAGAAAGGCAGATTACACAGTGTTGGAATGCAATAAATCTGAATAGAACAAAATGGAAATAGAAGATTCTCTAGCCTACTCCACTGCATTTGGATTGAAATATAGTTGATTGGCTGATGTTTATTTCAATGTAAGATTTCCACATATAACATATACACAAAACTAGAGTACCTCATAAAAATACATAGTTCTACACAAAACGGCATTTGACTCGGAAACTAAACTGAATCAGAAGAGAAATAGATCATTTATAGACTATAATCGCATCTTTCCAGAAGTCTTACATGGTTACTGTAACCAATTGCATTTCATACGGCAATTAGCCTTAACCTGTCATGACTCAATTATTCCCTTCTTGCCCCCTCTAATCCCCCAGAACCCACAAAAAGACAAAGAAGAAAGCAGAAAGGCCAAAAAGAAATGAAGGTCACTTTTGATAAGGCAGCATTTATCTATCTATCTATATCTATATTCTATTAATAGTATGAAGACCTTTAGAAATATTTGTACTTTTTTCCCTTTATTAGAAGACTCTACAATAGATAAAATTGTTATTTACTATTATTCTAACAATTTAATTATTATTCTGATATTAAGGACTTTGAAATTAATTAATAGCTATTAAATCCTTACTTATCTAAAATATTTTCTGCTTAAATCTTTTCTTATTTGAAGTATATTAGAAATCCTAATATTTATGACTTCAAAATCAATTACAATTTTGTTAACCTAAAGCATTCCTTTTTTTATTAAACTAATTATCCATCACATTTTTCAACTCACAGTATGAGGGGAAAAAAATTAACGAGTGTAACTTCATTTTGCATTAATACGTTGAATTCCTTTTTCTTCTTTCAAAATTGTATAAGTGAAAAAAGAAAAGAAAATATAGAAACACTACATACTTTAAGTTAATTTAATTAATCGAGTGTTCTAGTTATTCACTCTTTTTGGTTTAACCTATAATATTTCTTCCGTTTCAATTATGTGAAAGTGTTTGACGAGACACATAGATTAAAAGAAAAAAGCTTAAGCTAGAATGCTCTCATAAGAGTTGAATAAAGAGTTAAAAATTAAGTTATTATAAAATATTTAAAGTCAGAAACCCCATCGCAGATGTCATTCACCTTATTACCCTTTTAAAACAGAGGTCACATTTGACCAAATAGTCATTAAATTATTTTTTTAATATTCAAAAATTAACTAAATTGTATGTATTAAATCCATTTTTATTATCAATATATAGGAAATTTTAATATTTAGAAATTTAAAAGTAACTAAGATTTTACCTTTTGAAAATAATTACACATCGAATAAAATTATACTTGTAAAGGAATGGCTCTTCCGCTTAACTCAACTCCAAAAGTTAGCTCATGAGGGGAGGATTGCTCAAATACATATAGGGTGTTCAACTTTTCCTCATCACATCGATGTGGGACTTGACACCCCACTTCACGCCCAGAACTAATTATATGGTGCGTGGAAAATTCAGTGTGGGGGCATAACATGGATAATTATAAATCGGGACGGACGCGACTTTGATACTACGTAAGGACAAGAGCTGAAAACTACTTGATTGTAAGGAGAGGGCCCGACAATCATACCATGACAGTCAAAAAAGCGTGTTCCCTTCAGATAAGACGCATTGTAGGCCATTGAGGATTTACTGTCCTCTACTCTACCAATCTGGATTGGAACGGTTAACATGAGGATATCGATACTACAAGCCCCCAGAGGAGGCCTGGAAGACTATGAGCCTCACCTTATGCGGCGATGTGGAACTTTTTTCATTATTCAACATTCCAATGCACAAAGCGTCCCGCGTTAACAGGGTCTAAAGAATGAAGATTTTGTTAACAGATTGTCTCATCGATGGTTAATCTCATCGGTGATCTCCTTATAATGCAAAAGCAACCTTATGTTTAGGACTTGTAAGAGTGCAATTAAAGAAAAGAACAGCCCAATCCACAAAGTATCTCGCGTTAACAGGGTCTGGGGAAGGGTTGCAGTCTAAGGAGTGTGATATAGACAACCTGCCCTAATGTAAGCATTAGTGGTTGTTTCCATTTATCTTGACGAGTATTTCTTACTTTGCTAGCATAACAATTTCTTAACAACCAATTACAAATAAATAATGCATTTGTGATATGAAATCAATTTATTAATGCCAAAGCTAGCTAGTAATAAATCAAAATATGATTTCATAAGTGTTAATTGTTTAAACAGATTTTTTATACATATACTACATGTTCTAATCTACCATACAACTTTGTATAACAAGGTGTCTTTGTAATGCTGATATTTATATTACATGTTAACCCGTTTATGTAATATAAATATTACCATTACAGAGATGAAATATATTAATGCATGCATCTAAGTGATCATGTAATATCAAATGACTTTCTTACTTTTCAATCAAATGCTATTTCTACGACGTGTTCATTCAATGAAGCAAGTATTAGAACAAACTGAAGGAAGAACTTTTGGATTGGATTAAACTTTAAACATGATAATTTATCGATTTAACATTTATATTTCTTTCTAAATTCTTATATTGTTATATAAACACATCTTTTAAATCTTTTGCTAATTTAAAAATATCTATTCTTCTCAATATGGCGGACACGCGCAAGGCACGCATGCTAAGACTAGTATTATTGTAAAAACATGAAGCTCTGCACGAAATGTTACTTTTTTGTCCTTTGTAAGTTCATTCCATGTTGGGTGAACTTGTACATAGAATTCATTTTTTAAAAACTTCAGTTATATTCATTATTTGACCTTTTTAATAAGTAAAACAAAGACATCATGAGCCCATTATCATACTCAACACGATTTTTTTAAAGGTCTAATTTAGTACTAATGCCAAATTCATTATTTAGACATCACAGCCCTTTTATCATGCACAAGTTTTCAAGGTCTAATTTAGATCTAGTGCCAAATCAATTCAATTGTTACATGGCGTTGGCATAGAGACCCTAATTTTCTTTTTCCCTGGAGTTCCTTTTTTTGTTCTTCTGTCCAAATAAAAAATGAAATTAGAGAAACTAGTTCCGTGGTTACATGATGTTGACCAAAAGACCCCACATTTTCTCTCTGTGGAGATCTTATTTTCATTCTTCCTCTGAAAAAGTAAAGTAAATAATTAAATATGAAATTAAGAAACGTAAATTAAAGTAACCTAAAGAATTAACATTAAAGTAATTTCCTTCCAAAGCAAAACCTACACTTACATTGGTAGACAAATTCTTCAACAAACATAAAAAGTAGAAAACAAGAAAATGATTGTAATAACATTTAAACAAATAAAAACTTCACTTATTCCTTGTATACATAATAAAAGCAGTAAATTTATTTTGAAGTTCTCACTTGCTAATTTCCCAAGTTCACAATTGTAATGACTATGAAGGTCATTTTTAGAAAATTTTGGAAAATCACTATTTTACCCCTACCGGCAGTTGCTCCATGTTATGTTTGACAGTTTACGGGCTTGATTTTGAAATTTTATTGAGTAGTGCAAGAATTTAGAAGCTTTTGAGTTTTAGAGGCTTAAGTTGTTCAAAAATGATTTTTGGTGCCTTCTGGAGCTACGAGTCTCAGAATGAAATTCTGTCAGTTCCATCTACTCTAAAATATGAAATTTGATCTAATAGCGTCGTCGTTTTCTATTTTGGAGTGGTTTCATGGATTTGAGATTGTAAGTTGGAAGTTTAAGTTAATTTGGATCACGGTTTGACTTTGGTCAACATTTTGAGTTTGGGTGTTTGGATTGAATTTTCAATGATTTTGTTGGATTCAAGAGGTGATTTTAGGTATAGTAAGAGCTTAGGTATAATTTTTGAGAATTTCGAGGGCAATTTAGTCTTGTAGAACCTTAAGTTATTCTAGTTGCGACTAAACAAATTTTGTGTCAGGAAGACCTTGGATCCATGTTTTGACGATTCCATTCATTTCGGAATCGTCGAATTTAGTATGGTAGCATATATGATTTGTGTGTATGGAGTTTCGAACAAATCCCGAGGGTCGATTCAGATACTTCGGTTTTGAATGAGATTTATTTGATGATGTCTGATGCAAGTCCCCTTCGCTTTTGTGAAGGACCCTAGTCAGGCGGTGACCACTTCCATGGCCAGGTGTTGCAATCGCAACTGGTTGCGAAAGCAATGCACGCTTCTTTTAACGTGTTGCTTAAGCAGCATTAGAGGGGTCTTCTAGGACTGATTGCGAGGTTCTTCCTGATTGTTCCATTTTTGAACTTTGGGAACTCGTGTGGCGATTTTAAAGAGCTTTTTAAGATAAATTCATAGGATATATGATTTTAACTTATAATCTTCAATTTCTAACAATTATTTTAACATCTAATTTTCGATTTTGAAATTCAAATTTTGAGAATTCTCTCATGAACATGAATTTTTGATAAATTGAGAATTATGGACTGATTTCAACTCCGTTTTTGAAATGATTTTCATTGTTGATTCTCAAATGCTTTTTGGGTAACTTCATTATGTATTGATTTCCAAATTTACCCCTACCTTCTTGGAAATGAATTTTTGAATCATTTTGAATTTAGTCTTCAAATTTCATGAATTGCCTATCATTGTTCCTGTATTCTTATTGAGATTTTGTATTTGAATAGGCTTTGTTGAATTTGACGCCCGAAGAAAAGGGAAATCTCAAGTTGTGGAGTGATTAACTGATTGCTATGAGGCAAATGAATATCTAAACCATAGTTGGGGATGTTGAATCTGTATTTCGTTCTCTATGTGTTAGGGAGTAACGACATGATGGTTATGGGGTGAATTCTTCAACAAAACAACCTAATAAGATAGGATGAGGCAATAAAATGGCAATGTGATTATATGTATCTATGTGATACTTGGATTGAAAGACTTGATAGATGATGATATTTATCCTAGTATGCGAGGACTATCATGATTGTTGACTTGAGTGACTTGTTATTGTGGACTTCATCACATACTTATGCATTATATGTATATGCCTATTTGCATTGATTCTAGAAACTGATTGAGATCCACAGTTTCCTGATGCCGAAGGGAAATGATTCCGACGAGATATACTCATGCCAAAGGAAAATGATTCCGGCAAGACATGATAAAGCCGAAGGAAATGGTTTCGACTAGATATAATTATGCCTAAGGAAAATAATTCTAGCGAATACATGGACCATGTTGTTCCCCATGGGTTTCGGCCTAAGTTTCAGCCGACGTATATAGTAGGACAAACAAGCATCCCTTTAATTGGCATTATACTTGCATCAGTTCATATTTTATTGATTAGTTATGGCGGTAGACATCTCTTTCCGTGATTTTTTCCTTGATGGATGAACTTGGTGTTAGTGACAGACTTTGCTAGTGAATTAATTAGTACTGCTACTTGAACTATGAACTGTGTAGGTTGACCTGATTTACTTGCAGGTTGAAGTTTTGGTGGTTTAGTTGGTGCAGTAGGAGTACTTGTTCTTCATTACTGTAATTCATTTTTAGTAGTTCGCTTGTACCACGTTGTTAGGTACTCACTCCTTGCTTATGCAAGGTGAGCCCGGATTCTCCTGATTACTCTTCTTTTATACCCATCCGAGATTCAAGATCTGCTTGAGAGCAGCGGCTTGTCTCTTCGACGGACTCTCAGGATTCCTTTATTATGCTGTTTTTATTCTATTTGAAAACCAATGACACTTGAGACTTGTCTCTCCCATTTCCTTGTATGTATTAGAGGTTTGTGCATGTGACACCAGGTCTTTGGATTAGTTTCAGGGTTTTGGTCTATTTACCTTGCTTTAGTTATTTGAAGATCAATATATTTCGCTTTATTTTCTGTTTGTTCTGTTTTAAGTTGTTCACTTAGTCTGACTTGTCTTGGTGAGTTAAGGCAAGTGTCATCACACTGGAGTCCAGGTTGAGACAAGAATAGAATCGAGAAACATTTTATAATATAACTTCCTTATTTTTCTAAATATTTACTATAATTTGTACTATTAACATATGGATAAACGTGCAATGCATGAAAATGAAGACTAGTTTGACTATATGCATATCTTTTATGTAAATGTTGTATTTGAGAAATCATCTTAAGATCTTGATGCAAGATATTGTACCTCTTTCCATATTAGAATAGGAAAGAGACGAGGTTTCTTTAGTTAACTTCTTTTTGTTTTAATACATACAAGAACGAGATACATTCTCTTTTGATTCTTTTTAGTTCAATTTTTTTTTATTTATAACAAGTATTTTCTTTAGTTAAATTATTATTGAGATGAGATATATTTTCTTTTTTAAAAAAAAAAGTAAAATTAATACAACAACATAAGTGTAACCCCACAAGGGGAGTCTGGAAAATAAGTAAAATGAATGAGAGGACACATTTCCAAAGCTAGTAACAAATTCATTTTATACCGTGTAAAGCTAAGAGAATGAAACTCGACCATCTTCACCACAATTTGGATTTACCAAATAAAGCTACTTGCCAATACAAGGGTAATATATATGTTTCTCTATCGTTTTCCCCACTGACTACAATCACAAGTCCTAAAATGTATTTCCTTTTTGGCAGGATTTACTTGGTAGTAAAAGAGGCAGCACTAACTCAGGAGAATCTCATGAAGAGGAAAATACGTGTGTCCAAGATGTTTTTCTGCAAGCAAAAGGGAGAGACAATCAACCTACTATTTCTTCACTGCAGGGTGATTAGACAACTTTGGAACCTGTTTACCAGCTTCAGGGGCATAAGTTGGACTGTCCCAGAAAGGGCAGGTCAGGCTATAGAAAGCTGGAATAATGAAGGTAGTGGCAGTACAGACAAAAGTAGATGGAGAATTCTCCCAGCAGTGATTTGGTGGAGAATTCTCCTAGCAGTGATTTGGTGGACCATATGGAAGGAGAGAAATTTGACATGTTTTGAGAGCACTAACAGTCCTTAACATAGGATTAAACTATATTATCACTTTTCGCTATTGCTGCAGTTCCGAGTATTTCTCTATGAGGTAGTGGTAAGGTCTGCGTACATTTTTCCCTCCCCAGACCCCACTTGTGGGATCTTCACTGGGTATGTTGTTGTTGTTGTCGTGCAGTTACGAGTATTAAAGATCCTGTAGAATAGATATTCTAGATTCTTTGTACGATGAAGTAGGATCTAGTTCTTTTTGGATTTGTTGAGTCTACTTAGTTTTATGTAGCTCTGTGGTGTAAATTTGGGATCCCAGCATTTAGTGCTGAAGATACGCATACAAATTTGTTAGCTTTGTCAAAAAAGAACGTATTTTCCATGACAACTTTACTCTTTATGGTCAAGTCAAATCTGTGCAAGTATATCTGGACACTAGACATACAAGAACCAGAGACCTGGTGTTGGGCAAGGATGCTACAGAAATGCCCTCGTAGACATTTCTGGAAAATGATAGGATGCCATATGCCTATGGATAATCTCTACGTTTTTACAAAGAAGATGAAACTTGACAGTGACTTAAGTTTCAGGTCCAAATGTAGATACTATTTATATGCAGGTGTAAGACTTCTAAAAGTCAATCCTCCACAATCTACAATAAAGTAGACTAGAAGAGTCAATATAGGAGTAAAAGGTTCCAACTTCCAGTCATGAACTTTAGCAAGCAAAAGTCTCTTTTGATCTCTAGGCGGAATAAAGTTTTGATCAGTGGATTGTCCTTTAGGTTGGGATAGCATGTCAGATTCATTGAACAGTACAAGGCAGAAACAAGCATACCATTCTACAAGATATTACCAAAAAGGAGACAGCAGTGCCCTGGAGGCTTGAAAAATTGTTAAAACTCGGTACAAGAAGACATTATAGATAACACTTGGATTTACCTCTCAATAAATTCTCTGATTTTCTACATTCAATCATACTATCACTTGTTATCCATTCAAAGTAATACTTACGAACTTGGATGAAGTTTTTCACCATTATTAGAAAAGACTGCATAACCATTTCACCCTTGACCACAAGTACCAAAACAGTATTTGACAAGTTTTCTCAAGCCCCCAATGGACTCTTAACTCTTATGAATATGGTATTCCCTAGAAATTCTAGAGAATTTCTTGCCCCAAGTCCAATGTTTGAAACTTTGTATTTCAGAGAATGTCCAAAACCACTTATATTCATAAAGAAGCTCAAATCTTTGTTTTTAATTCACATATGTAAAAAGGATATGATGTCGGAGCAAATGGAAAATGCATCAGAAGTAGAGAACTGCTCCTTAGACAAATGACATACCTGTGCTCTTAATTTGATAACCTCTTGGCTAAGGCCATCGTTTGTCCTTTTAGCATCGTCCAAAACAATCTTTGGAGAAGTAAGTCCACCCAATGTTGGAGTAGGTGTAGTAGAACGAGGTGGACTCGCCCGTCTAGATATAGGTGATGTTGCTCGAGAAACAATTCTTGATCCAGGAACTGAAGCTGAAAAGAATTTCTTGGACGAGCCAAATACTGGATTAAAAGACTTGGAAATGTTGAGAGCTCCCCACTGAGAGGTACCATTTGGAATAGGTGACACACGACTGCTGTTGAATTCAAGTTTTTTCTTCTGTTTGGAAGAACGGGTTTCTACTTGTTTGAAGGATTCCATTGAAGAAAATCTAGCAAGTTGAGGTCGAGACCTTGTATCAAACTTAGTATCCTTGTCTGTCATATCAGCTAATGACTGATTCATGCTTCCTCGTCGACTCATAGAAGACTGAGAAGACGCATCAGTTTCTATAGCTTTTTTCAATTTACTGAAGCAGTTGTCACAGACACGATAGGGTTTATTGGGATTAGGTGCCATTGATGCCCTCAGTGATTTTCTGCTGCTACACGAGTGACAAAAGACAAGCCCACAGTTATAACAGTTGTGACGTTTTCTTTTGAAGTTAAAAGGAAGACGGCAACCAGAACACATGGATTGGTCAACCCCAGATACCCATTTATGAAGGCAAATAGCAGCAGTAAAATTAGTACCACAAGCAATACTTTTGACTTGCTTGTCTTTTAAAGCTTCTACTAAAGTTGGAGAATTTCTGTCATCAGTATCCCCATGACCTAATCTTCCATTTGCTCCCTTTCCCCATGTGTAAACTTCAGTTCGGGAAGTCAAGACAGCAACATGATAAGCTCCACAAGCAATCTCCTCCACAAAACTCTTTGCCAGCTTGCCTTCAACACGACGGGGTAATTTCCCATCAGCTTGGTGATGACCTAATTGGCCATACACAGGACTTCCCATTGTATACACATGACCAGAAGTCGTCAATGCAACTGTCAAGCTGTGTCCACAAGCAACCTGGCAAAAGTTTGGTTCGACAAGAGCTGCAACATAGGTAGGTACAAGTTTCGACTCCTTGTCACCATGTCCTAGTCTACCTTTATCACCATCTCCCCAAGTAAAAAGTTTTCCTGATGAACAATTACTTGAACTTGAGCTTCCCACCATGACTTCGACAACTGCTGCAGTATGCCAAACCCCACAAGCTGCTCGTACTGTTCGAAGCCCCTTCAAAGACTCCACTTCCCTAGGTTTAGAGACACTTTTTCTGTCTCCATGTCCAAGAACACCAAAAGTACCATCGCCAAAAGTAAATAATTGACCAGCAGAGGTCACCACAGCAGTATGCCAGGGCCCACAGGAGATATATGAAACGTGTATGCCCTCTAAGGGTCCATTTACTCTTTTGGGGACCCGACGACTAACTTCATTTCCATGCCCAAGAAGACCAAAATCACCGTCACCCCATGTGTACAAGTCTCCAGAGAGTGTTACCGCACAAGTATGATTTTCACCACATGCAACAAGCTCAATGTTTGAATGACTGAGTGAATCTATAAGCTTTGGATGCAGAACATCAGAATCAATACCATGCCCAAGCCTACCTCCCGATTCCTCACCCCAGGAGAAAATTTCGCCCTGCTTTGTCACCAGTGCTGCATGTCGTCCACCACAAGCTATATTTTGAACATCCAATACCACTGCAGACTCTAAAGCTTTGGGAAACAAAGAATCTAATTTGGCACCAAAAGAATAGCCAACTCTATGAGGTCCACCACCTAGGACACCATCTCCAGTGCCTTCCCCCCAGATAAAAACATCCCCCAGGGCATCACCATCATCATGACCAGAACCTTGACTTGATGAGCTTACTGCACTTGAAAGGCTTACTCTAAAATTATCCATTCCTATTCCCTTCATCTGACCATGCATGCTATCTGAACCTCCAGAAGATACGGAATGAACAGAAGCGCTAGCAGAATCTGAAGGGAAAAAGCCCTTAGGAGGTACAGCGTACAAAATTACATCAGCAAATGCTTTATCTAGACCGTTCTTTGGAGGACTTTCATATGGACTATGAAGGCGAAGCTGATCACCACCATCCTGAAGGACATATATGAATCATTCAACATCCCAAAAAGACACATAGAACCAAAATACTTTTACTCTATCAACTTGAATAAATTAGAGATATTTAATCTGCATATGCATGAGTAGACATGTGGATGCTATAGTACCTTCTGCAAGCTGTCACCACTACTAAATGGAGAATGCAGAGGAGAGCTTCTTCTTGTATATGTTCTAGGACTAGTAGCACCGGAAGAAATTCCATCACTCCTTGATTCTGTTCTCCATTTTTTCTGGTGCCCACGAGATATTAAAGCCTTCAAACCACTAAACCAAACCTCCGCTTCATCTTTGTCTTTACATATCTAAGAAGAGAGAATGATAAGCAGAGGTGGGATGAGTTTGGTGCACGAACCAATTTCTGACAAAAATGGAATAATATGGAGCAAAATTCGCAATAATATTTTCTTTAAAGGAAAGACAGAGTTGTTACTAATGAAACTCTTACCAAATCCAGCGATCTATCGTTGTATATTAGTGAAAATGACTGATACTCTTTCTCAGGTCGTGGGTACCTTTGAAAAATTGGCTGGAAATAGAACAGCGGCAATAATCAGATCAGCGAAAACCTACTAACAAGATTTTTGCCTTGTGTGTGTGTGGTGGGTTGGG
>JAOTQJ010000007.1:20116831-20138750 GCA_025642045.1 Solanum sejunctum | reverse complement strand
ATATGATGTACTTGACCATAATCAGTGAGAGTCTTCCATGATGTGAGTTAGAGTCTTGAGTTGCATTGCATGGACGACGGTCCTAAGTTATTGAGTTATCGAGTAATTGAGTTGAATTGTTGAGAACTAAGTTGAGTTATCCGAGATGAGTTTGAGCTAATTTCTATGAACATATTTTAGTCTTGAAAGGAGTATTGAGCACCGAGTTGGGTGATTGAGGAGCACCCCAAATTCGCCAGCGTAAGATAGTCATGCAGTGAACTTTGGCGGCTCACATCCCAATAGATGGACATCCTCTTTGGATCCGAGAGAGAGGTAGAGGTTAACGTCCTTTACCGTGGAAAGTTTAGGACGAGCATGGGAAAGACGTCTTTTCGTTGTACATCACCAAAAACTTATGGTGGTGGAGAGTTATTTCGGTTAGAGAAACTTCCAAGAAGCACTTGAGTTGAGCATATCATGATTTTCGAGCTGAGTTGCATTAAAAACTGAGTCTATTTCTAAAGCATGATTTCAAACTTCAAACTTGCATGATTTACTTGAGTTGAGTTATGAGATGAGGAGTTGAGTCTCGAGTTGAGTTGTTTGAGTGAGTTTGAGATTTATTTGTTTCCTTGAGCTATTTTACATACCAGACATTCTATGTACTGACACCACTCGGAGCTGCATCGTTTCATGATACAAAGACAGGTATTGAAAGACTTCAGCAGACGCACTGTTGGAGTTCAGGTCCATGATTCCAAAGATGGTGAGCCCCCCTTACCTTTGGAGGATCCCTTTTCTTTTACTATGTACTGTATTTTCCTTAGTTTGATAGCCATGACCTATCATGGTACAATCTAGATGTTAGAGTATAGGCTTCATAAACATTGAGTAGAGGATGTGGAGTATTGTCCCTTTTCTAACTTTGTTTTATTAGAACTTTCTCTCTATATTTATAAAGACTGGGTTATTTAATTGCTTTACGGTCTTTTCGTTAATCATTTTTCTTCCGCTATTGAGTATGAGGTGACGATGAAGCCAAGTGGTTTGCTCAAGGAGTAGCAATAGTCTCTGAGTGCCGGTCATGCCAAGGGTACCCTCCCGGGGCATGACATGCATGGAGTAAGAGAGTGAAGAAAAAGAAAAATATACACATACATATACACATGCTTATTATATATTACATTGAAATAACAATTAAAAAAATAATATTAAATTCTATCACAAATTCATAAAATTATTATTGTACTTATAATGTTAATGAACTTAAAAAAAATTAAATAAATTATATATATGTGATGTAACAAAGAAAAAATGGACGTTGCATACTTGCATAGGATAAAGGCGAGAATTTGATTATTGTTCAAAGCTGAAAGATGAATTTGATTTTTAAAGCAAAGTTCGGGGTGAAAATGAATTGATTCAAAGGGGCCAATGATATTATCAACTTGTAGAGAAATCCATACAAGAACTAATTGATAAAAACATGTAATAGCTTTTTCTTTTTTAATTATTTATCTTATTTCCAAGTAAATAATCAGATAACATATAAAATTATATCATTTTATTAAGAGTCCTTATGGCAATCATTTTTTAAAATGAAAAAAGTCTCAAGGGTTAATTATTCCACTTAATTTTTCGTTGTTATGTTTGTTTTTGTTTTTTAACATGTGATATTACACATTCCTGTTCTGTATCTAGTAGTACAATTATAGCCTTAAATTATTTTGATTTTACGATGATCTAATTTTCGAATTCAACAAATTCGAGGGAGGTCCATAGTAAATTTCTTATCTGCATCAAGTGTTTAATTCACAATTGAAAATTATTTGAGGAACAAAAAAATCATCATGACTAACATCTTTATGCACAGTCATCGCTACTGTCTCTACCATGTTTCTACGCTTCCAACGCCAACTATGACGATTGTTGAACTTGATTCATTGTTGCAACTTCTCTATTAGTTGCTGCTAAAATTCAATTTCTTTTATACAACTCACTCAGTTGTTGCAACAACTAATCAAGAAGTTGTTACAATTTGTTCAACTTCTTCACTCAGTATGATAACTCTGCTCTTCTGTATGACTCCCTTTGGGTACAACCAGATGAGCATGGCCTGTTTTTTCTTCTGTATAATGGAAGTACTTTACTTTTCAAGCTAAATGACAGCATATACTAATCATAGTATATCCCTATTTCAGCATCAAGCTACAAAAGAAGATATTGAACTATACAAGAACCAAAAGCTCTCCTCACACATTGGGAGTACTGACAGGATAATTTAAGTTATCTTCCACTGTAGGAGTTGTATCGACACAGACATCTGACAGAACATTCCTAAAACTAATGGACCTATTACGTTTCTTCAGTCAAAAAGCAAACCTTTTAACCCTCGAACGAACTGGTGTCTTCTGTTTCTTCATCTTCACTAAAGCTAGGTGGCTTCTCCGCAGCAGCACTACAGCAAACAAAATCAGAGTCATTACTAACTGAAAAGAATAACATAACTACTCAGCTTTAATATGACGAGGACAACCTAAGAACCCGTTGCTTTTTAATTTTTCAGAACAGGTAGAAAGCCTCAGATAACATCAAAACTTAGTTACTACCAAGGATATAGTGCACATGGTACTAGAAAATAATAGCTTGTGCTTTGTTTTATGAACAACTTTCTGTGATGGGAGCAGATTTAATTTCTAATAGAAGTCATTCAAGGGGTAAATATGATTCTCAATAGTCATGATATCTAGTCACACAATCATCTCAAAAGTGGAGGCATATTCCGAATATCTGTTAAAATACGTAGGAAGATTAACACATATTAGGTTGTGTAAAATCAAGTTCTTTAAGTTGGCCAAACCTTATCTGATGATTTTTCTGCAATGGCATTCCTGTCATAGATGCTCTCCTCAAGTACTCTTGATGGTCAGGAACTTCAGTCGTTGCTCGTTTAACAACCTTTAACAAAAAGTTGGGTTTATGGAATTCATAACCATGTATAAGACCAAAAGGAAGTTGCATGTATTAACAAAAAGCATAAAGCTTACAGTTATCTCATTGGGCCGGGGAACCTGAACCTTCACACGAACTAGATTAAAGTTTTCATCAACTGCTGGTCTCTTTCTGCTGATGTGGTCCTATATATCATTTCAAGAAAAAATATCAGGGTCTTGCGGAACCATGGAACAACATAGTATGAAGCGAAACTGTAATACACCTTTTCAGCTTTTTTGTGGAGCTCTCTCTCCCTAAAATTATGATACTCGCTCCCCTTAAAATCAGAAGGCTTGCGATCTAAATTTTCCTTCTCCAAAACCTTAAGACTCAATTCACTATGGCTAGTGAACCGAGGTTTCACTTTCTCTCCATCGACTTTTCCAGCATAGGGACTTCGAAGACCAGCGCTTGAACCAATACTAGTTCTAATGTCTCCATATCCGTGGTTTGCCATAAACTTACAGCTGTTTCTGCTATCAACTGGCATTTTTCTTGCAGAACCTTCATACATGTCAATTGATGAGTTCCATTCAGGATATTCATTATGCTCAGAGGACTTCAGCTTAGGCTTTGGGTTGAAGCGATATTCAGGATGAACAGAATGGGATTTTCTTTTGAAGTTTAAACCATCCAGATCAGAGTCATGAGAATTGGACTTGGAATTGGATCCGAATCCCTGATGGGGCAACACAAAGGCAAAATAAATATAATCCAAGAAACAAGATATCAACAATGCTTTGGTTTAGACAGTAAGATGCATACATGATAACTTGGTAACATGAGTGGACCTGAAAAGCAAGTAAAGCAGTCCATCCTAGTCTGAGCCATTATAGGAAAAGATGTATCACATTGAACATTAAACAATGCACATGTATAAGAACTACTTATCTTTATTCCTGAGATAGAGGTTACTCCAGCCTTAATTTTTGAACTCCAAGGAAGGCACTAATGTGATTCTCTTGATAGGTGCAAACACCCTTGCGAATCCCAAAAGTGTGGTCCTTGTAACAGGGAGCTGTTTCAAAACTAATCAACAGAACTCAAGCAGGCCACAAAACCTTACTTTATTTTATTAAAGTTTGCGTTACATTACTAATTTTTTTATTGTAGGACAGTAATTCCATTGTCTTGGGAGATGGTTGGCCATAGAAGTGTCAAATGAGCAGATTGGGCTGATTCTGAGCAGGTCAGAATGGGCTGAGTTAATCAATGGGGTAGTCAAAGGTTACTTGGACTGAGATGGGCTAAAATTTGAGTGTAGCTCAACCCAATTCTTGATAAATTTTATAATTTATTAGTTTTGTTATGAATTGTTCAATTACTGAAGAAGGCTTTTGCTTTCATTAAGGCTATATATGTTATACATAAACAGAAAAGTGTTTTATGTTGAAAATATTTTGACAAAGTCACTGATACTCAATTTGAGCTAAAAATCAGGTCAGTATTACATAGGCTAAGTTGAACAAATGGGTGAGTCAAGATTCTTGGGCCAATTTTGCCACCTACAGTTAGAGGTGACATTAAGAATTAAGTGGTAATTTAGAGTGATTGTCTTGTTACTTCTTTAGAAGTGAATTATACAATTTATCAGAAAGAGCATAATTATAATATTTTAAAAAACGACGCAAGGAAACAGACAAAAGGAAGAAAACAATTCTAGAAATTACCCAAAAAATGGAGGAAAATGAGGAGTATTATTTATTAAAAGAAGCAACTGTTCTTTTGGTAACAATTTTTTGGGGGAAGAAGTAAATATTCATTAATTTCAGAGATGCAAAAACATACAAGAGATAGCTCCCGTACATTGGATGCAGACTTTTTATGATATTTTCTTTTGGTAAAGTTAGAAACTTTGGGTCAATAATCCAACCATAATGCACTGTAATTCACCAAAGACACAAGGCAAGAAAATATTACTCCCTCTGTCTAATCCTGTTTAGTTCATCTAAAAAAGAGTGTTGCTTTACTTTAGAAATAATTTTGCTTTAAACTTCCCCTTCTACCCTTAATAAAATGATTTTCAACCACACAAAATTCCCCTTTTGTCCTCCATATCAGCAATCAAAAGGATGCTCTAGTCAATCCAAGATGCACCATATCAAGGGTGTTTTTTTTCCCTTCTGGGGGAGAAAGGTAACTGTGGATTGCACCATTTAAGGATTTATCTAAGAAGTCAGCAAGCTTCAAATAAGTTTCAACATTCCGTTTCACAATGGTTTGAAGTACAGTTAACATTAATATATACAACTTTGTGCAGTTTAGCTATAGCAGAGTTCTAAACATAGCACTTTGTTAGTTCCTTCGCCTTGTCCGCACGTAGTAAAGGGTTAAAATATCGTCCAAAATCTAGTTTTGATCTAGTTGACAGAAAATTTAAGCATTCATGTGCAAATGTGCAATACACAGAATATGAATGGTTTTGAGATTACTAAATTGAGGTTCACCAAACTGATAAAGAGGAATGCGGCAGGATCCACTTACATTTGACCGCCTGTAGATGTTGGACATATCTGGAGAGCAAGCTGGAACAGGTTCTGGAGAGTAATAAGGGTCTGAAAAACATTCATATGACAATACCAGTGAGCAACACTTTGTATCAGGAAACTAATTTACACTTTGAGAATCCATTTTTCAGACGCACAAAAAAGATATGTAACACTAAAGAAAATAAAAATGCAGATACATAACCCAGAATTGACCTGACACTGCACATACTAATAAGAGCTTGTCCGTTCAGCATGAAATTCTCTCATAACTCTTATTGTAAATACAGAATCATGGTTGACTACTACGTCAATGTCATAAACCACGGACTAATGCCTATGAATAATTTTAAAAACATAATTTTGTGTATATAATAAAGTGTTTAGCATTTTGATCAAATAATGAAAAATGGTCCAATTATAATCCCCACGGATGGGAAGATGAGTTTAACAGATGCTGTGAATACTGTCAATAACCAATAACAGTCACTGCCAACATATGAGTGTCGGAGCAGGAAACTAGTAATTCTTGATGGACAACAAAAGCCAGAGCAACAAAGCAAAGATGGGCACAATAGAAATGTTTTTAATCAAGAAAAACATGAACGAACTTCACAATTTTTATCTTAGAGACTAGCTTACTCTGTTCTAAATAATCATCAACTATATGTCTATCAAACTTTAAGAGTAGATTCCTTGCATAAGTGCAATAAAATGCAAGTCAAGAAAAAATTATAAGAATTTGAATGTTCAATTCATGATTAGATCTTTCTGTGGTATCTGGGCCAACATCTCCACAGCTCAACTATTTCATGGGGTACCATCATCCTTTTATTGGTATAGTACCAAGTAACTTAGGCAAATAAAAAGAAAGAAATCACCAAATCTTTTGTCTTTACTGGGATACAATCCCTAATCTTCCATGGTCTTCATTCTAACTTCACCGACCAGTAACACCCTTGGGTGCACTTTACTTTGAATAAAAAAAAGTTAAGAACTACGAGTGAGACGTAGCTAACAACATAATCATGTTTGTAAGATAACACATCTTATGATCCCACTTCAAAAGGTGGAATTTATATACTCCCAGGCACCTTGCCCAATATCCTTCTCTCTCCCAGCAGAGGAGGGCAGAACTTCCCTCCGGTGACCTTTTGTCACCGGAATCCACCCTTCTTCCTTCTCCTTTTCTTCTCAACCTTCCTCTCCTCCATTTTATCAGATTATGGAGGAAGATATGATTTTCTCCACAATGGGTTTCAAGTCTTTCGACATAGCAAGAGACACAGCTCGAGCAGAGACGTGATATGACTGGACCAAGAGAGGAAGAAACACGATGAGCAGAGCAAGCTTTAGACAATAAACGATGGAATGGATCTGTTCGATCTTCAAGGAAGCATCAAAGGTGAAAGGGAATGTAGTTAGATGATGAGAAAAGGCAGGAGCATGTTTCACATGTATTTTGTGCAAGAAACTTTAACAAGGGAAGACATATAAGCATTATCAGCATACAAGGAAAGAACAAATCTGTATTAATAGTCCCTGAAATCACATTCAATGCTGGTTGGTGGGACTTGACCACCAAAATTGAAAAGTTCATTTAATACAAAGTTAACAAGACAGTTTGCAAGAATTACAGAAGGATTGACAAAGAAATATCTATGCAGAGACTGTCAGGAGGAGCAAATGGTCTTCTAAAGAGATAGATACTGGCATCACAAAGGAGAGAGGGAACACCATCTTTATCGACGGAAATTCAACTCAAACTCGTAACGAGCTCTTATCCAGAAGTCTTGTGGGAAGCTTCCCAGCAAATGGATCTGAGCCTCCAATCCTCTCAAAAGGACGTAGATGGGCAAGTAAAAACTGGAAACAAGCTCATGGCCTTAACATCTACGAGATGGGACACAACCTTTTCCTTTTCGAGTTCTCCTCCATACTGCTGCTGAACACATACTCAGAGGAAGATGGCTTTGGATAACCAGCACATACAACTACAATGGTGGTCGCCGACTATGGGTGCAACTCAATCTAGGGCAGATGCAAACCATTCTTGGATCAGATTGGTGAGCCTCCAATTACATCTGTCGTCACAAAACGTATTCAGAGCAATAGGAGATTTCTGTGCTGGATGGCTGAAAATAGAGGAGGAAACAAAACTTCGAAATCACCTAAAATGGGCTAGAAAACTTGTAAAAAATAACGGGAACCCCATTCTGAAGGAGGTGAAGATAGGTTTTTTAAGGGTTTTGGGTATATCATACAAGTATGGGATGAGACACCGACGAGGTTCTCTGTTGGAGAAGGTGGTTTCGACGTTGTAGGTGATAAAAGGGATCTTGCTTCGACCCAACAGTTAATACACAGGGGCAGTGCAATGAAGTCCACGCCTTTGCCAACTGGTGATAGCAACTACCACGTGGGGCCTTCAAAAGTTTTTGAATTTATTAAATGCACACGTGACCCGGAGCAAGAGAAAGGAAAAGAAATTAAAAGGTTGGGCCCGGATCCACTAGCCTAACATGTCGTTGACTTAGACGAAAAGAAGCCCAAAAATAGACTTGATGAAATAGAAGCAAACTGCAGAACCCTAAGGGAGCAAGTCAGAGAAGGTGACTTAATTCCACTAAAACAAGGAGATGAAGGTCATAAGCTAGATTCTGAAGTAGTGTCGTGAAAGGTGATAGCCCTGTCGTGGCGAGAGGCGAAGCAACCCTTCATCGCCTTTTAGCTTTTGGCGAGGCGATCTTCAAAAGGTGATGCCATAACGATAATGGTGACAAAGGTGAGAGGCAAGAAAGATGTTGTCTATTGTATTCTCTTTAAAAAAGCGACTAATTTAGGATGTTTTAAAAGTTAAAAAGGTATTTTTCGGGTTTTCTTTTCAAATTTGCGCAGTTGCACACTTAGACTTCGACTATACTCCAACCAAATGACTCGACTAGACTTATCCAACAACCAACCGAACTTTTCTAGAGATTCCAAAGTCCAACAAATATGCATTTCTTCTTCAGATTTCATCACTCTGTGTTCCTTTATTGAGATTGAAATTTTAATTATTTATATATGCAATTAAATATTTTAAATTTTTGGTATTAATTGATGTTGTACTTTAAAAAAGCAACCGCACCGCCGCCCGCATCACCTTGTAGCGAGGCAAACCCTTGTCACCTTTCGACATCCAAATCATTGTTCTAAAGTAGCCCTGAGGGATGATGACGATATGTCGATCATCCAAATAAAGGATAGAACAGAGTTGGGGACTCAAACAATAAGAAACATGCAGCTGGAACGGGGGGGGGGAGAAGATACAATTGAGAATATCCTACCACTGAACTCTGATGAGAATAGTACAGTAGCAGAGAATGAAATTCCTTCATAGATCCAACAAAACATAATCAGGCTCAGCAAAGAATTTGAGGTGCATTTTGTTGGTTGTGAAGAAGTGGCCTGAACCTCTTCATGGCGATTGATAGCAAGAGACAAAGTTTAGTCCCAACGACTCCAATAGGGAAGGTGCCGAAAGAACTCAAGAAACTAGAACCAGTGAGTATTTTGTGCGCTATGGCACAAGAAGCAGAGGGGGTGCTTTATAGACGATTTAAATGAAAGTTAACATAGTCCCATGAAATGTAAGGTGCCTCATTGATCCAAGAAAGAAGTAACATAGTCTCATGGAATGTAAGGGGCCTCATTGATCCAAGAAAAGGCAGCAGATCAAAAACCAAATAAAAAATTAATGGTGATATAAGCAGGATTGTTAACAAGATATGGGCGAATAGGAAGGTCAAATATGCACAACTAGATGTAAGTGGGACAAAAGGGGGTATCATTACCTTGTGGGATAGTAGTATTTGGGAAGGTGAAGTATGTGAAGTAGGGGCTTACAATATCACTTATAAGTTCACTAGGAAAGCAAAAGATTTTGGATGGCATTTGTCAGGTGTCTATGACCCAATCGTAGAGAAGAAGCATGGGGAAATTGGGGACAGTGAGGGGTCTTTTCCGTGGACCTTAGGTGGTGGCTGGGGATTTCAACGTAGCAAGTTTTCCATCAGAGAAGAAGAATTGTAACAGATTCAATAAGGCAGTGGAAGAAATTTCTAAATTTATGGAGGACATGGAGCTACAAGACTTACCACTTGTAGGTGGCAGATTCACATGGAGCAAAGGGGACAGACAAGATATTGCAACTAGACTAGATAGATTTCAGATCTCTGAAGAATGGAAAGTAGCCTTTTGAAAGATTAAACAATCAATCTTACCTAGAGTAACTTCTGACCGTAACCCTTTGTTGTTGGAATGTGGTAACTTGGACAGATCAAACTCTTATTTCATGTTTGAGAACTGGTGGTTGCAGACTCAAGACTTTGATGGAAGAGTTAAAGAATGGTGGAATTCCGCAGCTTTTGTGGGAAGACCAGATTATATTCTAGCTTGGAAGTTGAGATTACCGAAAGACAAGTTGAAAAATTGGAGAAAAACAGTACATGGCAACCTAGGTACGTAAGAACAAAGGATTCTTAATCAGTTAGCTGATCTAGACTTGATACAATACCAAAGAATCCTATCTGATGATGAGTCTTATTTTAAGAGCAGTATTGATGGTGGAGTTTGAAGAAATTGCCAAGAGAGAAGAAGTAGCTTGGAGGCAAAGATCTAGGGCCTTGTGGCTTAAAGAAGGGGACAGAAACTCAAAATTTTTCCATAGAACAATCAACTGCCACAAGAGGTACAACATTGACAAACTGATCATCAATGGGTCTAACGTAACTGAACCAGCTAGGATCAGAGATGAAATCACTGCTTTCTACCAAAAACTATACACTGAGACATAAGTTTGGAGACCTCAGTTCAACCCTATATTTCAGTCTATGGTTGATGAAGAGGAGAATGCAGCACTGCAAGGCCAATTAGAAGAGCAGGAAACTAAGAGTTGTGTGTATTCATGCGCAGGTGATAAGGCATCAGGCCCTGATGGTTTCACAATGGTCTTCTTTATACACTATTGGGAAATGATAAAACAGGAAGTGGTAGCTGCTATTCAGAATTTTCATGATCAGGGCTAATTTGAAAAAGTTTTAACGCCACTTTCATAACGCAGATCCCAAAGAAGCTGGGTGCATCCGAACAGAAAGATTTCAGACCAATTAGTAATTAGGAGCATCTACAAAATCATATCAAAGATTTTAACACAGAAACTCAAGAAAGTTATACCAAAGATAGTGGATCAGTAAATAGCCTTTATTACGGGCAGGCAAATCATGCATGCAATTTTGGTGGCCAATGAATGTGTAGATATGAGATACAGATCCAAAGTCCCAAGAATCCCATGCAAGCTAGACATAGAAAAGTCTATGATCACTTGAATTGGGAATATATCTGGGGAACACTAAAAAGGATAGGGCTTGGCTACACCCAGATAAAATGGATGAAGTTTTGTATGTCCCCAGTGAAGTTTTCTATCTTGATCAATAGATCTCCAACTGGCTTCTTCTCCTCTAAGAGAGGGTTGAGACAAGGAGAACACCTTTCTCCTTTTCATCTCATTTTGTCTATGGGAGGCCTACGTGATATGCTGGGAGTGTCTATTTCTCATTTGCAATATGCTGATGACACCTTGGTGTTATGCGATGTACAGAAGGAACAACTAAAACACCTAAGGGTTATTTTCATCTTGTTTGAAGCAATTTCTGGACTTCATATTAATTGGGGAAAGAGTTTCGTCTATCCTGTGAATGAAGTTCCAGAGATCAGTACCTTGGCAAACATTATAGGTGGCAAGATAGGGGAACTTCCCACCACCTATCTTGGTATGCCTTTGGAAGCTAAGTGTAAATCCATGAACATATGGAACTCTGTGGTGGAAAAATGTGAAAAGAAGTTGGTTAATTGTTGATGTCAATACTCATTCTTGGGTGGTAGAGTCACTGTGATCAATAGTATTCTTGATGCCATGCCAACTTACATGATGTCGCGTTTTACCATTCTTAGGAATATCATCAAAAGGTTGGTTGCTTAGAAGAAGTTTCCTTTGGCAAGGTAATGGTGAAGAGGAGAAGAACTATCATTTGGTCAAGTGGGATGTTCTCATAACTAACAAAAAGGAGTAGTTATGGGAATCAAGAACTTAAAAGCACAAAACCTCCTGTTAAAATGGTTATGGAGATGTGCAGCAAAAGAGCAGGGCCTATGGAAGGAAGTCATCATTGCAAGATATGGTAGGGAAGGACCATGGACTACTAAGGAAGTTAAAAATCCTTATGTTGTGGGTCTATGGAGGACTATCAGAAATCAGTGGCCGAGAATGTGGCGTAATTCTATTATCAAAGTGGTTAATGGTAGAAACACCATGTTCTGGAATGATAAATAGCTGGGGCAAACATCTTTGAGGAAACAATTTTCAGACATCTACAACATCAATCAGCAGAAACTAGCTACAATCTCAGAAGTCAAAAATGCACAAGGTTGGAATCTATCCTTCAGAAGATTTCTCAATCATTGGGAGGTAGAGAAAATGATTCAATTCTACAATACCTTGGAACAAGCTAACAGCCTCACCTGCGAGGAAGACAAATTGCTTTGGAGGAGGGACAAAGATGGCAAGTTCAAGGTGACATCAGCTTACAAGTTACTGGATACATCAACTCAAACTAAGGAGTGGCCTTGGAAGATGATCTAAGAAGGAAAGATACCACATAAGGTGGCCTGTTTCACTTGGCTAGCTGCTAACTAAGTTGTATTGACTCAAGACAACCTTATGAAAAGGGGAAGAAGGTTATGTTCCAGATGTTTTTTTTGTGAAGTTCAGGCAGAGACAATAAACCATCTTTTCATGCATTGTAACTGAGAAACTTTGGCAATGGTTCTTCAACCTGAGGGGGATTAGATGGTCTATGCCAAGGAAAACTGCAGAAGTCTTAACATGTTAGAACAGAGATGGGAATCAACCAGGACATAAAGAGAGATGGAACATTGTCCCTGCTTGCATCTGGTGGACAATTTGGCAAAAAAGAAATCAAAGATGTTTTGAGAACAAGTGTATTCCTTTCCAAAGCCTAAAAATGAACTGTTTAGCAACCTTATACTTTTGGTGCACCCATATTGTACCTAAGGACTCAGGGGAGATTCCTCTATTTTTAGATAATTTATGAAGGTCATAGGTGATAGATCTCTCTTGGCTTTTCCTATATACTTTTGATGTAATTACTACAAGAGTACACTATTGGTGTAACTCTCTTGTTTATAATACTAGTTAACCTTATCAAAAAAAAAAAAGATAACACTATCTTAGAAAACATAGCTGACAACATAATCATGTTTCTACCTGGTCCTTCCCATTGGTGCCAGAAATAATGACCAATCTATGTGAAAGTGGTGATTGACAAATGTGAGAAGAAGTTATCCCCTGGATGAACCAGTGCCTGTCTTGTCAAGGAAGATTGACTCGCTTCAATAGTGTTCTAGATGCATACCTACCCACTACTAAGTACTACCTCATGAGTCTTGCACCAATTTCAGTCAATATAGAAAAGAGAATTAACAGGTTGAGAAGCATAGCATGTCCATGTGGTGGGAAGTATTATATTGGTTTGGTATACAATGGGTGATGCCAGGCATGGTCGGAGAAGTATTGTTTTACTCTCCTTTGGAAGAAGTGGAAGAAGACGCAAGGCATGGGATATTGCACCGCTAGCACTTATTTGGACAGTATAAAAGAGAAATAAAAGAGCTTTTGACAGTATCAAGATGCACTCTGTACACTTGAAGAAGAGCCTCTTATCCCTTATTTCCTTTTGGTGTACCCACAAGATTCCTTTAGGTTTAGAAGATTGGATGCTGTTCGTAGAAAACCATATTTTATCTGTGAGGTTTTCTCCATTTCGGTATACTACATATAAGTTGGACATGGTAATTTTTGCCCATTGTTAATAAAATGTTATTACTTGATTTTCTTTTTTTGAAGAAAAAAGGTTGAGAAGCAGTTTCTTATGGGAAGGTAACTAAGAAAGGAGAAAATTCATCCAGTGAAGTGGAAAAACATAATGCAGGAAAAAGAGAGAGGTGCCATAGGTACAAAAAATTTGGAATTACATAATAAGAGTCTTCTGTTTAAATGGCTGTAGAGGCACAGTGATGAAAAGGAAGCACCGTGCAAAGAAGTTACTAATACCAAATATGGCAAATGGATTGATGGAGTTCAAATCCCGTTATTTATTCTAGCAGAGGAGATAGTTGGAGAAACATCAGTAGTAGGTGAGAGGAATTTCATCAGTATGTTAATGTGGAAATAGAGGGTGGAAGGAGAATAAAATTCTGGGAAGATCAATGAATGGTCAATGGGAGAGTCAAAGATCAGTTCACTACTTCGTACAATTTAACAATAAATAAAAACTGTTCGATTATGATTGGTTTGCAACAAATGGATGGCTGCTGAATTTTGACATTTGAAATGGGAAATCGATGAAGTCAGCCTGTTGTGAAATCCATTGGAATCTTATACTTTGGATGACAGCAAGTAAGATCCCCTAAGATGGAGTAGGGAAAAGGTTACAGCAGGCTGCTGGAAAAGAGTGACTAATGGGAATTGGAATGGCCACGGAATATGCTTTGGAAGACCAAGGCACCTACAAAGGTTGATTGTTTTGGATGGGTGGCGGCAAAAATTGCATGTCTAACAAAAGAATGATGGCAGAAGGGGGAATTCATCTGTGTTGCATATGTTTTTTTTGTGAAAGAGCAGGAGAGTCTCCTAACCGTATGCTTCTTCACTGTGAATCTACCTGGAAAATACAGACAATGTTTTTTGCAGATTTTAGGGGCACAGAGGGCTATGCCATATGAGGTGAAGAGTTTGCTACTCAGTTGGCAGGGTCAAAATTTGGATAGCATATGTACAAAGACCTGGAGCCCTGCCCCTTTATGTGTCATCTGGAATTTTTGGCTTGAAAGAAACAAGAGATGCTTTAATGGAGAAAAACAACATATATCTTTTGTAGAATATAGGGGCTTACAAATTTATATTCTCTGTGTAAGGGACAGATTTTTGGGGAGGTGTCTCAGCTTGTTTATCTCATAAAAACTATGAGCTGCAACTTCATATTGAGAATGTGATCTTTTTTGTTGTACTTTTGCAGTACCTCCCTGCTACTTGCTTTAATAAAACATCATCTTACCAGGAAAAAAAAAACTATCCATGAATGATGTCATGTTTTTCTGAGATAAAGCTTTGACAAGACAAAGGTTGTGTAGTCATGTGAAGTATGATACAAATCAACAAGTAAGCATTTAGGCTGAATAGGAACTGAACATGACAAATATGAAAGAAGAAAAAAGAATCTTCCTGTTAAAACAAAGACGTGATCTGAAACAACAAGACTGATTCTAGACAGGCCTATGAAGCTTGGATTTGAATAACAGGAACATAAAAAGAAAAAAGTTGACCTCACCATTGACAGGATTTGGCATTGATGATTCAAAGGCACCAGGAGGAAGTGGATCGAATTCAATTCCAAGTGGTGGACCATCCAGTCGGTAGTGCCTCCCCAATTGCCTCTTCACAGCAGTAATTGCAGCATTCTCTACCTGACCCTTTACTTTCAAATACCCAGACGGGCCATTCTTTGGTTTTACTCCCTTAAAATCAGTAGGTAAACTCTGTGATATGTATCTTGAAGTTGCTATATCATATGGTTCTGCATTTTGCGAAAAACATTCATTCCTTAATGAAGAGCTGCTTCTTGAAGAATCATCGTCCATGCAATTAGACTTTCCTCTAAAATGAGTTCCAACATCACATGCCACATCTGCAGTTGAGAATTCTGGGCCAGTTAATCTTCTACTCTCAACTTCCCGATGATCAAATTTCTTATCATCCGCTTGCTTGGTGCTACCACAAGAATCCTGCCTAAATCCGCTGCCATGATCCTGAATGACACCACTCGAACGATCTTGTCTTCCATTTGCATATATTTCCCCATTCGACAGCCTCTTGTCCTTCAACCGCCTGTGACAAAACCACCCAGAAATTTGTTTTTCTGTTAACCCTGATGACTCTGCCAGATCAGCTTTCAGCTCGTCGGTAGGGTACTTGTGTTCTGAAAATTTACAGGCTTTCTCTTATTTCTAGGTCTGAAACAATAGATATGATGTCCTAGCTCATTGAAAAAAAAAAAAAAAGAAGGTATGTACTGCGAATTACCTTCATAAAGTTTCTCTAGAGCTTCGACCTGAGCACGTGTCTTGATTATTCTTTTGCTGTTTTTCTCTGGGTGACCTTTATCATCTTTAAAAGGCTCATCTTTGGGATGCACTTCGCTTAAATCTGCAAAAGATTAACAGCGCCAACAACTTAACAATTATCCAAGCTGGACATAAGGACGATCAACTGTTCCAAAAATAATGGCTTCTACTTCGTAATGAACAAAAACCATATAATATACAGAACAAGAGTACTCCTCCCTATCTCATCTGAATTGACTCTAGTCATCTGAATAGACAGAACAAGAATACTCCTTCTACTTCCAAATGATACTTTTTCTTCGAAAGATCATTTAAACATGAAGACACAGAATAGTTCCCACACAGAAAATCATTAAATGATTGCCACAACTGCCAGCTGTTGCAGACAGCTTTACACCCTATGAGGAACAAAAGAGAGCTGCTGAACTTGGATTTCTCTATGTACAAATAAACATTACTTGGCAAACCCTGACTAACCTAGAGCATTCATTTCATTATAGGCAACAAAACGGTAACTAAAGACACGGGATAAAAGAACTGGTGAAAAAGGAATAGCATAGATTTCATAGTTGCACTCACAATATTCCCTCCTTAAGATCTTCCTTTCTTTTATTGCATATTTAGAGACTAAAGTACGAAGAACAATTTTAATTCCAGTAATGGAAAATGAATGGAAAGAGGGTATTTCCCAATGCAAATATGCTGCATATCGATACCCAGTGATCTTCACGTACCTAGCATACAAAAGAAAAAAAATGTAATCTTGTCATCAGCATCTCAAGTTTCAACAACTTAAAGTTCTCAGAATGTCATCCAGCTATGCATGTACCATTGTAGTGGAACATCACATCAATCATTTGTATATGTAATCTTAGTTATCTCCAAATTAAATCCATTCCATATCATCATAACCAATTAACACTTCCCTAGTCAGGACATTGCAAATATCATGTCACGAGTAGGTTAATCCATATACAAGGAAACTCTCTAATTCCGCGCACCCCAAACTCCCAAACACACACAAAAAAAATAGAAACACAAAACACCTACATTGCACATAAATCTCAAAGCATTCAATCTAGCAAGTTACCCAATCCACTTGATCCACTATACGCAAATCAGTTAAGAGTCCGGTTTAGTGAATCTTCTATACCCATTCAGCTCAGTAACATTATATTAATTTTATGATTTTCTTCTGACATGAAACAAGATTTACAATACTTATACACCATCAACTAGCAGCTATCAACACTCTGAACCACATACAACTAAAAAGAACATCAAGGTTTAATCACAAGCAAAAAAATGCGCAAAACCCCCATCCCAAAAACTGACACAAAGATAACATCTAAACCTCATTATCACAAAATGAAACCTACAGAAGCAGCAGAATCTTTAAACTCACAACAGAGCAGAAACTGACTTAAAACAGCACATAAAACCAAAAACTTCTAAACCCCACCGCCAACAGAGTGGTAAAACATACAGAATTACATCTGATTTTTGATCTGTAACAGAAATAAGGTAAAATTTTGTACCTTCCATCAGTTTTTCCTCAACAGAACTTTTCTGGGGTTTTCTCTATTTCCTCTACACGTTGCTCTAACACCTTAAAAAATCAATCTTGGTGCCAGACCAGGCGGAGAATGCAAGAATTGAAGCATCATTTTGTGCACAAAATGATGGAAAATAAGATTTACATAATACCAAAAAACAAAAATGAAAAAGTTCAAAAAAATTGAAATTTGACACACATCAGGATTGGAGAAGCAAAGTTATCAAAAGGGTAAGAGAATTCTTGAACAAAAAATGGGGAGAATTGAAAGAAGTTATGGTTTTGCTTTGCTTGTTCGCTTGTGTTCTTCTCTTCTTTATTACACGTTCCTCTTCTCTCTCAATTTTCTATTTATTTTCTGAATTTAATATTCACTTTATTACTATGGACAAAAACAAAATCATAAAGAATTGTTTTTTCTTATTTGCTTCATTAGATTAAATTTTTTTTTATTATTTTATAAATTGTAGAAAGCTAGCAGAGAAGGGAAATCATTTCCTCCTCTTAAAGTATCCTAAGATTTTGTATTTATGTGCATTGTGCAATTAAAATTCATAATATATTGATAATTCAAAAAATTATTTATCGGGATAAAAGAAAAGTTTATTTTAAACTTTTTTCACTATTATGCTAAATCTTGAATCGTAAATCTTGAATCATGATTTCTAAAACCTAAACTCTGAAGACGATTAGGTGGGCAGAAGAATACCTCTTGTCACCTAATGTCGTAATAGGTGTAAATCTAACGATGGTGAGGGCAAAGGTGGGTACGTGAGCTTTATGCTGACTAGGATTGAGCTGCATGTGGAGTTGCTATCTTTTGAAGTGTCTGTTTGATTTTTGTGCTTGCAAACCCTGAACCCTGCGGATGGTCAGATGGAACTACTGAACCCTGATTCTTAAACTTTAAGGGTAGCCGAGTGGAGCTTCATCTTTTATGAATAATATTAACTATTTATTTTAGATTTAGGTAGAATGATTCAGGATAGGTGAAATATGGATATTTTTCTTAATTTTAAGCTCTTTTTTACTATCATATTCATATTTTTAGTAATATAAATTATTTATTTTAGATTCAATCAGTTAGAAGAATTCAAAATGGATCAAATCAAGTTGCAAAGACTATGACCATCAGAAAAAGAACGATCTATTGTGTAAATAATCATCTATTATTAATAATTTTAGAGACAAATTCATTGATCTAGAGAACATATTGAAAAATTATATTGATTGTTAATAACATAAGCATATTGAGAAGAGAAAGACAATGCTATAGTGGAGCATATATATGGAGAAGTCATGTGATGACATATTTTTAACTAATTTTAATTTTGAATTTGTAGATGCATAGAAAAGTAATGTAATAATAGATTTTTAACTGATTTAACTTTGAACTCATAGATGCATTGCACATATATTTCTTTATTTCAAGCGTTATCATCCGCATAAAGTAAAATTCTAAATATGAAGAAAGTTTTAATTTCTAGTTTGAAAATTAGGTTGCAGATTCATATGGCACAGACAACACACGATGGAAAGTTAAAACTTTAAAAAAGCTCATTTATTACTTGAATAAAGTTATAAATCGAGTTAATAATCAACTTATATTTTTTTCTAGAGATTGAGACTAAAGAGGATCAAATTAGATTTTTTTAATATGTTGTATCGACATGATTACTAGTCTAAGAATCTTCTTAAATAATTATCTCTAAATTTAAATAGCTAAAAATAATTTAAAATTTATTATTTGTCTTAACAATCTCTTCAAAATTTATATCACTAACATTATACTTGTATCAATTTAAAAAAGAGATATATCACAAAAGAATAATTTAACAGTTTATCTCGTTTAAGCATAAATAGTAAACTAGTGAACTTATCACCGCTTCGTGCCGTTATCAAAAATCTCATTGAATTTATAATTGAACCTTTTTTGACAACTCAAATGTATATATAATTACAAAACATATTTTAAAATCTGAAATTTTCTTTTATTCTTCTTTCAACATATATTTATTTTTTCCAAACTTATAAACTTCAAGAAAACTAATGGAAAGTCAAAACAAACCAAAATAACTCATAAACTAATTCAATAAAAATACACGTGAAGAAAGTCTTTTTTGTTGTGAAAGAATAATTTATTATTATAATTAACTTAAAACAGCCCTTTTTACTAGTGCTAGTGTTTGTGAGTTAGAATTAGTCTGGGCCACACTCCGACCCTGAGATGAATAGTTTTCAAATTATTTTTTCTAGCAAAAGTAGTTCCTACAATGTTTGCTTATAGGAGTGGAGAGCATACATCGGTTAAATTTCTAAAAAGTTTGCGTCATTAAAAATTCTCTGTTATACACCAACTTTCGCCAATGTATTTGCCACCCTATTTTGTTCTCTGAACACGTGTGTTATTTTTGGAGCTCTCAGCATCTGCATCAAGTACCTGCAGTCAAAATTAAATTATCACAATGAGGTTCATTTTATCAATCATTGCAATTAATTCAAGTGAGTTAGATTCAAATTTTAGAGGGGTCTGTCTTTGCTCTACTGCCACTTAAGTCCGCTTTGGAGTACTTGGAGTTCCGCCATAGCTAGGATGGTCCAGGGACCTTGTGCTAAACCCTCCAATCCAATTTTTAGTGCGATCTCTAAAGACTCCACCAATGCCTCTTGTACCAAGGTTTTTCTTAATTGCTCCCTCTATGTTCAGCTTAAAGCTTTCAAATTTGGGCAGATTCCACTTTACTTGGATAGTTACTTTATGCCAAGTCTTTTCTTCTCTCTAACTTACTATTAGGTGGTATTCTATTGCCTTTTAGCAAGAATTTTGCACATTGACTCTATTCCTTTTATGGTTAAATTGATTGGCATTCCTAGTGAGCCATAGATTCCACAAGCAGAAGGGAAATAGGGATCCCTAGCATATTAGTGAGTTGTACTGTTTATTGCTTATGATATGCCAGAGTCCTTTCCAATTATCCATATTAACAGACTCTATGTCAAAGAATTGTGGAGTATTGGACCAGCTAATAACTTTTATCTAAAACTATTCTACATTGTTGGATCTGAAGAATATATGATTGTTGTAACACCCCACATCGTACAATACTAGTACTATGCAAATAAAATATGATATGACTTTTCAAATTAGCATCAATTTCTAAAAGTGCTTGAATATCATGTTATAGGGCGATATGTGCGTCTAACACTTAAGAGAGTCGAGTGTATACATGTTTCATGTCAAATTGAGAAGATCATAGACCTAAACAAAGTGAGAAAATTGAGGTGCTTGTAGGATTTAAGAAGCTAGTAGGTGAGTTACCTACTTGCTTAGCTTAAATTTGCTAGCTAAACGGAGACGAGGCCCGACGTCGAATTTATCCAAGTTCAATTATGAATAAAGTCCATGTTAAGGGTGTAATTTTAGCCCGTATTTTTGCATTATAAATGGACTTTATTTTTAGCCCAAGATGAATAATAAAAGGGCCCAAGTATACCACAACCCACTTGGATAATTGGGCCCAAACTAAGTGAAAGGAATTTGGAAAATGGGCAGCCAAGGCCCATCAACTTTGAGACCCATTTAGGCCCAAGTGTGAGGGACAAGTTGTTGCCTCACTAGCTTGATAATATGTGGTATTATGTGGTCAAAGAGACTCTTTAAAAAGGGCTCAAAACAGCTCCTTAATTCATTTTCACTTGAGATAATTTTTCAGCTTCCTAAAGACTTTGTTTTCTCTTTGTTTCACCTCACAAGGCAGCCTACACAACCCTCTAAGGTTCTTGAAGGAAGCCTGAACCTTGAAGGCTAATCTAAGTGGAAATATCCATGTATTTGTTATACTTAACCCATGAAAAATAAGAAGTATATGCTAGTATGTTGTTGCTAGAAATTTGGACAACATGTGTCTTAACGATTGTTGTGAACTTTTCTTGTTATTTAAGAGGATTTTCTCTTCTTGGTTGGCTGAATTATGAAGTAATACTTATGTTTTTAACAAGGTATAGTTTGTTAGTGATGTAACTAAGCTGCTGCACCACTTTTACAATCCGCAAAAGTGAGTTCTTATAAGATATCACAATTGTATTCTTAGTATGAACTTGTGGGTTGATGGATGGAAGGCTATTGCCTTACATCCTTCATGACTAATTTGGTACTGTTATAAGACTGTTTTAATGTTGTTTTTATGTATATATGTGTTGAGAATAGTTTGGGTAAAGTTGGAACAAGTTTGGAATGGTCGACGTCGAAATGTGGCGAAGGAAAGTAACGTTATGCCGCCTATTTGTATATTGTGTGTTGCGTAGAATTGTTATGTGTTGTGCTTTGTGGACTATTGTAAGACTATTATGGCATTAAAATAGGCTACACATAATATTTATATCAGAATGTGTATTAGAAAATACAATTAGGGGCTGAAAGATTGAAAGAATACGCTCGGGTTTACAATTATCCGCTTGCTGCCCGTATATTATTTTTTTTATGAGATTGGGCTGCCAAGATGTATCTATTAGATGTTAATACTAGTTTTATCACCTACTGTGTTATAGATAAATATTTGGATGAAGGAAAAGTTATCTCGAGATAATAGCGAAGTCGTACAGCGAGGTATGTAAGGCTACTTGAGTTCATATTATTTGGCATGAAACATAGATCCCTCCT
>JAOTQJ010000007.1:20101320-20116731 GCA_025642045.1 Solanum sejunctum | reverse complement strand
TTATTGCCACTATTACAATTATATATTCATATATATATATATATATATGTGTGTGTGTGTGTGTGTGTGTGTGTGTGTGTGTATGTATCCAAGAAGAGACACCTTGCTTCCCACATAAACACTTACTGCCATACATTACAATCATATATACATATGTATTAAAGAAGAAAAGACATGTAGCAACTTTCCAACTCAACCGACTTAAATACATATATATGAGATTGTTATTCACCTATCTGTTTAATTCAAGATAATCTTAATAATATAAAAACTATTACTTCTATATAACATCTTTACTATAATTTGATCTCATAACTTAAAATAAAAGTCCGGCTACTCTTCTTCTTCATCCCCCTTTTTTTCGTGTGCGCGTTTCTTCGTTTCTCTTTTTTTTTTAGTTTTCTATTTATTTCTTTTCTTAGGGCGTAGCAACCCTCTCTTCCTCTTTATTTTCTTTTCATATTTTTTTCAACTTATATTAAAATAGAAAACCCTACTAACCTATTTTAATAAATATACTATAAGTACTATAGGATTTTAACTAAATTATCACTTTAATCCATTAAGTAATATAATTATCTAAAATTATCTCTCTAAGCTAGATAACAAAAGTTATCGAATAGTACAAAAAAAATTCTTTTAAAATTTATGAAATATTTTTTTTTATCAAATAAGACACTCTAGTTCTTAAAACGATCTAATGGGTCGTTACATTCTATATTTTATGAATATTATTTACTAACATGTTTCCTATCTCATCTCTGTACTAATTCATCTTTTCGATATTGCTATGCTACATAGATGACTGTTGGCATAGATGAGGACTTCTCGAGTTAAAGCTTGCAAAGCTGGTAGTATTGGTGAATCCCACGTTAGTTCATAGAAATGAAGAGATTTTTGTCATTTATGGCCTTTCTTTATTTTAAACTAGTAGAATTTCTCTTTTCATTAGCTCCGCCATCGTAAGTCTTATAAGTGCATATTAAAATTTGTTATAGTATATTGGTGATGCACCTTGTATTGTTGTATGAAAAAAATTTTATGTTGCTCAAGATCTTTAAAATTTGTGAGAGGAGTATCTCTGATCTCCAAAAGTATTGTATTTTTGGAAAACTGTAACACTGCGACAACATCTGTTATGAATAGTCCAAGCAGCATAGCAATAGGTAGGTTAGCAATGATGTTGACTTGTTTTCACGAGTGTTTGCTGTGTCGTAAGATTTTAACTAAGCTAGTAAAATTTGGATAGTCTGAGAAATAGGGGAACTCTGTCCTATATTTAACAAAATTCCTATAAATCTTGCTAGGGCTCTTCTTCCGGACGTTATTCATGCCCCTAAATTGGGTCATGACCATTTTTCATTCGCAAAATAAAAATGTATAAATCAAATTATGATTATTGAACATGAAGAAAGTTTAATTCTAGGGCAAAGCAGTTGAAAAGTTATAACACATCTATTATGCAAAAGAATAACATAAAACAAAATACGTGTGTAAGTTCATATTCTCATAAAAAATATTTAAATTTTAAAATATACCACCAAATTGTTCTAGGATTACCAATACCATAGCTCATAAAAATATCAAAATTACTTAGCTCATTCTTATTTATTCCTTTTAAGCTTTTAAATGATCTTCCCACAAAAAATGAAAAAAGGAACAAAGAAATGGAAGAACTTCAAAATTCATAGGAACTTTAGTTTTATCTAAAGAATGAATTATTCAACAGTATAAATCGCAAACACTCATCATATAACCTTATTTTGACTACTTTGGATGAAATCATTACCGTACAAAAGTATAAAAATAGAAAAATGAATAGGATAATAATAATAAGCTTGAGCAACTAACTTAAGAGAAATAATTTTTTTTTTAATTTTCTTGTTTGACAATTGTCAACAAATTAAAGTATAAAATACAAATTAACTCACTATGAGCCCTTACTAACTATTGATCACATTTGCTTGGTCACCAAAACTTCAAGAGCTAATCATACCAATATTTCATATGATTTTCAACCTCTTTGTAGCTGATTGATTTCAGTTTAAATTTAAACTATGAGTTAAAATGAGTAACTCTGAAAATATAAATTGAAATTTGCTCTTGACATTTATTTTTGAGTTAAAAAAATAAATATATGAGATGAAATATAAGAAATGAATATCGTTATACCAATTAATTCAATTATATAAATGATATATCTTCCTAATATGACACGAATTCATTATATAAAATGCAGTATAGAAAGAGAAAATATTTATGTATACATTTTCTGCAAATGTTTCTAGTGATGAACTCAAATTATATCTAATGATAATTCAATATATCATAAGCAATTTAATATTTTGCGACTGTAAGACCGTTGATTGATGAATCCATGATTTAACACCTTGAAAAAAAATTAATCTTGTTGGTGCCTATAGCCTTTCAATACTTGAAATTATTTAACTTAAATTCAAAAAAAAAATCAAATAAAATATGTACTTATCTGATTAACTTATCATTGTGTTATTTATTTTATATATAATCTTTCTTAGTCTGGTCGACCTATGATGCCTTTTAAGTTCCCTATGCGATACTCAAGCTACACTTCTATATCATTTTGATGCAAATCCAAGTTTGAGCCATCCTTAATACGCACCTGGTCATCCTTAGCAGTAGCAGATTCAGATTGTTGTGAGCTCCTTCCATTCAAAAACTTGTTGCCTTCCTTCTTACCTTCTGATGTATTTTATATTTTTTGACATTCAGACCCTGTATAATATATACTTTTATTTATCAGCTTTGTACTTAGTAGTTCCTGTATATGGTGACACTAGGTCCAAGGTGTCATGACCTAAGCATAAAGCCTAGCCGTAACACGATGAATGAAACTCCTAAAAGGAACCTCAAACTAACCACTTGACATATAACAAACATCAAGGTAAACAACAGAAGAATGCATAAGCGGAAGCATTACTTAACATGACTCATAATATAGAGAAGGATAATGATATAAGAGTATACAAGTCTGAAACTGAATCAAATACAACGTCCAACAAATACATAAGATGGGGGCTCAAACAGGTCCTGGCTTACCCTCAACATAATGAAAGATAGTTTCAAATACATAGATATGGCATGAAAGATAAGATAGAAGGCCTTGTCCTCGAATCATGAGGACTCATCCGATCTGGATCGTCTAAAAGCCTACATCTAGCCACAAGATGGATGATAGGATCACCTACACCTGCAATATGATATAATGCAAGCATAGAATATGCATTAGTATATTTGAATGTACTAAGCATGAGGAAATGCAATATAATATAGACATGATAAAACCTTCATTTGAAATGTTACATGAACAAGGGCATATATATAAGTGAAGTATAAAAGAGATTACCATGTCAAGATGATATGAAATACCATGATGCATGAATAGTATAATACATAGACATATGTGGAGATATGACAGTAACCAATATATAAGACCATATAACATATTACATGAAATTTTTATGTTGCATCTACACCAGAGAAAGAGTAGCCTACTTATCAAGGTAGACTATACCTCAAATAGTGGGCAGAAAAACATAATCATTCATATTGGACATAAACATGAACCTATGATGGCACATAGTTATGAGATACGTTGGATTTATATAAGGACCCTTAAGGATAGTCCCCACCTTAATTCTCATTTGGTGCTAAGTCATCATCTCACGAAATACATAGTCATACTTGTTATAAGATCATCATAAGTCATTCAAAGTCATCATCATGCACACTTGTGCTTAAAAGCCAAATCATAATTCAAAACATATTTACATGCACTGAAATAAATTATTCATAACTTGTACATGATGTATACTCACTCTTGCATGCTTAAAGCTATATCATAGTTATTATGGTGATCATAATCATGTCATAATTGTATTTGTACAGAAATTATGTTCATATCCATAATTATAACCAAATCAGTACCAAGGCCTCATGCAGAAGCTTTGTACTTGCATGCTCATGAAATGAAAAGTGAGAGTAAAGCATGAGTACATAAAATTTAAGCTCAAAACATGATGATTAGATAAAAACACGCATAATTCATGAGTAGAAGAGTATTTGAATTATAATTGAAGTTATCCATGCATGAATTCATAATTCATCAAGTTATGTAAGTTCAAATATCATAAAAACTATATGAACTAATGGAATACAGCTTAAAACATATTTAAATCATCATTTGAATACTACCCATAATATAATTTCAACAATTTAATATCGACCATAAAATTCAAACTTGAATCATACTTTAAAGTAATGAAAAATAGATGAAAGAGGTTTTGAACTTCATGGTTGGAAGGAAACCATGAATGAATCTCACATACCTTATGCTTGAAGTGCAGAAAATAAGAAGAAATCAACTTGAACTTGAAGCCCTAATTGAACCCTTAGCTTGAATACTTGAATGTGAGGCTTAAAAGTGTTTTGAGGAGTTAGAATTAAGAATCTAACTATTAAGCTTGCCTGAATGGTCATAAAATGCATAGGGTATGATTTAAGAGATTAAAGGATTCATAAAAGGTCCCAAATACCCTTAGAGTTTAGGAAAATTACACGAAGATAGAAGTTTAAAGACCTCTCAGCTTGAATTGTCCTCCCGGCTTATCCATCGGTTTGAGGATGGAATTTAGTACTCAACTTTACCCTAGTACCAAGTCCTTTTTGAGATGATCTCCAAAAGTAAGAAGTGAATTGAGTTTCACAATATGATATAATAGACAAAAGCACATCATGCAATCTCATCAACTCTTGGATGTATAACTTGACATAATCTTTGGCAGTAAAAGTAGTTAACTGGTAAGACATGAGATGGTTTAATCATTCTATTCATAACTACCCAAATAGAGTCATATTATTTTTGGGTAGGTGACACATGAAGTCCATGTTCACATCTTTTCACTTTCAAATAGGAATCTCAATATCTTAGGCCAAACTACAAGCCTTTGATGTTCCACCTTCATTTGTTGACAATTAGGACATTAAGATACGAACTTAACTATGTCTTTCTTCATTCAATTTCACCAATATACCTCCTTCAAGTCCGAATATATTTTGGTGGATCCCAAATATATGGAGTATGGAGAGTTATCGACTTCTCTCAAGATCACTCCCCTTAGGCCATCAACATAGGAAGCATACTACTAGTCTGGATACCGAAGTACATCATCTCTCCCTTGGGAGAAAATTCTATCTTCTTTTCGACAACCAATTCTTCAATTTAACTAATGATGAATTCAAGTCCTATTTTTTCTTGACGTCAACAACCACAAAAAATTCAGCCCCATTTTAAATATGAATGCCACCATCATTAGAATTAACTAATTTAACACCTAATCTAGCCAAATGGTTCATATCCTTTACTAATTCCTTCTTGGCCTCATCAATATGGGCCACGCTACCCATAGATAGTCTACTAAGCGCATCAGCTACAATATTTGTGTTGCCTGAATCATATTGCACACTCATGTCATAGTCTTTGAAAAGTTCCAACCATCTCCTTTGTCTCAAGTTTAGATCTTTTTAGGTAAAAACATACTGCAAACTCTTATGATCGGTGAATACAACAATATATATTCCGTAAAGATAATATAGTCAAATTTTTAAAGAAACACCACCACCGCTAAACTAAGGCTATTAGTTGGATAACTCGGTTCATGCACCTTTAACTGTCTAGATGCATGTGCAATATATATAACCTTGACATGTTGCATTAGAACACAGTCCATACCAATACAGTGGAAATATTACAAGATACCACAAAATCATCTAAATATTTGGTAGTGTCAAAACAAGAGTCGACGTAAGTTGATCCTTAGTCGACGTAAGTTGATCCTTCAAAGTCTGAAGTTTTTCTCACATTCATTTGTCCATTAAAATTTGATCTTCTTTTGAGCCAGTTTAGTTAAAGGTGGCAACAGATGAAAAACCCTTAATAAACCTCCGATAGTAATCGGCCAACCCAAGAAAACTTTGAATATCCGAAGGAGACAATAGTCTAGGTCAATTCTTCACCATATCGGTCTTCTTTGGATCAATATTAATACTATCACTGGATATCACATAACCAAAGAAGGCTACCTCATGTAACTAAAACTCACATTTTACTGAACTTGACAAATAACTATTTGTCCCCAAAAGTAAGTTGAAGAACCAACCTCAAATGATCCATGTGCTCTTTCTCACTCCAAGAATAAATTAAAATATCATTAATGAAGACAACCATAAAGTATCAATGAACGACTTTAACATCCAATTCATAAGATCCATAAATATCGTAGGGGTATTAGTCAACCCAAAAGACATCACCACAAATTTATAGTTCCCATATTTAGTCCAAAAAAAATTATCTTGGGAACATCATATTTTCTTACCTTGAACTGATGATAATCGGTACAAATATCAATTTTGGAGAAGTGAGTTTGACCTTGTAACTAATCAAACAAGTCATCAATCCTCGGTAACAGGTACTTATTATTTATAGTCACCTTGTTCAATAGCCGATAGTCAATACACATCCGAAGCGACCCATCCTTCTTCATTACAAATAAGATAGGAGAACCCCATAATGATACTTGGCCTAATAAAACTCTTATTCAATAAATCCTTCAACTTTTTTAATTCAACCAACGTCATTCAGTATAGAGGAATAGAGATAGTTTGAGTATCAATAAGAAAATCTATATCAAAGTCTACTTTTCTTTCGGGAGGAATATTGAGCAAATCTCGAGAAAGATATCCAAACACTCAATAACCACAGGAACTGACTTAAGAGTAGAAGACTTGAACTCAACATCTCTAATCCTTACTATATGAGATGCACCCCTTAAAATTATTTCTAGGCCTTAAGAAATAAACCAACTCTTAAAAGAGGAGTTACTACCTACCCACTTAAGAATAGGCTTATTCAAAAATTGAAATTTGACCATTTGAGTTCTACAATCTATGAAGGCAAATGAATCATGTAACCAATAGATCCCAAGAATAACATCAAAATCAATTATTCAAGTTCAACAAAATTACAAGAAAGGATTTTATACAGAATCAAAATAAGATAATCCTGATAGACTTTACAGGCCACAACAGACTCATCAACAAGAGTGTAAACTGAGAATGACTCCCTTAAGATTTCAGGACTCATACCAAGCTTGACTGCCAAGAAAAGAGTGACAAAAGATAAATTTATATCTGGATCAAATAAAGCATACACATCAAATCAAAGACTTTTAATTTGCAATCACCACATCTGGAGTCTCCTCCACCTCATGCTTAACATGTAAAAATAGAACCTATTGTCACGAGGAGCATCACCTTGTTGGGACCTTGGTTAGACTTGACCACACAGAATAATTTGACCTTGTGGACGACCTCCTTGACTTTTTTTTTGAAACATTAGGAAAATCAGCAAGCTTGTGGCTCATCTTGCCACACCCATAAGAAGCATCAAAATCTCTTAAGCATATACTTGGTTATTCTTACCACATCTATCACACTTAGGATTAATTGGCCCATCTTCACTTTGTTCCTTGAGGTAAGACACTCTATTAGAGTGAAAGTCAAAAAGGAAATTCAATTTCCACCCTCATTTACTGCAGCAAATAGAAAAGAAGGGTAACCAGAAAACAAACAAAAGAAAAGAGAGAATTTTAGCCTCTGAACGGGAATACTCCAACAATAGCAACAATTGGATTGGAATCTGGTTGGAGCCTTCTCCTTGAAATCTCTAGTCTTGTTGAGTACAATCATTTCTAAAGGTGGAGAATCCATTATCAAATCAGGCCCTCTTAAATTCTCTTATTCTCCTTTCCTTGATCTTTTCTCCTTCAATCTGTTCGGCATATGTCATGAGCAGTAAAATATCCATCTCTTTAATAAGCATAGTTTATACTGCACTCTTTGATTACCAAGTTAAAAATTCCCAAAATAAATTTGTACATTCTAGCATAGGGTCAACGACTAATATAAGAGTATACTTTGAGAGTTCAGTGAATTTGATTGTATACTCCCTCACACTCATTCTCCCTTGCTTTAGATTAGTGAACTCAACCATCTTCGCCTTTCTACGCTCAAGAGGGAAGAAACAATATCGAAAAGCAAATTTGAATTTCTCCCAACCAACTCTATCATCACCCATTCTCTCAGTCAACCATTAAGTGAACCACACTTGGGCCACTCCCTTTAACTGGTAAGCAGCTGATGTTGCTCAACTCGGCTACTCAAAGGAAGTATGGATGGTCGTCATCAGCATTATAATCCAACTTTAGATATTGAGGTCAATCCCACAATGAATCGTTGTTCAAGACAAAATTAACTCGTTGGGCCAAGTAACTATAAGATCTGGGGAGTTGCAACAATCAAAACAATTGTAAAAATCTATCTTGAGATAAGATGTCCAACATTGGCAACACACAGGTGAGATGCTGGGTATATAAGTAAAGGGTTGTCCAAAGGGATAAATTCATGATGGGCTAGACCCAAGGGCCGATAATACTTCACAGATTTGGGTTAGGTTGTTACAAATAGTATCAGAGTTACTCCTGTGTCAGCTTTGTCAATGTGGGAATAGAGTTCAACTGAGTTTAGGAAAATCCCGATGTGCTAGTATAAACCTTAGTGCTGAGTCTAGGCGAATCCCATGCGATGCGAAAAACTTCAGTAAGTCCATAGAGGGGGTATATGTGACAACCTATCTTGAGATGAGATATCCCATATCGATAAAACACAAGAGATATGTTGGGCATATAAGTAAGGGATGGTCTATATACTGGGAGACACCTTTTGGGGTGAGCCCAAAGGGACAAATTCGTGATGGACTAGGCCCAAGAGTGGACAATACTTCACAGTGTTAGGCTAGGTTATTACAATAATGATTTAGCTAAACAAGTTCTAAATATCGCTTTAAACAACTATTAAAGGAAGATGTTGGGGATGTGCAAATATAGGAATTGATCTATCCACTAAGTCTAGATATTTAGCTAAATGAGTTGATGTTGAGTGAATAGGTTGAGTTGCTTGTAACCCATATCAGCTATGATACAAGGGTGTTTCACATGAATCAGCTAAGAAATTATACGCGAACCGCCGAGGACTTGCTTTGCCTAAAAAGTCTAAGCAAAATCCCTAATACCTTGGCCATTGAATCCATGACTGTGGACTTCAACTGAAACCCCAAGAGGTTTCTAGCCACTATATTCGTTCCACACTCTAGTCGTTCCGACTAAAGCAACAATCATAGATCTAAAGTAAAACCTTAAGTTTGCAACCTTGAAATTTAGATTAAATATAGGAATGGATATAAATTCACTCAAATCAACTACAGATAAGTCAAAATATCAAAGACTTGATAAATAAATCAAAGATCCATATCAATAGCACATCCTCAACATGGGAGTTTTAGCTACACGTGCTAGAAATTATAGATTTGATACCAAACATAGTAGCAACAGTCATGGGTGACAATATTGAATACAAATTAGTTGATTATCACCAGCCAATATTCTCCAATTTGCTTCCAAAAAGCTTCAAAACCTTAATTCCCTTTTGTACTCTAAGAGGAAAGTTTTATATACTACTATTACAGATTAATTGTTCTGATATAATATGAACTGATATGTATAATGTATTTTCTACAATTTCTTATATATTCTGTGCAAACATGTGAAAGTTTGTGTTGTTAAATACCATTTGATGGTCAAGGTCGACCATTGTCGAACATTCTGGCGATGAGCCAAATGTGCACTTGATCGTTTCTGTGCATCCTTATAAGACTTCCTCTTCTGCAATATTAGGGGATGACTCTTTGGTCCATCGATCTAATTCGGCGATGCATCAAAATGTTCCTCATATCTCCTTTCTGTTAGTATATTGGGTTTTTAGGTGCTGCAACTTTAGGCAATCACTTGTGCAATTCAGTGGTGCGCCAAACATGTTTTGCGACATCGAATTTGATCGCCTTCTTGACTTGACTTGGAACCTTGGTTGCTGCAATGATAAGCAATCACCCTGAGTGTTCGGCGGATCGTCGCGCATGTTAGTGATATCGCTTTTCTCCGTCTTTTTGCACTTTTGCTCCCTTTCCATGATTTCATCAAGTATTGTCCAATTGTGCACTTTTAATCCATTTCCTATCATAACACATCCATATTTGCTAGAAGTTGAAAATAAATAGCACACGAGGGGCAATATTTCTTTGCAATCTATCCTCAAAATGAGTGCTAAATATGGACTCATCAACAGCCAACTCAGTCTTCTCCTATAAAGACAGCCCCATGATGGTCAATACTTTATAGATTTTGTCAATGAACTCTTGGATATCTTCATCAACTTTGGAACCATAGAATTTCGAAGGGTTCATCTGGGAAAAATCCCCTCACTCCGTCAACTGGATTGGGAACATGAGGAGGAAGAACAATATTGAATATTCGCGAGAGAAAAATCATAAGATAAATATTACTTAAATAGCACGATCAAAATAAAACATTCATAAACTTATTATTTGCTTAGGAGAAAAAAGATATAGTGACACCTGAAATTAATCTAAATTATTTTAAAAAATCTCTAATTTGCTGGGATCCTATTACCTCATGGAACCATTTGAAATCACAATAAATAAATATTTTTTGACTCATTTTGACAATAATTGTGTTATCGCATTTAACAGGCGTGTGGAGGAGTAAAAATAACCCCCCCAACCTAATCAATGTAAAAATCGCACGTGACACTGCTAATTTTGAATTTTCATATTTATTAAAAGAACCACTTCTCATCTTTTCGAAAATCCTCATTGATAGATGTTGAAGAGCTTTTCATCTACAACCCAAAAAATAAAATAAAATTTTTCGTCCTCAACAAAATTTCAATCTAACTTTACTAGCTTCAATATCATCTTTATTTTATTTTATTTAATTTGCAAATCCAGAAAATGCAATTGCAAACAAATTTCAACATTGAGTGGAAAAAAATATTCAAACTCAAATCAGTCCTAAACTACACTATATACAAATAATAATAGATAGCATAAGAAGAAAATCACAACAAATATATATTTTTATTTTTGAAGAAACTTCAACCGATGTATCTTTCACATCTTCAATTCATAACTCTGAAATAGTACTATATAAAAGAACATTTTCTTTTTATCAAAATTTGCATTCAAATCTAAAAGCTACAACACAAATTTTGGCTCCATAATCAAGAAATTATTACCACAAAGTAAATTTATTTTAACTAATGAAATATATTAAGGTTTTGATCAAGAGAGAAAGGGAAGAGTGAAAATCTGAAAGAGATTTATGATTAAATCAAGCGAGTTAAAAATTAAAATATGAATGAATTAATATTTTATTTGATTTTTACGAAATCTATTGAAAAAAATAAATAATTATATTATTCATTGGAGGTGACATGCACGCTCAATCATTGAGAATATACAAAAAGTATATATTTATTGTAATTTTGAAAAGTTCCACAAGGGTAACATGACGCTAACAAAGTTAAAATGTGTTTTTAGATAATTCAAAATAACTTTAGATGTTTTACGTAACTCTAATCAGCTGTTCCTTATATTTATTTTTACTTTGTCTCTAGATTATTTAATATATAATTAATAAATAATAAAAATAATTTTATTAAATTATTTTTTAAATATAATAAATATAATATTTTTAATAGAAAATAATTATCATTAATAATAAAAATAAATTAAAAATTAAATATAAAATTATTTGTTGATTTCTATTGAAGAAATTTCATAATAGTACTATGTACAAGTAAAATAGGTGGATGGAACATTAATACTTGGGTAACTCTAGTGAACTACCAAAAGAGCCCCTAAAGTTTGTGTTTCTAAAAAGGCATCAATATTTGTTTGCTTATTACACTTTCTTCTTAAACCCCACTCAGCAGCTCTTGTTTGCGTATAATATCAGCAGCACAACGTACACCTTGAATCGTCCAGACAGAAATCAATGGATGCCAAGATCGGAAGTTTCTTCGAGTCGGTCGGAAACTTTTTCACCGGAGGAGATCATATTCCTTGGTGCGATTCCGATATAGTCACAGTAAGTACCCTGTTTATCATTTTTCTTTTTCTTTTTTTGCAATTTGATTTCGGCAACTGTAGTTCATTTGATATAGAAGAAGAACTGCTTCGTGTTTGAGATCAAGCTTTTGTGGGGTTTTCAGTGAATTTTGCTTTTTCATTCTTTATTTATTTAAGGTCTTGTGTATTTGGTCTTTATCTTTACTTTGAAGTCAAGATGGAAAAAGAACTAAACCCAGAATATTTTGTGGAAAATTGTGGAATAACTTTGTTTCGGTACATGCTGAAGGATTAGCATAGCTGATGGACGTGTGGGGTTTGGGGATAAAAATGGTTAGGGCTGGTTTGGATAAAAACAGAATATGTTTCAGTTCAAGATTTTGGAAGAAGCATTTTTAAGTGTCAATTTCAGTAGTTGGTTTTCGATGTCTTGCATATTGGATGAAAACAAACTTTAATCAAGAAAGAGATTTATGTTATGACCAATGAAATTACATTACATTACTTGTGATCTCGATCTTATGAGTAACAGAAATGAGTAACTTTAATCAATAAAGAGGATATATGTGTTGGAGAGAGACAACTACCCGAGAGTTAAGGTTAAAGTGAGCAGTGGCGCCAGCTTCACCTGTACACCTATTTGTAAAAGGTTTATCAGACTGGTGTTGCTTTACTTTGTTGGAAGATTGTTTTATTTTTAGTGACTATTTAAAGTGCAGATGTTACTCTCGCATGATCTCTGAGCACAAACAAGAGGCATGCACTTAAAACATATCTGATGCCCAGTTTGCCATCAAAACCATTCCACTCTGGTCAATGGACATAAAAAGTTTAGATGTGGACATCCTATACCTCTGAGACCCCACTTGTGGGATTACATTGGGTATGTAGATGTGCCTGTTCACTTGGCTCCCTGGATAATCTTGAATCAGTGTTGAGATGATTTCTTGATTCATTTTCTTTGTTCAAAGGAAAACCGTTCTAGCTAGAGGGAGAGTGACACTGATAATTACGACAGAGACAAGAGGGAGAGTGATGTTTGAAGGGTAGCAGAATTGGTGTCAACTATTATTTGGAATATTTTTTGGTTAACATTCCCTTGAGAAAGTTTGAAAAGCACTCTGCCAATTTCTTGCTGAAAGAGGCTGCCTTTGTTCAAGAGAATAATCTGTAATTTGTAATGGATTTGCGGTTCCATGTGCATTTACTAGCTATACCTGAAGGAAATATTGACAGTATCTGAGTCTCTCACAAGAGAAATCTATGTACAGGGTTGTGAACGTGAAGTTGCTGAGGTGGGAAAAGTTTCCTCTGATGAACTGAAAAATCAATGCATTATGCGTCTATCATGGGCTCTTGTTCACTCAAAACGGCCAGAAGATGTACAACGTGGAATAGCTATGCTTGAAGGTGAGATCATTAGAATCCTTCCTTTTTATTTTTTGGATCCATGCCCCCCTTTCCATATCCTGTGCTTGGGGATTCTTGAGTTTCATGAAGACTTTGATAAGAACTTCGACTTATATGTTTGTTCAACCCCTAGATCTTATTTATTTTACCTTTTCAATGTCATGTGCTTGGGGATTGTGGAGTTGCTTGAAGGCTTTGATAAGCGCTTTGATTTATATGCTTGTCCTTTCCCTAGCTCTTAGGCATTTTACCTTTCGACTCCTCTTCCCCCTCCTGCCTTTGCCTTTTGCTTTGCAATTTACTGTTGTCACTCCTCTTATTCTAGTTTCCTTCCTTAGCAAGAGTTCTGACTTAATTTGTCATATGCAGCTTCGCTGGGTGGCAGTAACAGTCCCCAGCAAATGAGGGAAAAGATTTATCTTCTGGCAGTTGGCTACTACAGAAGTGGGGACTATGCAAGAAGCAGGCAGCTTGTTGAGCGTTGTTTGGAGGTTTGATCTTTGCTATTCAATCTTTGCTAGTATATTTTATCTAAGTTGCTCGGACTCGGGTGCGGGTTTCCGATACGGGTGCAGATCTAGAGGTCGGATCCTTCATGGTCTAATTTTTAAGATTCGGGGATATGGATCCATGTATGGATGCGGGTGCCGGGATTCACCTAAAAATAATCAAAATATCTAAAAATAGAGTGATAAAACCTAAATTATGAGATATTATGTGGAGAACTTGAAGAAAATCCTGGAAGGTGATTAAAGGAAAAAGGCGTGATATAGAAATTTCTATATAAAAAGTATTCCATTTTCTTCAATTTCACCTTAGTTTTTGTACTGATTACAAAAATTTGTTAAAACCGTCCAAACTTTCCCCATCGATCTTGGTCAAAGTATCTGAAACCGGTTGACCAAGTCGGTCACGGATCCCACAGCCACACCCACACCCACAGCCACACCCAGACCCATGTCGTGTCGAAATGGGTGCGGCGCCAAAATTGAAGAGTCCGAGCAACTTAGTATTTTATTCACCACTTCACTTTGACTTAAAATTTTGAGATGTTTATCTCTGTGCTGTGAGGGTTGTTCCACTACTTTATCTTGAACAATTTATCTTTCTGCAGCGTGATGTATGAAATTCAAAAATTGCATACTCGAACTTCGTTGTGTCATGCAATTCTGAAGTTTTACTTGTTCATTGTCTTGACTGAGCACCTTTCAATTTCTTTCCACGTCTGTTCTTACACATTCTTCCTTAACTAATGGCTGTTTGAATCTGTAGATGGAACCGGAGTGGAGACAGGCCTTGACCCTCAGGAAAACTGTTGAAGATAAAATTACAAAAGGCATAAGCTGAATCTTTATCTTCAGTTATTTATCATATTCTATTTCCGGTCAAAGAAAGAAGTTTTGAATTATGTATATTGCATTGTCTAAGCAGATGGAGTAATTGGCATTGGCATTGCCGCTACTGCCGTTACTGCTGTTGGACTCCTGGCTGGTGGCATTGTAGCAGCTTTGTCCCGCAAGAAATGATCCATCAGTAACCATGAAACATACTCTGATCTGTGTATACACCTGAGGCTATCAACTCCAATTTGTCAGCGCTTAGTTTTGATACTTGTCTTTCTCTGTAGAAACACCGACATACTGCAACCTAAGCAAAAGGATGTAGGTTGGCTTTGCTTGACTTGATGGTCTAGTTTATATGTGATAAAAAAACAGCGACTTTTGTATGTTCATCTTAATTGTAGCAGAAAGGAGGATCCATGTTGCTGTTTCTTTTCAATAAGTTGGTTTCCTTTATCCCTCTGATATAACTCACTTGTTCATTATTACGACTAACTTCGACATGTAAAAAAACAGCGACTTTTGTATGTTCATCTTAATTGTAGCAGAAAGGAGGATCCATGTTGCTGTTTCTTTTCAATA
>JAOTQJ010000007.1:20088676-20101220 GCA_025642045.1 Solanum sejunctum | reverse complement strand
AGTTGGTTTCCTTTATCCCTCTGATATAACTCACTTGTTCATTATTACGACTAACTTCGACATGCCATCTGCAAAATTTAGACGCTACGGGTTGATCTTTACAGAGTTACTTGTAAAGATTGTAGACAAAAATTTACACATGTTGATCATCTCAGTTTTAAGTTTTTACAAGGAGATGAGAAATATAGCGCTGTGGCAAGGGCTAGAACGTGTGTTGTTTATAAGTAGGGGGCGACAAGAAAACTTCGCTGATACTTTGGAAATAGTGTATTCCAATCTTATATCTTAGCTTTTCGAATGTTGACGTTGGTAATGCCTTAATGAATAAATTTGCAAGATTATCACTCGAACGAACTTGTTATGCATCAATGTCGCCTTTCTTTTGAAGATCATGTGTGAAAAATAATTTTTGTGAAATGTGTTTCGTTCGGTCTCTTTTTATGAAACCACCTTTTAATTGAGTTATATACGCGACATTGTCTTCAAATATGATCATGGATACTTTGACATCATTTTCCAGTCCACACTTCTCTTGGATGGAATGCATCATCGATCTCAACCATACACATTCTCCATTTGCTTCATGAATTGCTATTATTTCAGCATGATTTGAAGAAGTAGCAACAAGGAGCTGCTTTGTAGATCGCCATGATATTGCAGTTCCTCCGTATGTAAAGAGATAACCTGTTTGAGATCGAGCTTTATGTGGATCTGATAAATAACCTGCATCTGTATAACCAACAACATCTGCATAGCCTTTGATAGTTAAAACAAATCCATATCAACTGTATCTTTCAAGTATCACAAAATATGCTTGATACTGTTCCAATATTTTCATGTTGTGGAAAAACTATACCTTGCTAGTAAATTAACAGAAAATGTTATATCAGGTCTAGTTGAGTTAGCAAGATACATAAGTTCTACAATAGCACTGAGATATGATACTTCAGGATGAAGGAGTTCTTCATTCTCTTATGAAGGACTGAATGGATCTTTATTCGCTTCAAGCGATCTAACAATCATTGGAGTACTTAATGGATGTGCTTTGTTCATATAAAATCGTTTTAAGATTTTCTCAATATAGGTATATTGATAAACGAAAATCCCATCTGCTAAATATTCAGTTTGCAGACCTACACAAAGTTGTAATTCCAAGATCTTTCATCTCAAATTCTTTCTTTAAATATTCAATTGCCTTTTGGACCTCTTCAGGAGTTCCAATGAGATTTATATCATCAACAAAAACAACGTGTATTACAAACTCTAATCTCGATTTCTTAACGAAAACACATGAATAACTGACATCATTTATATATCCTTCATCTATCAAGTACTCACTAAGGCGATTGTATCACATACGTCCTGATTGTTTCAGATCATATAATCTTTGCAATTTGACTGAGAATATTTCTTGAGACTTAGTACATGATTCAGGCAATTTAAATTCTTTTGGAATTTTCATAAAAATTTTACTGTCAAATGAACCATAAAGGTAAGTTGTAACTACATCTATTAGATGTATTTCAAGATTTTCATTTACAGCTAAACTGAGGAGATATCGAAAAGTTATTCTATCCATAACAAGTGAATATGTTTCTTCATAGTTGACACTGGGTCTTTGAGAGAATTCTTGTGCAACAAGACATGCTTTATGTCTTACAATTTTATTTCTCTCATTTCACTTTCGCATAAAATTCGATTTATAGCCAACTGATTTACACTATCAGGGGTTCGGACTACAGGTCTAAATACCTCACGTTTAGAGAGTGAATTCTATTTAGATTGAATTGCTTCTTTTCATTTAGGCCAATCATCTCTACGTTGACATTCTACGATGGATTTAGACTCAATATCTTCACTATTTTGCATGAGGTTAAGTGTAACATTACAAGCAAAATATACCACCCACTGTAAATTTTGATCGATTTAAATTTATCTCAGCACTTGTAGAACTTATATGAAGTTCTTCATTCACTTGAGTCTCGAGTTTACTGATTTCTTCAGGAAATATCAGAATTTCTCAAGTCTTGTTCTTCTTCAGGAGGTTCTTTTATAGATCATCTTTATTGATCTTTACGCTTCTCTTTCTAGGATTTTTATTCTTTGAACCCAATAGTCTACCACGCTTCAGACATGTTTGGGATTTAAAAGTTATGATACTAGCAGAGGGTCCCTTTGGGACATCAATCAGGATAGACACATTCACTACAGGGATATTACTTAGTTATCTGTTTCAAATCAGTAAATACATCTGGCATTTGATTTGCTGTTGTCTATAAATGGATGATCTTCTGGACCTTCTGTTCACATATGTGTGTTTCTGGATCAAAATGAGATAGTGATGAGACTTTTCATGCAATTTCTCCAATGTCTTTTTGGCATTCCTTTTTCTCTTCCCCTAAATGCAAGAAAATTGTTTCATCAAATCGACAATCTGCAAATCTGATAGTAAATGAATCTCCTGTCAACTGTTTAAGATATCGAATTATAAAAGGTGAGTCAAACCCAACGTATATACCTAACCGCAGTTAAGGGCCCATCTTAGTACGTTGTGGTGGTGCTACAGATACGTATACCACACAATAAAAAATTTGTAGATGAGCTATATTTGGTTCATGACCAAATACTAATTATGAAGGAGAATATTTATTATAATTAGTCGATTTGAGGCGTACAAGTGCTGCTGCATGTAAGATAGCATGACCCCATACATTAATAGGTAATTTGATTTCATAAGCAATGATGTAGCTATCAATTGTAAGCACTTAATAAATGTCTGTGCAAGGCCATTTTGAATATGAACATGCGGTACCAGATGTTCAATTTTATTCCAATTGATATGTAGTAATTATCAAAAGTTTGGGATGCAAATTCATCAGCATTATCTAGACGAATAGATTTAATTGGATAATCTGGAAATTGCGCCCTTAATCTTATTATTTGTGTCAGTAGCCTCGCAAATGTCAGGTTGTGGGATAATAAAAGGCACACATAAGATCATCTTGATGCTGCATCTATTAGGACCATAAAATATCTAAACACTCCACTAAGTGGATGAATAGGTCCACATATGTCCCCATGTATACATTTCAAAAATCTCGTGAATTTGATGTCGACCTTCAGGATCGATAGTCTGACAATTAATTTGCCTTGATAACAAGTAACTCATGAAAATTCATCATTCGCAAGAATTTTCAAGGTCTTTAGCAGATGACCAGTGAAATATTTAAGAATTCATCTCATCATTATTGATCCAGGATGACCTACTTGGTCATGCCATAGCACAAAAGTTTTTGGATCAGTAAACTTCTGATTTACGATCAAATGTGCTTCACTGACATAAATTTCTACATAATATAGGCCAGACGATAAAGTTGATAATTTTTTCAAAATATATTTCTGTCCTGAGACACTCTTGGTTATACCAAGGTATTCAATATTCATTTTATTTAGTGTCTCAACATGATATCCATTTCTGTGGATATCTTTAAAACTTAGCAGATTCCTTGGGGATTTAAAAGAGAACAATGAATCCTGTATAATAATTTTTGTCCACTTAGATAGAAATATAGCAGCTCTTTCGAAGCCTTCAATTATTTTTGCATTAGCAGATATTGTAGTAACGTTTGCTTTTCTTCTAAGTAAAGTAGAAAAATATTTTTTTGTCCTTAAAAATTGCATGAGTCATTCCACTATCAATTAAACAAATTTCTTCGTGGTTATTTATTGATCCAAACAAAATTTGAGACATATCCATTTTTTAAAGAGAAAAAATAATGAAGTAAATCTTTATTTTAGACCTCATGCGTATTAATGAAAAGCCTTGCATAGATAGTGAATTTAGGAATAACTTATTCCCAATCAATCGATCGATAAGAGAAAATGAATGAATCTCATATTAATCTATACCTATTTTTAAGTAGATATTTAAAATTGATGAGGATTCTATTATTTTACGGAACCATGTTATACTAACATTTTTTTAATTGTATAAAACTTTGTGCAAATTAGGCACCAATCATTTGTCATATGTCATTAATTATAAGTACTTTTAAAATGGACCAGAAGAGCATATTTATATTAGGACAGTGATATAATAGGTCAAAAACTAATCTCACATTTATAATAATAAGAAAAATATGGTATAATTTTATTTAGTTTACATAAGTCATAAAAATACATGTTCATACATAAAAAAGTAGAAGTGAAACAATCAGAAAAAATTATTTAAATATTATCAGGCTTATCAGTATTCATATTTTCATCAATATTTAAATTTCCTTCTAGGAAATTTAAGTAGTCTGCCACATCCAGATACATAGGTTCTATATTATCATCAGACAAAAAATTTGTCTTTGGATTTTTAGCTCTTTTTAATGTTGCCTGATAGAGTTAAACGAGGCATTTAGATAATCGGTATGTCTTTGACCAGTGTCCCTTTCCTCCATATCTGTGATATATACTTTTTGAATTTTTTCTTGAAAAATCTTTTGGATTTTCTTTCCTTTTTTTATATTGTTGTGTCTCGGTGTGAGACGACTATCATGATTTCTTCTTTGACCATGGCCACGGTCACAACCACGACCAGGATCATGACTGGACCATGATTTCTTTCTCGTTGGTTATAGTTCACCTGATTTATTTCAGGGAGTGGTGTAGAACCAATGAGCTGACTATCATGATTTTTCATCAATAAGTCATTGTGTCTTTCAACAATAAGAAGGTTAAAAAGTAATTTAGAATATTTAGTAAATCCTTAACCACAATATTATTGCTGCAGGAGCATATTTGCGAGGGAAAATATGGAGTATATCTTTTCAAGCTTGTCATCTTCAGTGATTTCTTCTTTGCATAAGTTCAGCTGTGATATAATTCTGAACATTATTGAATTATATTTAGTCATATATTTGAAATCTAATAATCTTAGATTTAACCAATCATGATGTGCTTGTGGAAGTACCATCAACTTCAGGTGCTCGTATCTTTCTTTAAGATTCTTTCATAAATTTAAGGGATCTTTTATTATTAGATATTATAAATTTAAACCCTCATCAAGATGGTGAGAAAGAAAAGTTAAAGCTTTGGCACGATTTTGATTAGATGCTTTATTGTCATCGTTAATAGTGTCTGCCAGATCCATTGATTCTAAATGTAATTCAGCATCTAGTGCCCATAATGCATAATTTGATCCAGAAATATTAAGAACAATAAATTCAACTTTTGAAATATAAGATATTTTTAAAAAATAAAATTATTACCCCTTTATTCATTTAAAATATCTTAAAGTGGGAAAAGCTTCGTGCTGATAATGTATTATAAAATACTTAAAATTAATCGGAGAAGAAAGAGAGGAGAAAACGTATTCGTGTATTCACATATCTGTATATTCATCCTAAAGAAATGTGTGTTATACATATAACAAAGTATAAGAGATGTGGGCCTGCAAGAGCCATACCCTTATGACTTATTTATCTACCTTCTACTATTCCCTATACACATTTTACTATTCTCCATTCATAATTTATTCTTTTACATATCAAAAATTCTAACTTTTCTAACAACACCCACTTGTTCAAAACCATTCTTCAACTTCCCCTTTTCACTCTTCAGATCAAACGTAAAATCACAAAAAAAAAAGAGTTTTCTTCTTCTTCAGTTCTTCTTCTCTTTTCTTTTTTCACTGCTTTTGCCATCTTCATCGTTTCCGTCATTCCATCTCATCAATTTTGTGGGGTCATCGTGAAGGTAAGATTTTGTTTATTTTTTCTCAGTTATGATTTTGATTTTTATTGTAAAAATGAGAATCTAGATTTAAGAAGATGAAAAAGTATATGTATCTCTACTTGGATAGAATTGTTCTTGTTGGTGTTTTTTGATTTTGTACTTTTTAAAGATGAAATTTTTGGGTATGAGTGTTATGGTTTTTGTTTGATTTTTGTTGTAAAAATGAATATTTAGTTTTAAGAAGATGAAAAAGTATATGTATTTCTACTTGGTAGGATTGTTCTTGTTAGTGTTCTTTGATTTTGTATTCTTTGAAGATGAAATTATTGGATATGGTTGCTGTTATTTTTGTTTGATTTTTGTTGTAACAATGAGTATTTAGGTTTAAGAAGATAAAGTATTTGTATTTCTACTTCGGCAGGATTATTCTTGTTAGTGTTTTTTATTTTTGTACTCTTTGAAGATGAATTTTTTGGATATGGGTGTTGTTATTTTTATTTGATTTTTGTTGTTGTACTCTTTATGAGAAAAATATTTGATTAATTGATTGATTTCAGATATGGTTGGTTGCTCGATTTTAAAGTATTGACAGTAATTGCTAAAGTACTTACAACAACTGCTATGGTTATTATTTTTCTTTGATTTTTGTTATGATTTTTCTGAGAAAAATGTATTGCATGCTCTAATTTCTACTTGGATAGGGTTGTTTTTATTGATGTTCTTTGATTTGTTATTATACTCTTTGAAGATGAAATTTTCGGGTATGATATTGTTTGATTTTTGCTGTTGTACTCTTTATGAGAAAAATATTTGGCTGATTGGTTGATTTTGAGTATAGTTGGTTACTGATTTTAAAGTATTGACAATAATTTTTGAAGTACTTACAACAACTGCTATGGTTGTTATTTTTCTTTAATTTTTTTTGTTATGTTTTTTGTAAGAAAAAAGTATTGCATGCCCTAATTTTTACTTGGATAGAGTTGTTCGTGTTGGTATTCTTTGATTTGTTGTTGTACTTTTTGAGGATAGATTTTTGGGCATGCGGGTGTTGTTGTTTGGTTTTTATTGTTGTACCCTTTATGAGAAAAATATTTGGTTGGTTGGGAGATTTTAAAGTATTTACATCATTTGTTGAAGTACTGACAACAACTTCTATGATAATTGTTGTTGAACTCTTTGTGAGAAAAATATTGGTGTTGAGAATAATATTATTATTGTTGGATTGCTAAACTTTTTCAAACAGTCAGTGAAGCACTTGCTGAAGTTTTTATAAAATCTCCTTTCAAAGTCTTTCATTCATGTAGTAATGAGCTCTTAAATAGGTTGTTATTGAATGTTATACTTTTTTATGAGAAAAGAATACATGTTCATATAGGAATGTTCTTGCTTGTTATTTTTATATCAAGTTTAAAAAATATGTATTTGCTAAAAATAGTAGAATTTACTGCAAATAGATGAAATAGTTACTGAAATTGTGTATCTGCTGAAATCTCGGGATTTGTCAAAAAAAACTAATAAATTATCTCTATTTTGTGATAGAACTTTTTACATCAATGACTCGATCTAAAAGAAAAAAAATTCTAGACCTTATGTTCCTCCGAGAGCTTGAAAAAGAAAGCTAGTTATATCTAAAGAAGAGGATGAATCACAAGAAGAATTAACAAATCTTATTGAACGTGTCACTGCTGAGGCTGCTGTTGGTGCTAGTCCCTCTGTTGCTAGTGTCAGTCCCACAACAAAGGAGGAGGAGACTAATTTCAAAAAGCACTCATGAGTGCCAAGAAGAAACAACTACATAGGAGTAGCAACTACTAGCTACTATGGAGGAGCAGCAATCAGCAGATGGCACAGAGGAGCAGCAATTAGCAGATGCTACAAAGGAGCAACAATTAGTAGATGACACAACAAAAATAGATTAAGTGTTGGAGAGGTGATTTTTTATATTTGTATCAATCTCGGATGGAGCCAAAGATTGACTATTTTTTGGCCTTGGAGTATGATGGAATAAAGCAAAATGGCTCTTTAAACTATCTGTGTTTTTTTCATTTGTGAAGTAGTAGTTAGTCAATGCAACTTTCGATGCTCCTCATGGGTCATTTGAAAATAGCCGCTTTATGTTTTTTAAACATAGGGGTTAGGGTGCGTACATCCGACCCCCCCTCACCCCGCAATGAGTGGGAGCCTTTTGAGGCACTGGATATGTTGTTGTTGTTGTTGTATTATTTTGGGAGGAAGATGTTGATTTAGAGGTTGGATGATGTTCATTTAATGCTTGGATGATGGATATATTTAATGTTTGGATAATGAGTATTTTGTTATTTCTAAAACTTTTTAAAGATATTAATGATGGATAGTTTTATGAACATGGGTATTTTCCTTGAATATTAATGATGGATATTTTATGTTATAGACATATCCCTTTTTGTAGAAATATCCCCTTTTATGTTGAAATGTTAGATGTTGTATTAATGATTAAATTCTAACAGTCGTAACATTTACTATGAATATACATAGCACGTCCGCATCTTGCTAGGGCTATTCTTATATCTATTGTGAAATGACTCAGCAAGTTATGTACTTGGTAGGATAGGCTTAACATTTGTTATGAATATACTCAACAAGTCGATATCTTGGTGGGGCTATCTTTATATTTGCTGTGAAATGACTCAGCAAGTTATCTACTTGCTAAAATAGTCTTAACATTTGTTGTTAATATACCTAGCAAGTCAACATCTTGTTGGGGTCATCCTCGAATCTATTGTGAAATAACTTAGTAAGTCATCTACTTGATGGGATAGTCTTAAAATTTGCTGTGAATATACTCAACAAGTCGGCATCTTACTAGGGCTATCCTTATATTTGCTGTGAAATGACTTAGCAAGTCATCTACTTGCTAAAATACTCATATCATTTCTTGTAAATATACTCAACAAGTCAACATCTTGGTGGAGCTATTCTTATATCTGCTGTGAAATGACTCAGTAAGTCATTTACTTGCTAGGACAGTCGTACCATTTGCTATGAATTTAATCAACAAATCATCTTATACTGCTATGAAAATGACTCAATTAGTCAATATCTTGCTGGGTCTATCCTCATATCTATTGTGAAATGACATAGCAAGTGACTTACTTGTTGGTTCAGTCTTAGCATTTACTAAAAAATGATTCAACGAGTCAGCATCTTGCTGTGACTATCTTTATATCTATTGTGAATTGACTCAGCAAGTCAATAACTTATTGGGATAGTCTTAATATTTATTGTGAATATGTCTCAGCAAGTCAACAACTTGCTGGATAATCGTACCATCTGCTGTGAATTTACTCAGTAAGCTAACTTATACTTAATAATTATCTATGTAAATGTCAAATCTAATGATAAATTGAATTGTGTTAGTCCAATTTCATATTAAAAGTTAGATTCAGTAGTGATCTTATACATTGAGACGGTAGTTAAATATACAATCTATTGAGTAATTACACATGTAAGTGATGGTGATTAAGTAAATTGATTATTAGCTAGTTATCTCAATATGTTTTATAATATATGAGGTGGAGTTAGTCCAATGTCGGGTTAAAAGCTAGAATCAGTAGTGATCTTATACATTGAGATAGTACTTACACAAGTAATAGGATCATAGTTGTAGATTATACTTATTTTAGTTTATTTTTTCATTAGTTAGTACATTTTATCATGGTCATGGATGAATATAGTGATTTTAGTCTAATTCAACATTAGAAATAAGCCGATGGTAAAGATTTTGTTTAAATTTATTATAGCAAGTTGGCTAGTTGTTGAACTATTTGTAGCAATTGCTGCAAAATATCTTAGCTAGATATGCAGTTGTTGAATTTATTTTAGCAATTGCTATGAATTGTGCAGCATTTGTTGTAAAGTTAAGTAACAATTGTTGTAAAATTTGTAGCAATTGCTCAACTCTTCTATAGTAAGGTAGTTAGTTGTTATAACAAGTTGACTATAAGTTGATGGTATAAATCATATCTAGTGTTAAATTGAGTTTTGTTAGTCCAATTTCATATTAAAAGCTAGATTCAATAGTGATCTTATACATTGAGGTGGTAATTTGACAAACAATATACAATCTATTGAGTAATTGCATATGTAAGTAATGGTGATTAAGTAAATTGATTATTAGTTGGTTGTATCAATATGTTTTATAATATATGAGGTGGAGTTAGTCTAATGTCGGGTTAAATACTAAAATTAATTATGATCTTATACATTGAGATAGTACTTACATAAGTAATAGGATCATGGTTGTAGATCATACTTATTTCAGTTGATTGTTTCTTTAATTAGTTCATTTGATCATGGTTATGGATGAATATAGTGATTTTAGTCTAATTCAACATAAGAAATAAGTCGATGGTAAAGATTTTGTTTGAATTTGTTATTGCAAATTGGCTATTTTTGAACTAGTTGTAGCAATTGCTGTAAAATATCTTAGCAAATTAATCAGTTGTTAAATTTTTTTTAGCAATGGCTAAAAATGGTGTAGCATTTGTTGTAAAGGTAACCGCAACTGCTTTAAATTATGTAGCAATTGTTGTAGAATCCATAGCAATTGTTGAACTTTTCTATAGCAATGTAGTTATTTGTTATAGTAAGTTGATATAAGTTGATGGTATCAATCATATCTAGTGATAAATTGAGTATTATTAGTCCAATTTCATATTAAAAGCTAGATTCATAGTGACCTTATACATTGAGGTGATAATTAGACAAGAGATATATAATCTATTGAGTAATTACATATGTAAGTGATGGTGATTAAGTAAATTGATTATATATTGGTTGTGTAAATATGTTTTATAATATATGAGGTTGAATTAGTCCAATATTGGGTTAAATGCTAGAATTAATAATGATCTTATACATTGAGATAGTATTGACACAAGTAATACGATCATAGTTGTAGATCACACTTATTTCAGTTAATTTTTTTATTAATTAGTCCATTTGATCATGGCTATGGATGAATATAGTGATTTTAGTACAATTCAACACTAGAAATAAGTCGATGATAAAGATTTTGTTTGAATTTGTTATAGCAGGTTAGCTAGTTGTTGAACTAGTTGTAGCAATTGCTGTAACATATCTTAGCAAGTTATTCAGTTGTTGAATTTTTTTAGCAATTTTTGGAAATTTTATAGAATTTATTGTAAAGGTAGTAGCAGTTGCTGTAAATTAAGTATAGCAATTGTTGTAGACTTCGTAGAAGTTGCTTAAAAACTCTGTAGCAAATACTATATAGATATAGTTATTTCTGTAAATTATGTAGCATTTGCTATGAGATCAACAATAATTATTGAAATATTAGTAACAATTATTGTAAATGGAGTAGCAATTGCTATTAAACTGTTGATAGTTTAAGATGCAATTTCTTAATATCTAAAGCATTCGATGAAAAATGTATTCTAATAACAATAATACTGATAATATTAAATAACAATAAATATTAATTGTACAAATAATATTTTGCATAAAATTAATATGCAAAATGAAACAAATTCACAAATACCAAATAAAAGTGAGCGTACTTATGAAACATTTCAATCCGAGCATGTAGTTCTCTTGTGCCCAACCTTTTTGCATATGGAACATTTGTTCTTTTTGCTTGAAAATGATTGTACGATACTTGACCACTTCTTCTTTGCCTTTCTTCCCATCTTTTCTGCCACAATATGTGGAACGGATCGTCCTTCATCTTCCAAATAAATTTATAAATTCACTTGATTTTTTATTCTAAATGAAGACACTCTCTGTTTTTCGCCACAAGAATGCATGTAAATGATGGCGATATCTTTCGGATCACAATTTAATTCATAGCTGACAATAATTTGATTCACAAAATCCTAATTCGTGATGTCTTGATTCACAATCATCGCTATCCTATCAATCATTTCTTTGTCTTTCTAACGCTTAATAAAACGATTGTTAGACTCAACTCATTCACCATGATAATCTATTCTTAATATTATTTTGTCTCCTATTGATGATATTGAAGGAACCTAAATAAATAATAATTAAAAGAGCAACATGAGAAAACTGTACAAAAATACAATAACTATTGTATTTAATTCAGCAACTACTTCATGAGTTGAAACATCAGATGTGACAATTACTGCAGTATATTCAGCAGTAATTGAAAACTACTGCAGGAAGTGGTGAAACAATTGCTAAAAAAAATATTTCAACTATTATTCTATATCGTTCAGCAACTGCTGGACTTATTTCAGCATCTGCTCCAACGTCGCTAAAAATAGGTCAGCAACCAAGAATTATAACAATGGCGAGAACCATAATAAAAATATAAAACTCAAATAAACAACACCATATTCACTTTTATCAGTCATAATAGTGATTAAAAGTTACTTTTCAAGTAATTTCCAAAACTATATGAACAAATGCCTCAAAAATTATTTTTTTTTCTCCCAAATTTGAAGCTCCAATGTTGAAAAAATAGTGACAACAACAAGAAGAAAACTCAGAAGAAGAAGAAGAAGAAGAAGAAGTCGCGATGCTGTAGAAAAAGAACAAGAAATTTGCGGGAAAGGGGAGAGGAGAAAGGATGTCACGACCCAACTCAGGGACCGCGAATGGTGCCGATAGGGCACCGTAACAACCACTTACACTGAATCTTTACTTACGACAGCTAAGGAATTCCACAAAAATTTTGATAGAGTTTCCTCTGTTTTATTGACTAACCCACCTGCAAACAACGAACCCAACAGTACCAGATATAGTCATAAGAACAGGTATACAAACACATACGCGGGCCGACAAGGTCACCGCCGCG
>JAOTQJ010000007.1:20067609-20085696 GCA_025642045.1 Solanum sejunctum | reverse complement strand
ATCCAGTCAATACATCTCAATTGAGCCTTATGAAGGCTCTTAACATTCAATCATTCTCAGAGAGACTCTAATCATCTCATAATTCAACATCTCAATCCACAATTCAAGGATTTGAGCAATCATTTGAGATCAATTGGATAGACAAATCACTAGAGTTCATTTATGAAGACTCAAGGACTATCAAGTTCTATTAACTCATCATCTCATCATTCTCACATCTCACTCTCAATCACAATCCCAAATCATATTCCCAGTCTAGGCTCTAGACTCAATCCTACCTTCTTTCATGCAATCTTTAAAAAATCATAGATAGGGTTATGCAATACTTCAAGTATAACATTTAATTCAACTAAACAAGTTTATGATGATCATTAACATATGAAAATACATGTAAATAATCTAGTTTCAAGAAAATATTCAAGAAATCATGCATATTGACTCAAGAACCTTCAATCAACTATCTAAGACCACCTATTGGGGGCACATGAGAGGACAATCTCATGCTTTTGTTTAGCCTTACATACCTGGGGTCGAAGCTCTCCAATTCAACCATCAAGAATTTCCCAATCTTGTGTTCTTTTTTCTTCTCTCTTAAGCCCTATTTTTTAAGTATAATAAAGAAGGACTTAGAATGGAGGTTTTGACCCTATTTGATCATCAAAACGACCTAGATGGGTCATGGTTCAAGTTTAAAAGAGGTGGAAAAAAGTCCAGAATGCCCCTTCAAAGAATAAAATTTTAAAACTTGATTTAGCAAGTCAGAATGACAGATCTGCAATGAGGACCTGTCACGCATAAGTGATTTTTGAAAACTAATCCCATCAAAATTTTGAGAAAAAGTATAAGTGTGGGTGCGCTTTGGGTCTGCATCGTAAAGCTGTCACGTACCCTCACTGTTTTGGGTCCGCATTGGATTTGCATCACAGAGCTGTTGCTCACCCTCACTATTTTGGGTCTGCAATAGGTCTATGTCGCGAGCCTGTCGCATACCCTCACTATTTTGGTCAATTTTTGTAAAAATTGTTTTGACTTGATTGCTCTTAAATTGGGTCGAGATCATTTTTTGACTCAATTTTTTGCGCTAATCACAAATTCGATCTCAGATTTTCCATTTGATCTTGGAGATGCATTATGCGTACATCTCCATTCTAGAATTATTTTGGTAATTTTATCGGGTGTTACAATTTAAATATCGACCCCATTTGTTTGGACAACACACCTTCTCCTGCTCACAAAAAGCATGTTGAAGGTAGCACAAAGGTTATTGTACTTTTTTACTTAAGTCTTCTCAATGTTTCATATATGTTAACTAAGAAGAGCCCGAATAAAATTGATATCCTCTCCATGAATAATGCTGACTATATTTCTCATCAAGAGAAAGTGGGTAAGAATAATAATGACTCCTATAAATGTCGGTGTAATCTTCTTGATTGTCTATCTGATAATTTTTATGATTATTATGATAGAATTTACTCTAGTGCAAAGAAAATTTAGAAAGCCTTGCAGAGTAAGTATGATACTGAGGAAGCATCTCTGGAGTCGTTAAGAATGAAAATTTGTATTGAGAAGGAGGCAATGGGCCAAGATGAATTTGTGGAGTAGAAGAGAGCAACATCACATCGAAGTTAAATTTGTCACTTCGAATAATGTTAATCCTGATTCTAACAAAAATACTTATTTAAAGTCTAAGAAGAAAATTTTTAATAAAAAGAATGGTAGACATCCCAAGAAAAATAAGTATGAAAATAATTAAGCACAAAATCAACAATTTCAAAATACATAACTATGTTTTATCTGTGGCGAGAGTGGGAATATTGCTTGATTTTGCAGATACCAGAAACGTGGGTCTATACCTCAGGTAAACGTTACCGAAGAATATTTTATGGTAGTTATTACAGACAAATTTATGATTGAAAATGTTGATGGATGGTCGGTTGATTCTGGTGCAAACAGTCATGTATGTTATGACAAAGATTGATTTAAAAAATATATTCCTTGTAAGAAATTCAAAATCATCATGCTTGATGATTCTCACACTACTCAAGTGCTTAAAATGCGAGATGTCAAATTGTGTTTTATCTCTGGAAGGTTATTAACTTTGAAAGATGTACTTTTTACTCCTTCCATGAGAAAAAATTTGATATCTAATTTTCTTCTTAACAAAGCAGGCTTTAAACGGGTGAATCTAATCAATATGTAATTTTGAAGAAGGGTATTTTTTTAGGAAAGGGATATGCATGTGATAGGATGTTTAAATTGAATGTTGAAATGAATAGTCTCTACCCTTGTGTATATGCTTTCTTCTACTAATTTTTGACATGCTCGTTTATGTCGTATAAATGATCGATACGTGGGAATCATGAGTAATTTAGGATTAATCCTAATGGTTAAAAAGAATTTTGAAAAGTGTGAGGCTTGTAGCAAATCTAAAATCACTAAAAGACCTCATTTTCAAGTTGAAAAAAACTGATTTATTAGAATTAATTCACATTGATATTTGTGAACGTGGTGAAATTTTAACTCGTGGAGGAAATAGATATTTCATCACTTTTATTGATGATTTTTCTATGTTTACATATATTTACTTAATAAAAAATAAAAGTGATACTTTTGCGTATTTTAAAGTCTATCTCCATAAGGTTGAAAATCAATTTGGAAGAAAAATAAAAAGAATAAGAAGTGATAGAAGTCGTGAATATGAGTCAAATGAGTTTAATTCTTTTGTTAGAGCATTGAGAATAATTCATGAAACTACTCCACCTTATTCGCCTGCATCTAATGGTGTAGCAGAAAGGAAAAATAGAACCTTGGTTGAGTTAGCTAATGTCATGCTTATCGAGTCAAGTTCACCTTTAAATTTTTGAAGTGGAGCTATTTTGACTGCTCGTTATGTGTTAAATCATGTACCTCATAAAAAGTCCAAACTAACACCTTTTGAATTGTGGAAAGGACACTAGCCAAATTTGAGATATCTAAGAGTTTGGGGTTGTCTAGCTTTTGTGAGGTCAATGGATCCCAGGATTACAAAGTTGGGTAAGAAAGTTACTATTTGTGCTTTTCTTGGTTATGCTTTAAACAATACAGCCTACTAATTTTTTAACCTTGAAGATAATATTGTGATAGAACCAAGTGATGCTATTTTTCATGAAAATAAATTTTCTTTTGATTCAAAAAATAGTAGGGGTCAAAGGATTGAACAAAATATTTTGTCACTACCTAGTTCTTCTGCTTCTAATTTAAATAATAAAAGTATTGATGATGATTTTGAGTTAAGAAGAAGTAAAAGAGCTAGAGTAGAAAAAAATTTTGGTCCTGATTTTTATGTTAGAGATGACCCTCTCACTTTAATAGAAGTTTTATCTTTACAAGATGCTATTTTTTGAAAAGAGGTTGTAAATGATAAAATGAAATCACTAATTTCTAATAAAACTTGGAAGTTAGTTGATTTACCACCGGATTATAAAACGATTGGTTGCAAATGAGTTTTATCGAAAAAGTTAAAACCCGATGGATCTATTGATTAATATAAGGCTAGACTAGTTGCAAAAGGTTTTTTAAATAGCGCAGGCAAAATGAACCCATATTTTGGTAACCCCGCCCAATCCGCCCATATTTTAGTAATTTGGGCAGTGACTTTTTTACATGGGTAAAATATAGGTTTAAACTCATACTCAACCCATAGAAATATGAGTATTTATGAGTAAAATATGGGTAAACTATGATTTAATCAAATGGGTTAAGCTTCTAACTTCTTCTCACTCAAAATTCATTATGTTTTCTATTTTTTTTAATATTTTATTGACCTAAATATTTTGAAAGTACAAAAACTTATTCTCTTCAAATTTAAGAAAAGTAGTTTACCTCTAAAAAGTAGGAAAATATTTGACAAAACTCTCCTCCAATTGCAAATTACAATTCTTTTCGTACTCCACCCAATACCATGATCTCTCCACAAGCCCTTAATCCCCCACTCTTCCACCCCCAAAAGAAAAATAATTTTTTTTATAAAATCTTTTTTCTTTATAAAAAATTCAAATTTTATCATAAAAATTATAAATTCGGTTGAAAAACTTGCTACGGTTAGAAAACACACAAGAATGAGCCACTACAAATTAAGGTTATAACTTATAAGCATGAAATCAATATGAGAAAAATCGAAAGTTGAATTTAAAAAATTCAAATTTTAAAAATATATATTTTTTAATCCCAATCCAACACTTGACCCCCTCTCAGTTCGAGTGTCAAAATTGAATTTCGAATTGAAAGTTGTATGTTGGATGTCGTTAGAAGTTGAGTCGTATGATTAATTTAGAATCGGGATCGAATTCCAATTTAAAAGTCAAATCTCGCATTGGGTGTCAAATTTAATTTTATGATACAATTCAATTAAATAAAATATTTTTAATATTTTTCCTTCAAAAAATAAAGTAAATTATTTTATCCATATAGAATTTTAAAGTAGAGTACTATTTCTCACTAAAATATGGGTAAATTAGTATTTTACTCAATTCATTTTTACCCAATTAATATATGGGCGAGTTTGAATTATTACCCATTTTATATTGATCCATTTTTCACCCGCCCAATTTGACCCAACACGCTCATTTGCCACCACTAGTTTTAAGCAACTTGAAGACCTAGAGTTTTTTGGTACTTTTCCTCCAGTAACGAGAATTACATCCATTAGACTTTTAATTGCTATAACTGCAATTTTTGATTTGCAAATTCACCAAATGGATGTAAAAACTGTTTTTTTAAATGAAGACCTAAATGAAAAGATTTATATGGAACAACCCAAAAGTTTTGTTGAAGCAGGTCAAGAAAGCAAAGTATATAAACTTTTTAAATATTTGTATGGCTTGAAACAGGCACCGAAGCAATGATATAAAAAGTTTGATTCCTGCATGATTGAAAATGGGTTTAAAACAAATGAGTGTGATAGGTGCATATATCATAAGTCTTGGGATAATTCACATGTTATTATTTGCCTATATGTTGATGATTTATTAATCTTTGGCTCTAATGTGAATATTATTGATGAAGCAAAAAATATTCTTAAAAGCCATTTTGATATGAAAGATCCTGGTGAGGCAAATTTTATTCTTTGAATAAAAATAACTAAAACAAATGATGAAATTTTCCTTGACCAGTCACATTATGTTGAGAAAATTTTGAGAATATAACTTGCTTGATTGCAAGAATATTGTGACTCCTTTTTATTCAAGTGTTCACTTATTTCCTGTACAAAGTGAAAATGATGTGATAAATCAAAAGGAATATGCTAGCTTAATCGGAAGTTTGAGATATGTGACTGATTACACTAGGCCTGATATTGCACATGCGGTGGGAGTACTTAGTAGGTTTACTAGCAAGCCAGGTAAAGAATGCTATAACGAGAGTTATGAGATATTTAATAAGAACAAAAAATTATGGTTTGTTGTATAAAAAATATCTTGCTATACTTGAAGGCTTCTCTGATGCAGATTGGTACCCTCTATCAGGTAATTTCTATTCTACCATTGGTTATATTTTTACTTTGGGTGGTGGTGTTATTTGTTAGAAGTCTAAAAAATAAACTAGTATTGTTAACTCTACTATGGAGACTGAACTAATTGCTTTAGCTTCAGCTAGTGAGGAAGCGAAATGGTTGAGAGATTTGTTATTTCAAATACCTTATTTTGAAAACTCAATTCCTCCTATTTTAATTCATTGTGATAGTACTGCAGCAATTGGTAGAGTTCAAAACCGTTATTACAACAGTAAATCCAAACCTATAAGGAGGAAACACAACAATGTAAGATCATATTTGAAAAATGGTACTACTAATGTTCTTTATGTTAAATCTTGTGATAATCTTGCAGATCCTCTTACTAAGGCCTTAACAAGAGAGAAGGTCTAGAGCACATCGAGGTGGATGGGATTGGAGCCTATAAATTCTTGAGTCATATATGAGAAAACCCAACCTGGGGACTAGAGATCCTATAACTAGGTTCAATGGGAAGAACGAATCATAGGATGAATTGTTGTGAAGAATGCACTATTGTTTATTCCCTCTCTATGATGTGAGTGCATTATTTTCTGTAATGAGTTATGGAGGTTGAGTTCAAAATAAAAAATCTTAATAAAAATTTGTAGCTCATATAGGTAGAGTGTAAAATATACAGGAACACTCTTAACAAATTTCACCTATGTGAGTGTGGAAGTGGGCCACCTCCAATGAGAATTGGGCTCATTCTTAAAGACACGCATGAAACCGGGATAGCACAAGGCCATAATGTGTTGGCTAATAAAGCCCATATCAATACCTTGATTATTATTGTGAGTAGTAATATTTTATTTTTCTTAAGCAGTCATAGTTCAAGTTTGAGACCACTACAACTCTGGAGTAAAAGTTATTCTTTCAGTAAATGAAGGTTTAATGCAGACACACCTTCATTATGCATACTAGTCTTCCTTTAGCTGATAGACTCTCTATAATATTAAAAAATGAGTGGGGGATTATTATAGCATTTTTTCAATATTTAACTTTAGTGCTCCATTTTCAATATTTAATTTTAGTGCTCTATTTTACAATTTCTTATTATTATCCCTTATGATCCTTTTATAATGCTCCATTTTCTATTTTTTATTATTTTTTATGTTCACTTGGAGCAATTATTATGGCATTTTTATGCCTATATAAATGGAGTATTGTGCTCATTTTCAAGGATGAGCTTTTAACTCAATTTAAAGTATAGATAAGAGAGCAGAAAAACGAAAGGAAAAAACTTTCAGGCAGTGAGCAAAACAAGAAAATATAATTTGTTTACATAATACTATTTGAGAGTTTTATTAGCTGAAGGGGGGTGTTTCATTGTGTAGAGCTTAAAACTCAATCTTGTTTAGAGTTGCTAAGTTACACACTTTGTGTGAAAAGACTGTTGTATCCTGGAGGGGATAGGTCGATAAGAATATTGTTGGACCGGTGAAAAATATTTTATTTTATCGCAGTGGACTTAAATCTCCTTAAAGAGAGTGAGATGTCCGCGCCTCAGCCTAAAGAATTTAAATTCTTCATTTTTAATTTTCAATAATAATTTTGTAATATTACTGCAATTTCACCAACAATATTCATTGTACTAGAATAGAATGTCTAATATTGTTTCTATAATAATTAGTAGCTTTAAATGAAGAAAGAGAAAAAAATTATACAAAACCAATCGATTTGTCGATTGCTTATGTCAAAAATATTTTTTTTGGCACATGCCAAGACAAAAACTGAGTGCGGAAAAGACAAGCATTTAATGCACCTAGTGGACATTTATTACACCTATTTTTTGACTAGACATGTTTTGCTTTATATATTTTTTATTTAATTTCCTTTTTAGTTGTGCATTCTTGTAAATAAGGGTTGACATTTCTTTGTAAATAAATTTTGGTGACATTTTAAGGCAATATTTTCTCTGAAATTGTATAGTTTGATTTTTTTTTTTCCCTTCTTAAACGACTAACCAAATGATGTGTAGTACTATATTGGCTTTTATGCAGTGATAAGCTTCCTTCAAATCAACGATCGACTCTCTATAATAACTCAACTCTATTTTTATCCCAAAACACAAAACCTTCAATAATTTTAATAACTTAACCAACGATTCACCAAAACATACATTAAACACATAAATTTTAATAGCATTCTAGTGGTTTGTTGAAAGAAAAGTATTATTTAGGTGGAGATACAAGTCGGGAGGCGAAAAAAAAGATAAAAATATTTATTGTTGTAGTTTATGGTAGTTGCTAATACATATTGCTCTTGAAAAGTATGATTCTTTTACAAATCAAGTGTTATGATTTATTACACATATACTAGGGTGAAACTTCCCTTAAATATTAAATTAAATTAAGCAGGTTAAAATATAAGACTCTGTGGCCCAATGGATAAGGCGCTGGTCTACGGAACCAGAGATTCTGGGTTCAATCCTCAGCAGAGATTCATAAATTTTGTTTAGTTAATTTTCTTTCTGAGCTTCACAAGATTTATAATATAAATTAAATTAGATAATTTTATGGTTAGCTACTCAAGTCAAATAATTGAAGGAAGCAAAATTTGACAAACTACCATCCTTTTCTTTTAAAAAAAAACAGGAAGAAGAATTATTGTGAGGTTTTGGAAGATCCTGTCAATGTAATCTATTTTTTTTATTTATTTAAGAAAATAGACATCTATTAAACCAATGAATGGAACTAAACGATGGAAAACTATGAAGTTAAATGGAGAAAAGAGGAAAAAAACACCTCGCCTATGAGCTAAGTTTGTCTTTAGTTATACTATAGGTGTCACTACCAATGTTGCACCACACTTTAGACAAGGAAAAACAGAAAACTATTAGTCAAGGAGCTTAAAAGACCTCCGCATTATTTAGCTTACATATACTGACCATGCGATGTGAAGAATTTTTATTGAAATTACATGGGAACTAAGTGAAAAATCACTTGAGATAGCATAAAAGGTAAAAAGAAATGCAGTATTATTGGAGTCGATCAAACATCTTCTTATCCAAAGTTCACTAAAGAATGAAACATAAACAAAGGCTATCCAATACATCAAAAAAATGCTATACAAACAATACACTTCTAGTAAATGACTATAATGAATTATATCATCCTAGATAATGACTAGTTGTTTTGCACATACAACTCCTATTCAAGCTATCATTCAATTCTGATTCTGATGCTTAATCATGTACAATAAGCCAATTTTTGGAACTCCTATAACTATAGACAAACAGTATAGTTTCAGTCGACGACAGCTTTTGATGATTTCCCACCAACTCTTTCTTTAAGATCCTGTGGAATCCTTACCTTGCTGCTAAAAGTCAGATGAAATAGAAAATGAAACTCAGGTGTTGCAGCAGTTAGGAGGTTTCAAATGGATTGTCGGTTGCATGCTTCACATTTCTAATCGCGAATTATGATTCCTCATGGCGCATAATAAGAAAGAGTCTTTGTCTTCTCTAAAGCAATCATATTAAACCTGGAGATCCTGCCTTCTAGAATCAACTTCCTCAGAACACAATTCATCTTCTTCTTCATGCTTAGGTGATTCCCCATTTGAATTACATAGTCGAGTTGATAATGTAGGGGATGAAGGTGTGTAATTACCTGCATTTTTTTGGTAGTGATTTTTATGCTAGAGAGAAAAGAACATCAGGTTTTCATAAACATTAGGATGATGAAAAGTGCACCTCTGAAAGAGGAACTTCTTTCCACATCTTTGGTAACGTGCAACAAGATGGTCCCAGAGAGCACAACGATGAAACCACATATTTCTGATATAATGCTTCCTACATTCTGGCCATCCCAGTCCTACACAATGTAGCATGAATAGATCGATAAGCATGGATGGCTTCATAGTTTTGGACAAGTACTCATGGTTTTCCTTTCCCATTCCACATAATGTAGTAGTTGTTGGTATTTCCAAGTCAAGAGATTGTGTGAGTGTCCATGGCATTCGAAGGCGTAAAGTTTGGGATAAGTTCCCAAGAAACAGATGAACTCTAATTGTACTCATCATTCTCTAGAAACAAGCTCAAAGCGAAGCAACAAGAAGGAAAAAGATGCTACACCTTAAACATGATGACACTGGCAACAATTGTTAGTGTGGTGAACATAACATAGTATATAGGAGAGACAACAGCAGTATTGAAGGTATCAAGGGCCTGAAACATGGAAAGCAAAAAAAGAAAAGGCGTTAAAGTGGAGAAATGATTGATCAGCTTTTTTCATGATAACAGCTAAATATTGCTAGACGAAGGTAGAGGCAAAATAGTCTGCTCTATATATCACTTTACCCTAGAAACCAGGCATCAGGATGATAAAAGAACAATGCTATCACACCATTTAAGATTGACTCCCTATAGGAAAGAAATTCAAGAATAACTACCACATTTTCAAGAAGAGGCTGCATAAACTATCCGAACAACCACAAAGTTTTCCTGGAACTCAACAAGATTGAGCTGCAATATACACAACAAAGTAGGACACTTAAGAAATCCATGATCAAGCAACTAAAGTATGTCTGAAAGGTGAAGCAGCTTCTCAAGATTGACAAAGAAAGAAAACCTAAAACATGACTTATGTAATAAGAAAACAACAACAACAACAACAATAACATACCCAGTGGAATCTCACAAGTGGGGTCTGGGGAGGGTAGAATGTACGCAGACCTTACCACTACCTCATAGAAGTAGAGAGGCTATTTCCTGGGAAAAACCTTCATAAAATCAATAGCATCTAGAAGCTAATTTGAAAACTCTTCAATCTCTCTTTCAAAAGAAGGAAAAAGAAAAATATCTAATCAGACCTGCTAAACTTGCAAATAGTTATTGGATTGCCAATATTATCCACAATCCTAGACATATAGGAAATCTAAAATATTCCAGTCAGCAATATAATCTTGAAATTAACATTTCAGATACACTTTTAAGCTAAATATACTAAGAAATCAAGACACCCTTCAAACTAAAGACTTGATACTTCCATAAAATGGACTACCCCCAAGCAATTAACTCATCTTAAAGTGTTAAAATTGCTGCAATAAATGCAGAACAATATTAGGCATTTTAAAATCTTCATCTTGAATCTGTTTCCTCAAGAGATATATGGCATAAATTTGTCAACCTTCGTGAAATTCTTCTGTCGCTTCTTCATTGTTAATGTACTTGGTCAATATCCTTCAGTATATTACAATGACAAGGACAGAATTAGGATTATCAACAGAAACATATAAACTACTATCATGACAAACGGTTTCATTTTGATAAAAAGCAACTAATCAGTTGCACCTTACATAAAAATTCACTTGCATGAAGCGGTTTTGGCATTGTTTGAGGGATGTTCTATGTTCAATTATGGTATTTGGGAATATGGAAGAAGAAAAAACTCAAACATATAATCTTTACTGATCAAAATAATAGTATATTTGGTTCTATTCATCATTAGCAATAATCGGAAAGCATAAACTTCTTGAGAAAGTCTATCTCTCATGCTTGCTATGTAGGAAATTAGAGTTCCTTGCATTAGGGCCTCCTAAAACAAAGGATCAAAATGGCCACTTATTAATGGAATTCCTTGTCAGTTTTCTGTATACTCGTTCAGCTGTAGGCTTCAAAACACATCGTAAGCTAAACCGGTGCTGACAATAGCTAAATGGCAATTGGCACATACAATATGCCAATTTGCTTCTCGTGGATTTTTATAACACTTTTGTGCAAAAATGAGATATTCCACTTGTCTCCTGAACTAAATTCTTGGAGGAAAATCATTTTCTGCTTGATGCCGCTTACTAGATTTCTCGTTTGTTAATTTCCTGCCTTGGTGGGAGGGAGATAAGGATATCTCCCCCTCTTATTCAAAAGAAATGAGATTATTGCGAATACACATTAACTAACCAAATTTGCCCGACATAGAGGCAATCAAGAAATCCACATAAGTGAATATATAACACAGTAAATAGTCTACTGATAAATAACAAGACAATAAACGAGAGCTTTTGGCAGTGCAGAATATGGCTTTGTACAGATTAGAGCATGCCTTCTGTTTTTGATTAACTTTTGGAGCACCCACGAGGTTACTGTTAGTATAGCTGAAAATCACATTTTCCTGTCAGTAAACTAGTATTTCATATACTTCTTGTATAGGGTGTTAACCCACAACACCAATAAACTGTTGCTTCATTGAAAAAGAAAAAACCACAATAAAGGGAGACCCAAAAAAAAAAAAAATTGAATAGTAGAGAAGTTTCATCGATCTTTGCTGCACATACTAATGAAAGAGGCAGCAAAGATTTGCATAAAACTTATATATCACCCAGACTGAAAAGGAATTAAGTGTCTTATATATCAACCAGATTGAAAAGGAAGTGTCATAAGTGGCCAATTCTTTCTTTCCAAGATGATCAAGATGAATCAAGACGAGACTAATATACAAAAAAGAAAGACTTCATATTAAGAAAAAACATTACTCAGGACATACTTAGAACTTCCTTTAGGCTTGAGAAATTAGGAAGTTATGGGGGGAAAGATCAGGCGAACAGAAATATTCTCACGAAACTAAATCTAATACCATATAAACGTAAATCCAATAATATATGCAGTGTAATCCCACAAGTAGGGTTTGGAGTGAGGGCTTTGGTATGTACCGAGCCTTACCTCTACCTTGGGAGGTTGAGAGGCGGTTTCTAAAAGATCTTCAATTCAAGTAAAGCATATCAAATCAAGCATGAAAAGGAAATACAGTAGTGAAGAAGTCGTGTTGAAACTTGAAAACAAGGAAGAAAAAAATAGTAGCAACAACAAATAACGACAATTGAATCAAAAGAAGCAAATAATAATAAAATCAACGAATAAGATAGTAGGAGAATGATAATAATAAAATGGATAAGGAAAACAACATAACGCTCAACTACTTACTAACCTTTTACCCGGATCCTGGACTTCCATATTCTCCCATCTAAGGTCATGTTCTCGGCAAGCTGTAGGTGTGCTATGTCCAATTGGATCACATCTCCCAATACTTCTTCGACCTACCTCTACCTCTCATCGGCCTACAATAGCCAACCTCTCAGATTTCTTCAACCAGGCATCTGTGTATCTCCTCTTCACGTATTCAAACCATCTCAAAATCGCTTGCCTTATCTTGTCCATCACAGAGGTCACTCCCACATTTTTCCAAATATCTTTGCTCCTAATCCTCTCTCAGTATGCCTATACATCTATCTCAATATCCTCATTTTCACAACTTTCATCTTTTGGACATGCGATTCTTGATTCACCAACACTCCTCCCCATAAAAACCAATTTATAAAACTTACTACTTGGTGACACATTCTTATCACACAAGACACCACATTCAAGCCTTTATTTCATCCGCCCCACTCCAGTATGATGTGTAGCATCATCATCAGTCTCCCCATTTCCTTAGATTATAGACTTAAGATACTTGAAACTTCCTCTTTCGGAGATGACTTATATATCATTCCCCACTTTCACATCTGCCTCATGGATTACCTCATTGAACTTGCTCCAAGTACTATGTTTTTAGTCCTACTTAACTTGAATTCTCTAGACTCCAGGGTTTGTCTCTGAATCTCTAGTCTATCATCAGCTCCGCCTCGGATCTGGTCAATCAATACTTTGCCAACAACAAACAACATACACCATGGCATCTAGGTTTGGATATGCCACATCAATTCATCAATCACCAAGGAAAACAAGAATGGGCTAAGAGATGATCCCTGGTGCAACTCCATCACGACTGAAAAGTGCTCCAAGTCTCCTCCCACTGTCCTTACCCGATTCTTGACTCCATTTTACATGTCCTTGTTTCCCCTAATATAAGCTAGGGGAACAACTCTAACCTCCAAACATCTCCATAGATCTCCCCTAAAACTTTGTCATATGTTTTTTCTAGGATGATAAACACCATATGTAAGTACCTCTCCTCTCTACTCAACCAATCTCCTTACGAGATGAATAACTTGTGGTTAAATTCCCTAACATAAATCCAAATTGGTTCTCGGTAATAAGCACACCCTTCCTTACCCTCATCTCCACCCTTTCTCAAACTTCTATAGTATGGCTGACAACTTGATACCATACAACAACAACAGCAACAACAACATACCCCATGGAATCCCATAAGTAGGGTCTGGGGAGGGTAAAATGTACGCAGACCTTACCACTACCTCACAAGGTAGAGAGGTTGTTTCCTGGGAACCCTCGTCTCAAAAGCCCATAAGCAAAATAAACTAGATATGGAAAAAAGGAAAAGGAAAAGAAAAGGAAACAGAAAGAACGATAACCACGAAAAGCACATGATAGTGTGTAAATACAAAAAAATCAACATATATATGACATATAATGACAACATAGGATATGAAATCACAACTAATCCTACTACCCTACTATACCCCAAGGCCAGACATCTACCTAATCCTACTAACCTATTAGCCTGCTACTCTAAATATCACCCTTATCATTGTACAATGACTCATTGTACTCCACCTCCATTATTCAAGCATTTTTATGCCCTAAAAATGACGTTAAGCAACCCAATTAGCCACTCCATTCTTGTTTTGCCATCGCTATTCCAAAATTTCACCAGAAACTCGCCTGCTTTGGTCACCCTCCCCTTACTCATCTTACAAATATCTCCTCAAATTTTATGCTCCTACAATACCCAAAATCTTGATGAATATTAGAGTGTTCTAATCACACAACATAATATTCATGTCCCTCTCTTAATCCAAAAGTTTATGGAAGAATGGCTGACATTTCTATCTAATGTGTGCCTCTTCCACCAATATTTTGTCTTCCTCGTTTTTTATGCACTTCACTTGGTCCTGATCTCGGGTCCTCCTCTCTCTCGCCTTAGCAAGCCTATACAACTTCTCATCCCCATTTTTATCTTATCGTTCTTTGTACAACTGTTCAAAACCTTTCATTTTAGCTGTTGTAATCGTTAACTTTGCTTCCTTCTTCGCGGCCTTATACCTCTCCTTATTTGTCTTCTTTTTTCTGTCTTTACTCTTTGGCTTCCACTTTCGCTAGGACCGCTCCATTCCCACCACCAATCCCTAGATGTCTACCGGTGTTACCTTTCAAGACCCTAACACCTCTCTAGCTACATCCCTAACGCAATTAGTTTTCATATCTCACATATTGTTTGCATCTCACTTCTCCAAAGCCATCACCATCAATTTCTCCCCATCTTAGAGCTCAGATAGTAGTCAAGCCACCTTATTTGATCCATTCTAGGTCATAATACAAAGACCTCTTCTTCCTCTTCCTCTTAATCTTTAAATTAACTGTCAAGAACTTACGTTGGGTTGTAAGATACTCACTTGGGATAACCTTATAGTCCTTACATAGGCTTCTATCACACTTCCTAAAAAGTAAGTAATCGACCAGAGTCTCCAACTCTCAGCCTAGCGGCTCCTTTGCCACCCCTGCCCCTAACCCCACCTGAGGACATACCAAATAAATGTAAATAGAAAAAAATTGAGCCAAAACTTGATGAACCAGGCCTAGAGCAAGGATCACATTAATGACAGATTCTTTCTCTTAGTATTGTTGATATTTTCATCAGTTAAATATCAGTAAGAGAAGTACTAACACGAGTATTTGTTCAAAATGCTTACCTAACTCCATGTAGTGTTACAATTTCCACTTTGTATCCTAGTTCTTGTACAAATGAATAAATAGGAACGACACAAGATCCATGATAAAAGGAGTGGAGGTCAAAAAGGAACTTCTCAAGAAACGATGGGCAGAAATGAAGGAAACAAGAAATTTAAAGAAAGAGAGCATGCCAACTTTTTTATCAGAAAATTTTACGGCGTTCTTAGAATTTCAAAGGATGAATTAACAGTTCAATTTAAAAAGTGGATTCATAACAAAATGTGTTCCAATAAAAATGGTTAAAATAGCAGCTACTCACCTTATTGAGGTAGTTCATCTGTGTAACGACACAAACTGCCACAACAAACATAAAAACCCATGTTTCCGGATAGATCAGCTGGTTTTTTCCCTCAACAGTTAACTTGAGTGAAGTACCAAGGGCTTTAACACTCATAACCTGCACAATAAACAAAAACAGAGGGGCATAAATTCTAATGCACCTATGCAAACAATTACAGAGTTTTTGGTTACTGACAAACAGAAGATTTTTGGTAGTTATGCATTTATATGATAGACCACAAGGCAAGAAAATTCGATTCAAAGTTTTACCGAGAGAGATCCCATCAATGAGCAGATTCCAGTGAAAACAAGGACATTTGAGTGTCCACATTGAGGAGCAAAGTAGAATACAAGAATGAAAACCAAGACAATCACCGATCCCATGTAGAGCAAAAATGCTGGAATAAAAGGGAAATGAAGTTAGAGAGTGTAGATGGTCCAAGAGGATTTGGTCATAATAGAGACATATCACCTTTCTGAGTTGCCATATACCATATTTCTTTGACAGAAGTGATAGGATGCTCCTGTGGTGCGTGAACAACTATCACGACAGAACCAGCAATGCACAGCACACAACCCAAAATTCCAAGTGGATGCAACTTTTCCTTCAAAATAATCTGAGCCAATACAGCACTACAAGAGTTTTTGGCCATAAAACTGGTTAGGCAGCCAGAAGCATGTCTCAACTCTTACGACATAAAAAATGATACATGCTGTTACAAGATTACACACCTGACAATAATACTCAATGCACCCAGAGGGGTGACAAGAACCGCTGGAGCAAAAGCATATGCCAAAAAATTCGCAATCTCTCCAACTATCACTATGAAAAGCAAAGATAAAAAAACAAGAAAATTCTATGGACGGTCAGCCAATGGCCAAGAAAGAAAGCACTAGACCTAGGGCACGCCTTATTTTTGTTGGGCGAAACTCATGAAACAAATCAGAAGCACCAATCAATCATTGAATTCAACTTCCTAGATCAAATTATCAACAAATTCTATTCAAATATACACTTCTACCAATCCATTCTAGCAGCAGGACTTTATCAAACATTGAAACACATAAACAAATGTTGTAACTAAAGATACAGGAAAACAGAAAACAAATAATAACAACATACCCAGTGCAATACACAACTGGGATATAGGGAGATACTGTGTCTGCAGTCCTTAACCTTACTAGGAAGTAGAGAGGTTATTTCTGATAGAACCACAGGTACTCAAAACAAAAAGGGGGAAAACTTACTTGTGATCATTCCAATCCACCAGAGGGGCTCCATTAGATATGAATACCCACCAACACCTACAAAACAAACCCAAGAAAACTCAAACCAGATTCATACAACAGAACAAGCAACAAGAAGATGAAAAGATGAAAACTTTAGAGAACTCCACATACCAGCTCTAACACCAGAGACTACAGCAGCTCTTCTAAGGCCTTTTTTCTTGATAATAAAACTTGTCCCTATGAACACACTTGAAAGAAGAGCCAAAATGATACCTGTCAAATTATCTTTAGAGAAAACCATGATTAAAACTTAATCTTTCTTTTTTTTCCTCCTCCTCCTTTTCTTCATGGAAATCTGAAAATCATCAGTTTTTCCTTAATGGGTCATCAAATCTGAACTCAAATCATTAACAAAAATTATTTTTTTTGTAACAGTTGTTGTTCTTGAATAGGATTTTGCATATTGCATGTGTTGCAAATCTGTCAGAAGTCAGATCCAGCTCATTATTCACAAATGGGTCCAAAGATGTCTGACCCTCAAATGTAAATCAGCCTTAGATCAAAGTATTCTTGATTCCTGATTATTCTTTCTGGTCCATTTCATCACATGCGATTTTATGTTCAATATATTAACCAAGAGTTTATACTTGGAAAAAAGGCATAATATATGAATTAACTTTTAATTTTGCTTCAAATTATATCTTGAATCTCTAACTTTTAAAATGCACAAAAACATTTCAACTAACTTATTCTTAATCATTCACATGAACTAGATGAAATTTAAGCACGTGAGCTCCCTTTTTACGCCCAAAATAATTAAAAAAAAGATTAAAATGACTATTTTATCTTTATATATATCCTTATATTTCAATTGAAAATACTATTTTTCTTTTTCTTTCTATCACTAATTTTCAAGAGTTCTTTTTTCTAGTTTTTTATATGAAATAATTTCATAATTTAAAATATTTTTTTAAAATAAATATTTAAATTCTATTTTGGGAGGTGGGCGTAGGGGTAGGACATTGGGGTAGGGTGGAATAAAAAGTTAAAATTTTTATTTGAATTTTTGTAAGGGAAAATTTTTTATTATTATTATTTTTTGTATGGGGTGGGGTGAGGCTGGAGCCCCAAGGCAGAGTAAAAAATTAAAATTTATAAAATTTAAATTTTTGATAAAATAAAATTTAACTTTCTTTGTATTGGGGTGGGGTGTGGATGGTTGGGGCATTCGCAGAGGAGTAAAAATATTAAAATTTTCAGAATTCAAATTTTTCATAAAAATATCTTTTTTTGTATGGGGTGGTGAAGGTGGGGGGAGGGGCTGGGGGGCTGGGATGAGGATTCGAGGTGCAATAAAAAAAAT
>JAOTQJ010000007.1:20047981-20067509 GCA_025642045.1 Solanum sejunctum | reverse complement strand
CCAGTCATCGAGATATGAATTTTGACTCTTTAACAACCAACTCTTCATATGAAGTGCAAGAACAGAGAATCGAAGACATGCTCCCAACATCTTTGGCCAACATAATGCCATAATCCAAACTCAGTATTCGAAGCTGTTTTCAACAAGGAAACCAAGACTCGCATTTGAAGAGTTAATTCTCCAGTCACGAAACAGGAAACAAACATTATTTTAAAGCTTTGGAACTAATCGCATCCCAACATAGTCAATGACACCAATCCACTGTGTTGACTTAAAAACATCCTTTAGTCAGCTAATGACATCACAAATAGTTACAAAAATGTATTAACGACCAAACAATAACAACATCATCGCATCCGCCTGTCATGATAGGCTATCTCCAGTCAGAAAACAAAATACAGACAGAAAAGTTGTGACACATTTTTTTAAACCTTACCCTCAAACCGAGTTACGAAACTTTAAATGAAGAACGAGATTGGGGTATTACCTTTGTCGGGGCAGCGAACTAGGACGACGACGAACTCGACATGGCTTCGACAGGTTTCACGGAATCGACTTAGATTTTCTGGGAGTTTTAATTTTTTAATTTTTTTCTCTGCAGCAATTTGTGGATTTTTAATGGTGTTCTTTGGTTTTTTCCCCCATTCACCGCCCATTTTTGGGATTCATGACTGAGGGATTAATTAACCCCAAAATTAAGGCAAGATTGGGAAAGTAACAGATAGATTCGATAAGAGTACGAGTTTTGGGGATTTCGAAACACGCGTGAGAGACAAGGGGAGAAGAACGTTGGGATGTTGTCGGGTGAATGGCGCCGGTATTTCTGGTCTTTGATTGCTGTTTTTGTTTTTTGGTCGCTGGTGCAGTTGACGGCTTTTAGAAAGGAAAACGCGAATGGGAGAGGAAGAAAAAGTGGGTGAGGCGGATGGAAGGGAGTGGCGGCGGCGACGGGTGAGGGTTTCTCTGGTTTTTGGTCGCTGAAAAGGGAATGGAAAAATAGAGAAGAAGGGTTGGGGAAAGAGAGAGATATCGGGCGCGTGGCCCTCACGCGCCCGTAATTATTTTTATTTTATTTTATTTTAAAAATAATGGGTCAAAAATCGTCAAAAATAAAATAAAGCTCGGTGATTATTTTGACACCTTGGAGGGTAAAAATTGGGTGTCAACAACATCTCTGAAAAGAATTATTTGTCATGGATTCTTGATGCTGAGATTCATCTTGTCGCTAAGCGTCTTGGTGATACTATAATCGAAGGAAATAAAGCATCGAGTCAGGGTAAAGTGAAGGCAATTGTTTTCCTTCGTCATCATCTTGATGAACGTTTGAAGGTTGAATACTTAATGGTGAAAGATTCACTTGAATTGTGGATCAGCTTCAAAGGAAGGTATGACCACCTTAAGACCACGATATTGCCAAGGGCTCGTTATGAGTGGATGTATCTACAGTTTTAAGATTTTAAAATTGTAGTTGAATATAATTCTGCTATATATAGTATCACTTCCCAATTAAAATTATGTGTGAAAGTTATAACGGATGAGGACATGTTAGAAAAAATATTAACCACTTTCCATGCCTCAATTATGATATCACAGCATTAATACCGTGAGAAAGGTTTTAAGAAATATTCTGAATTGATCTCATGCCTACTGGTGGCTGAGCAACATAATGCCTTATTAATGAAAAATCATGAGGCTCATCCCACTGGAACTGCTCCGTTATCGGAAGCAAATGTGGTAGAAGCACATGGTCAGTCTGAAATAAGACATAATTAGGGCCAGGATTATGTGCTTTAATAATCAACGTGGTGGTGGTCACCATAAAAGGGAGAACAATACAAGTTCTCAAAGGAATTCTTTAAAAGGCAATTGTCATCGCTGTGGAATGAAAGGCCACTAAAAAAAATGAATGACGAACGCCTGAACATTTTGTTAGGCTTTATCAAAATTCCTTCAAACAGAAGGAAAATAAAGTTGGTGCTTCTTCCAGTGCTCGAATAGAGTCACACTTGACTCTTGAAAATAATGAGGCAGGTCCTTCACAAATTTATAATGATAATATTAAAGCAAATCTGGTTTTGAAGAATGATATTTTTAGTGATCTCAATGACCTTGCTCATCTGGATGTTGAAGATTCTTTTGGGGATCATAACTGATATTTAATTTTATGATGTATAATCTTTGTTCGTATGACTTTTACTTCTATTTTGAAATTTAAAATTATTATAAAATAATATTTAAGTTTTCTTACAATATTATTAATTATCTTATTTCTTATAACGAACTTTTATTTTGTGAAGATAAAAATTCAATCTTTAATTGAATCCAAGATGAGTAATGGAGAAATATGCCTTCTGGATAGTGCCACAACTCACACTATATTAAAAGAAAAGAAATATTTCTTTCATTTGGTTATGAGAGGAGTCAGTGTTAAAACAATATCTGGTAGTACTAAAATAATTGAAGACTCTAGAAGAGCAGCCTTATTACTTCCTGGGGGAACATTATTGATTGTTCGCAATGCTTTATATTATAGTAAGTCTCAAAGAAACTTGTTAAGTTTCAAGGTTATTCGCCAAATTGGTTATCATGTTGAAACTGCAAATGAAGAAAAGGTTGAATACCTTTATATTATTACAATAAATAATAGAAAGAAAGTTGTACATGAAAAATTACCTGCACTTTCTACTGGGTTGTACCATACAATTATTGGTACAATTAGTAAACAAAAGGTTTACTAAAATTGTAATGATTTTATTATTTGGCATGATCGATTGGGGCATCCCAATTATAATATGATGCACAGAATTATTGAGAATTCACATGGGCATACGTTGAAGAATCAGAAAATTCTTCAATCTAGAGAATTCTTTTGTGCTGCTTGTTCCCAGGAAAAATTAATTGTTAAACCATCAGCATCTAAGGTTGGGTTTGAATCCCCGGCATTTCTTGAACATATACAGGGTGACTTTTGTGGGCTAATCCACCTTCATGTGGACCATTTAAATATTTTATGATCTTGATAGATGCATCTACAAAATGGTCACATGTGTGCTTATTATCAACTCGCAATATGGCTTTTACGAGGTTATTGGATCAAGAGCACAATTTTCAGATTATGCAATAAAGATAGTTCATCTTGATAATGTTGGTGAGTTTACATCTTAGGCATTTAATGATTATTATTTATCCATTGGGATAACAGTTGAGCATCTTGTTGCTTATGTTCATACTCAAAATGGTCTAGTAAAGTCATTAATTAAACGTCTTCAATTGATAGCTAGACCATTGTTGATGAGGACAAAGTTATCTATTTCAATGTGGAGGCATGCCATTTTGCATGCAGCAATACTTGTGCGCATAAGGCCAACCAATTATCATGATGTCTCCCCATTACAGTTGGCTTTTGGTCAGGAGCCAAACATTTCCTATCTTAGGGTCTTTGGTTGTGTGGTATATATTCCAATTGCCCCACCACAACGCACAAAGATGGGTCCCTAAAGAAGGTTGGGAATATATGTTGGGTATGTCTCATTCTATTATAAAATATTTGGAGCCTAGAACTGGAGATTTATTTACGCTAAGGTTTGTCGATTGTCATTTTGACGAATCAGTATACCTAATATTAGGGAGAGAACATAAACAATTGAAAAATGAGGCAGATCAAAATTCATTGTCATTATCTCATTTGGATCCTCAAACAAGTCAATGTAAGCAAGAGGTTCAAAACTTGATTTATTTGCAAAATGTTGCAAATCAACTACCGAATGTATTTACTATTCTTTCAAGGGTTACAAAATCGAATATTCCGTCTGTTAATGTTCCAATTCGAATTGATGTCCCATAGGACAGACTGTTCAGGCAAATGAGTCTAGATCACACTTAAAACGTGGAAGTCCAATCGGTTCCAAGGATAAAAATCCTCAGCAAAGAAAGGGGATAAATGATCATACCGAGGCAATGGGAGCCTCGAGAAATAACAAATGGTGACATCACCGAAAAGGTTCAGGTACCTGAAAATAATAAAAATAACAAAAATGAAGAAATCACAATAAGTTATATCTCTATAGGGAAAAGGTGGAACCAAAATGATATTGTGGTAGATAATATTTTTGCTTATGATGTTGCTACTGAAATAATGTAATAAGATAAGGATCTTGAACTAAAATCTGTCAATGAATGTAGACAGAGAAATGACTGACCAAAATGAAAGGAAGCAATTCAAGTAGAATTGACTTCGCTTGAAATACGTGAAATTTTTTGATCAATAATTCGAACACCTGAAGGTGTCAAGCCAATGCGGTGCAAATGAATTTTTGTGAGAAAGTGAAATGAAAAGAGTGAAGTCGTAAGATACAAAGCACGACTTGTGGCCCAAGAATTTTTGCAAAGGCCTGGCATTGATTATGAGGAGACATATTCTCCTGTGGTAGATGCAATTACCTTTAGGTACCTAATGAATTTAAGAGTTCATGAAAAGCTTGAAGTGCACATGATGGACATGGTCACTGCCTATTTATATGGATCATTGGACCACGATATTTTTATGAAAATCCTGAAGGATTCAAAGTACCTGAAGCATATATTGATTATCAAAAAAATTATTCAATAAAGCTTCCGAAATTCTTATACGGATTGAAATAATCAGGTCGAATGTGGTATAATCGCCTTAGCGAGTATTTGCTAAAGGGAAGAGTTTAAAAATGATCTAATTTGTCCTTGTGTCTTTATGAAAAGGTCTAAATCTGAATTTATCATAATAGCTGTATATGCTGATGATTTGAATATTATTGGAACTCCTGAAGAGCTTTCAAAGGCAATAAAATATTTGAAAAAGGAGTTTGAAATGAAAGACCTCGGAAGGGCAAAATTTTGTTTTGGTCTACAAATTGAACATTTTGCCAATGAAATATTTGTCCATGTATCAACATATACTGAGAATATCTTAAAGAGATTTTACATGGATAAAGCACATCCATTGAGTACCCCAATGGTTGTGAGATCTCTTGATATTAATAAAGATCTATTTCGACCTCATGAAAATGATGGAGAGCTTTTGGGTGCTGAAATACCATATCTTAGTGCAATTGGTGTATTGATATATCTTGCTAATAATTCTAGACCAGATATAGCCTTCGCTGTAAACTTGTTGGCAAGATTTAGTTCTTCTCCAACTCGAAGGCACTGAAATGGAGTTAAGCATATATCGAGATACCTTCGAGGTACCACTAATATAAGGCTATTTTACTCAAATGAATCAAAGTCACAGTTGATTGCCTATGCAAATGCAGGATATTTATCTGATCCTCATAAAGGTTGATCGTAAATAGGCTATTTATTTACAAGTGCTGGTACAACAATATCATGGTGTTCAACAAAACAAACTTTGGTCGCCACTTCTTCAAATAATGCATAAATAATAGTCATTCATGAAGCAAGTCGAGAATGCGTTTGGTTAAGGTCAATAACTCAACACATTCAAGAAGCATGTAGTCTTTCTTTGAGAAGAAATATTCTAACAATATTATATGAAGAACAATGCTGCATGTATAGCTTAACTGAAGGGAGGATATATTAAAGGAGACAGGACAAAACATATTTCACCGAAATTCTTTTTCAGTCATGATCTTCAAATGAAGGGAGAAGTAGATGTTCAACAAGTTCGCTCAAGTGATAATTTAGGAGATATGTTTATCAAGGCATTATCAATCTCTACTTTTGAAAAATTGGGATTATTAAGTGATGTTTTCATCAGGGGGAGTAAATATGCACTGCACTCTTTTTTCCTTCATTAAGGTTTTTGTCCCACATGATTTTTCCTGTTAAGATTTTTAACGAGGCAACAACTGATGCATATTAAGGTCACATAGAACCTTCATTTTTCTTGAACAATTAAGGGGGAGAGTTGAAAATAATAATTGTTTCCACAAATTATATAACAATATAGTGGAGTGAATTATTGAATTAAGGTGAGACCCACCACATATGTATGTGTAATAATGACTATATAAAGCCATGATGTTAAGGAAAATTGACACATGGAAATAGAAGAAGAATATTACATTTACAAATAAATTCTTAATTCTCTCTCACTCTCCATATTAATCAAATTTAGTATATAACAATATACTGCCATAGATTATTCCCCTTTCAGTTCTTCCATCTTTAATATTCATTCTAATTAATTCAAATCCTATTTCATAATACCTAGAAGTTTTTTCCTTATTTTTTTTATTTTTCACGTGTTTTCCTTTTATTTTTTTAAACTAATTTCTTTTTACACCAAGTATATTTTAGTTAAAAAAGCAAGTTAAGCTGACATAACAATTAATATTATTTTCTTTAAATTCAAAAAGTGAAAAAGAAAGTGAAAAAAATATGAAACAAAGAGGGTGTATAATATACAGAAACCTGATAATCAAATTAAAATTTGGAAAAAATTATAAAATAATATCCAGCATCACTTAACACAAATCGATGAAGAAAGTGAATGAATCTAAAGTTGAAGGGAGTGAATGAATCAAAAATTGAAATTGAAGTATTTTTATAGAAGTATAGAAATCATAAATCAAAAATAAAAAAAATAATGTTTTATTATATTTAGGACAAAACTTCTCGTCATATAATTAGGATTAATGGTGAAATTAAAAGACTTTTATTTATTTTCAAACAATTAGTATATTTTTCCCTTTTAAATTTATTTATTCTTAAAGCATTATTTGGTTTCGTTTTCAAAGTGGAAACTTGTATTACCTTAAAAAAAGTAAAAACAAAACTAATCAAACCATGTTCCTAAAAAAAAGGAAAACTTTCCTAAAAGTTTTTTCCTTAATTTTTTTCTTTTTCACATGTTTTTCTTTTATTTATTTTTTTTTTTACTAATTTTTCTTTTACACCAAGTATATTTTAGCTGGAAAAGGATTCTTTGTGTGGAGATTTTTTTAATTTAATTTTCTCTTAAATTCTTTTTCCTTTTTGAATAAATTGGACGTCCCTTTTATTTTTTTTTGACAAATTTCCTTTTACAGCAATCTATTTTATTGAAAAAGGATTGTTTGTGTAGAGATTTTTCTTTATTTAATTTTTATTTATATTTAATATTATTAAAATATTAATTCTAAAAAAATGGTGAAAAGACGATTTTGTCTAAAGAGGAATCTTTTAATGAAGGGTAAAAAGTTCAAACAATATTATTAAGGACCTTCGCACTTTTATTATAGTATATAGATTAGACATAATTGGACTAATATATAAGGTTAGTGAATACGATTGAACAATAGGAATTAGATTCCATTGCTGATTGGTCACAAATTATTTTTCTTTTAGATTCTAACTTTTGAATTTTTTTGAATTTATTTTTTTTACTATGTGTATACGTACAGTTTATGTGTAGCTTGGTCGGTTGGTCGGATATAAAAGGATATTTTTATAGGTTAAAATATTGCATAAAATTATTTTAGTAAAAATTACAAAAATGTACATTTTTAAGGCTCTAATTACACTTTTTGTCAAGCTCACAAAATATTTATCATTTTGTCACAATTATTTACTAAAGTGTGATTTTAGTTTTTTTCTTTTTCTTTTTTTTTGTATATTTTTGTTTGTGTACTTGTAAGATATGAATTTATTAGTGGTCATATCATTTGGACAAATTTTTTCAAAAAATTGCTTTTTGAACTGATTTGATCATTTTTTTAAACTTTGCATTTTTCAATAAAAGTATAATTTTTTTCAATTACTTTGCTATTGAGTTTTCAATACTCAACCGCTTCATCTTCCTAACCCTTCTTCCCCCTTTTCTTTTCCCACCATTTCTTAGTTTTAATTTTTTTTTTCTCCCCTCATTTTATTTTAGTCCTATTGTGATTTTTGTTTGTGTTTTTCCCGTGCGTAAGAGTTCCTGATTAAACACGGAGCCGATTTATTTGGATATCATACCCACACAATCTTTCAAACCCACTATTAATTTGAATATTTTTACTCTGTCTTCGGTCCGAAAAAAAATGTAGTTCTTGGCACTTCTAATATCATTGTTGTTGAATCTTCAAAGAAGAAGGATTTCGTTGATTGTGCTTCAAAGTCATTGAAGAGAAAAGGGAAAGAGAAGGTCGTTTATCTCATGATAGCGACTTTAAGGATGAAATACCAATATTAAAAAACATCACTCCAATGAGCAACAAAAGTTGAAAAATGTTAGACCCAAGGTAAAACTCTTTCATTTTTGAAAATTTTTTTATTCGATGGTTTATATAACAAGTTTGAAAATTCCTTTTTTTCAGCTTGGTGTTGGTGGGTCTTTAAAATGTGACAATCGACGACCCAAGAAGGTAGCCATGAAAGGGAAAAAGGCAAGTGTAAAAAGTCCAAAGAGAAGATCAAGAGTATATTACATAAATCACTAATTTAATTTTTTTTTTGTTTAAGATATGTGGAATTTGGTAGTTATTAGTAATCACTGTTTGATGGGTTTGATTTTTGGTAGATTTAGGTTTTGTTGTCGTATAAAATGTTTATGTCTTTTTTAGTGTAACATTCATGTTTGCTAAGCATTCTTTGTTGGCTTGACCAAATATTTTTTTTATGGAGTAAGGTTTATGTAACTGGTGATCATTATTTTGGTAACTATTTATGTCAATATAGTGTTTTTTTGAATTGAATTATGGCATATGTTGGTCTTTCACTATTTTTCATTAGATTTTTTTATCATCCAAATATGTTATAATCCTTTTATTTTATCTGAGTTAAAATTAATGACAAACTTTGTTTGTCATTACTTTGGAAGGGGGAGGGTGCTGATTCATAGTAATCACTGTTTCATGGGTTTGATTTCTTGTTGATTTAGGTTTTGCTGTACTATAAGAGTTTTGTGCTTTTTTAGGGTAACTTTCATGTTTGCTAAGTATTCTTTGTTGGCTTGACCAAATATTTTTTTTATCGAGTAAGGTTTATGTAACTGTGGGTCATTATTTTGAAAACTGTTTATGTTAATATAGTGTTTTTTAGTCTAAAGTTATGACATATGTTAGTTTTTCACTATTTTTCATTAGATTTTTTATTCTCTAAACATGTTATGATCCCTTTATTTTTTTTGGCCTAAAAATGGACAAACTTTGTTGGTCATTACTTTGGGGGGTGCTGATTATTAGTAATCACTGTTTGATTGGTTTGATTTCTGTTGATTTTGATTTTGTTGTACTATAAAAATTTTGTGCTTTTTTAGGATAACTTTCATGTTTGCTAAGCATTCTCTGTTGGCTTGATCAGATAATTTTTTATGGAGTAAGGTTTATGTAACTGGTGGTCTTTATTTTGGCAAATATTTATGTGACTGTAGTTTTTTTTTTTTTTAAAGTTATGGCATATGTTGGTTGTTCACTATTTTTCATTAGATTTTGTTATTCTCCAAATATGTTATAATTCTTATTTTTTTGGGTTAAACACCTGTGACAAATTTTGTTTGTCATTACTTTAGGGGTGCTGACTATATTATTTTAAGAATATTCACTAATTTTTAAATATTATTTTTATATGTCTATCATACTCATTCTCTTGCAACATTACTTTTTTATATATTTTTTTGACTTTGAAATGTGTTTTTAAGTATGATATGAATTTAGTTAACATGTTGCTTGAATGTCCCATTTTTATTCAGCACTCAATCTTGGTTGAATGTTCTCAATCAATTTCGTTAAGAAGTTGGTCAATATATTGGTCAAATGTTAATAAAAAATATGAATCAATTTATGCTACTATGTTGGTTAATGATAGGGAGAGGGAGGATACTATTTTTAGATGTATCGTACCTGTCATATTTTGGGTTTTTGCTGTTAGTTCAGGGTAACACAAAACACCCCAAATGGCTTTCCAATATAAACTTTGGTGCTCTTGCTAAAATTTTCAATAGTTTGGAGAAGTTGAATATGCTTGACTTGTTCAAAAGTTCGCCATTTGACTATCTTCTTGAACTACCTGAAATATATGTTCAACCACAATTTATAAGATACTTGGTGTTGAATGAGGTGCTCAGTGAAAGAAAGGACATATTTACTTTCTATTTGAATGGGTCTCGATTAGAATTTGGAATTGTTGAGTTCAAGGTTGTAACTGGTTTCAAATGTAGAAAATTGGATGATTTTGTCTATGACTTGATTGGCACGTCCAGATTGATGGCGAAGCATTTTTCGAACTTCAAGAATAGAAGTATCTCAAAGGAACATTTTATCAGGATTTTCAAGAAGAAGATTTAATCGAGTCAGATGATGTATTCGATATGTCCATCATCTATTTTATTAGTGAATTTGTACTGTCGTCTCCTATGCAGACTTCATTTGTTCCTGAAGACTATTTCGTATTGATTGAGTCGGGAAAGTCGTTGATTATCCGTGGGGCTATTTGTCCTTTTAAGATTTTAAGGACTAAATTACTAAACAAGTTGCTTCAGGTAAGGATAGGATATTATTTTGGGAATTTTCATTGGCTCTTCAAATTTGGTTCTATGAATGTTGCAATCAAGTTGATCGAACGGTTGCAATTCATCGATTTAGATGAATTTCACGGATGTTTAATTGGGATATTTCAGAAAAAAAATAATTTCAACCACTTCAAAAGAGAAATGTTTCAGGCAGATGATAATCTGGTAAGTCACGATGTTTGTTTCATATGCATATTCTTTTTTTGGCTAACACCTATTTTGTACCAGTACAAATTTAGGAATATGTTATTCACTTCCGAGGAGATGGCCGCGATTCGTGTAAAAGACCTTCTGGTGGCAGCTAATCATGGTATTTGTATGGATGAGCAGCAGCCCCATCGTGCTTTCGATCCTTGTGATTACAGTTGGAGAGAAAAGCGACCTTTGAGGGATAATCCAGTAGGTTGCAAGTTTAATGATTTTACTTAAGGAGAGATGTCGACCAAGTTTGGATCAAACAAAATTGAAGCCACAGAGAGACTTGAAAAAGAAATTTATATTTTATGTGTTGATAAATTTTTTTATGCAGTGTTGGCACCATAAGTTGCATTTTATATGTTTTTGTCTCTCATTTGTCTATTGGTTCTAAGTTCGTAAGCAACTGGCAACTTTGGAGGCTAAGGTTGATCAGTTGGAGGCTAAGGTTAACTAAGAGTTTCGTGAAATTAGATTTTTAATTGAGGAGTCATTCAAAAAACTTAAGCCTGGTAATTGGAAAGAACCAGGTGGTGAAACCCGAAGTGGTAATACTGAATTTCCCAAGGTATTAATTAATTAATTTTATCAATTTCTTTTATTTTTCATAAATTTTCATAATTATAACATATAATCACTGCTATCATTTTTAATATTGTAAGATTGTTCTCGTCATGAGGAGGCTAGGAAAGAACCAACTGTGGACTCTCAATTTGGTAATTATGATTTATTGAAGTTAACACTTAATTTAATTATACATTTTTTCTATTCTGCAAAGACGTCCAAAACATAAAATTTTTATTATTGGATTTCTAATATTATTTTTAATGTTAGGCTTACTTTGATCATCAAGACACATTTCTAAAAGATGCACGTGGGATTTGCGATCCCCCAAGTGTTGTTCCTTCAGTTGATATGGTTTAATATATGTTGTTTCCTTTACTTTTATGATTTTTGTACATTCTTTGATTTTGTCAACTACTTGCTGATTTTATTTTAGTTAAATAGGGAAATGGTATAAACTTTGACCAAATTTTGGTTAATTCAGAGTATATATTTTGACCTAGTAAATATGTGTGATAATATTCATGACTTTTTCTTATGTTTTTATCCTTTTGTTTATTATATTTTAATATTTATTCTTTGATCATTTAATTAATATCATACGGGAAAAATATTATTATGTTTGCGCGATTTTCTTGTTTAATGGTTCTTACCCTGCCTATTTGCTTTATAATTGCATTGACTACCTAATTTTATTACCAGTCAAAAGGAAAAAAGAAAGTTGAAGATGTGGTTGTTAGTTCGAAGGAGCAGCAACATCATGATGCATTGTTATTGAATGCTGATAAATATTTCTATCTAAGTGTCATATTCTAACAAAGTAGTTATCACATTTTTATACTACGTTTTTGTTGGTAATACAAGTATTATTTAACTTTATAGGTGAAGCGATAGATGTTAGTCATAACACTCATACGTTTGATGAGTATGACTTCTCTGATTTGTGTGAATCCCAACTAGTTGCGTTAGAAAATAAGATGTTGTATGTGTCATCTGTGAATGTACCAGGCCTAAGCTTTCTAGAAAATGCCTCCGATCCCCGTTCACTGATCTCAGCGAAATAAATGGGTCTGCTGTCAAGTCCCTTGACATATTTGAATGGAAGCACCCTTTTGACGCGCACGATAATTTTTATGTAGAGAAGGACTTGATTGACTCATTTCAACTGTGGATCAAGCAAAAATTGTTGACAAGTACGTGAGAATCTATTTTATTTGTCTGCAATCATTCTTATCATTTTATTAAAAAGGTAATATTTTTGCCATTTATTTTTCTTATAGGAGAAAAAGTGCATTTACTCTTGCGTCCAACAAGATTAGCCCCCCACTTGATTTTGATATTGATACAGTAGACAAGATGGATTGGTTCTATGATTTGGTCATTACAAGCCGACCATGGGGAGACTTGGTAAACAATAATTTTACATAATCTCTAATTATTTTGTTATTGTACTTTTAAAAGCACCATGTTAATGATTTTGGTTAGTTATTGTTATGGGCTATTATTGACAATGATTTTGGTTAGTTCTTGTTCTAGGGGTATGATTAATTTGTTTGTCTCAATGTAGTTTATACATGTCCTAATAAGTTATATTGGTTAGTAAGATAGTCATAAGTTGTTTTATATGTTTGAATGACATTCCTTTTATGTTTTTTTTTGTTATTTTTTGTGCTTATTAATGTGATGGTTATATGTTGGTCTATTCAATATTTATTCATACTTGTCGAAGGATTTGTTAATATGATTGTTTGCATTTGTCATGAGTCCTTCGGCTTAGGTTATTAGCCCAAATGTTAGCATGAATGTTGGTCAATATGATGGTATTATTTTTGGTACAAATGTTAGACTATATTTTTTCTAAAATGTTGCTACATATGTTGGACTGTATGTTAGTTGTTGTCATGGGCTATTATTAATAATGATTCTAGTTAGTTGTTATTTCAGGGGCATGGTTAATATGTTTGTCTTAATATAGTTTGTACATATCCTAATAAATTATATTGGTTAGTAAGATGGTCATAAGTTGTTATATATGTTTGAATGACATTTTCTTTATGTTTTTTTGTTGTATTTTTTGTACTTGTTAATGTGATGGTTATATCTTGGTGTATTCAATATTTATCCAAGGATTTGTCAATGTGATTATTTCTGTTTGTCATGAGTCCTTTGGCTTGGTTTATTTGGTACAAATGTTGGCCTATATGTTGGTTAATATGATGGTCTTATTTTTGGTACAAATGTTAGGCTATATTTTTTTAAATTGCTGGTACATATGTTAAACTTTGTTTTTTCTAAAATTCCCTAGGGGTTGGTCACGTTATTGGTTATAAGTTTGTTTATATGCAATTCCAGTTTTGATCATGGGTACTATACTTTTATGTTACCAATCTGTTAATCAATCTGTAAAATATCTATTTTTAATGCATCATGTTAGTGTTATCATGTACTACTTTCGAAAAAAATTAAAGTATGATCTTGGTAATGATACGAGAGTCACATTTATGGAATCTTTCTTCATAAAATGGGTAGAACAAATTCGTGATCAATGATTAAACTGCAACAAGGATAGTCGTGTAATTAATCCTGATCATGAGGTTTCTCAATACATCCGGGGATTTAAGATACATGCAAATAGATCTTGAGATTTGGATGACTATATCTACATTTCAATCAACATTCCTCATCTATGTCATTGGGTATTAACTGTGATATACGTAAAGGACTTCTATATATATGTCTTTGACTTATTATTTGAAGTGGGGTCAAAGCATTTTGTTGTGGTCAATGGTATGACGAGTAAATTGGTAGAAATTATCCCTCTCTTCTTTATTTGCACTGAGTTTTATGGTAAACGGTTGGGTATTGATTGGAACAAGACGATGGAATCTGTTGATTATGCTCTGGCAAACCCACTTATTTATTTCATCTGCGACAATGTTCCCTAACAAAGCGAGGAGTCAAAGGAAATTCCTTTTCCAATAACATTTTTTTTCAGGTTCAAATTTACAATAATTTGGTATTTCATCATACTTTATTTGTTCTTATTTTTTCTTTTTTGGTCGGTTTATTTGATCACAAGTTGCTTTATTTTTTCATCACAGTGACTGTGGGTTATACACTTGTGCCTTCGGGGAACACTTTTCGCAAGGTCACTTTGAAATATCTGAGTGTGACTTTGATTTGTGCCTATTCAGATCGAGGTACAGTATTTTGCTTTGGGAGTATGACACAATCAGTGACAGTGAAGCTACGGAAAAAGTTGTTAGTCGTAGGGGGTACCTAAAGTTGTACGGGACAATGTCCTAATTACAGATTCTGTTGATCGAGAGAAGCTGGTACCTAGGAGGAAGGCGTAGTTTTGTGTGTGTGTGTACTTACTTTCTCGCTTGTTGGATTTTTTCTGTTGATGGACCTTTTAACTGAAAAAATGAATTACAGTTTCATAGATTTTATTTTGCTGGTTATTACTTTTGTATAATGACTCATCAGGTCATTTTGAGAATTACTTTTCTTGATTTCCTAAAAGATTTTCCTCGTAAAATTTTAAATGGGTATTTTGGATTATTCAATAGCTATGACAATTTAGTTAATGGGTTAATTAAAAATAATTACTATAAGTGGTGGACTAATTATTAATTTGTTTAAGAGTCAATATTACTTAACCCATATATTAAATTAGGTTAGTAATGTTTAACAATTTCATAAGAAAATTAGAAAAGAGAAAGCAACCTAGACGAACTGCAAGGAAGAAAATGGCTTCTTAAGGTATGATTATAACTGCAATTTGATTTTTTAAATTTGTTTCTTGCACGAGATAATACCAATGAATATTGTCTTGCCATACATGTGTTTCTGGGTCTAGGAACTTAGTGGAATTTGCTAGACACGTTTTAGGATAGCGACAAACCAAGAAACTTATTAAAAGATTCATGTTAATGTTACAGCCTAGGCATCATCGAAGGCTAGATTTTTACTTGTTAGTGATCGATATCTTAGTACAGTTAAGAATAGGGACTAATATTATGAATAAAGTAAGTTAAGGAATGAGGTAATAAGGCATGTGACGTGTGGGTGTAGTAGCTAAAATCATGAGACTGTGGTAATTAGGAAAAATTAATGCATAAAAAATTATTCCTCACAAGCTTTGCATGTTTAGTAATTCTGTCCTTTAGTGAACTAATTATGAGCGTCAAATACATGTCTCAAATTGAGCTTGTATGAGTTACCCTTTTCTTTATATATTTTTCTGCAACCGGTGATGTTGGCTCCTTGTTTAGGTTTACGCGTCTTTGGATGTGTATATATATATATACACGTACTTGTTTTGTAATAATATTGAAGGAATTGAAATCTAATCCTAGGCTTGAAATTTTGAAAATTTATTATGAAATTGGTTAGTATTGGTCTAAGCTAGACATATAGTAATATGAAAATTGTTAGTTTCAAATTCTATTGTGAATTCTTAACTGATTAGATCGTGGTGTTTCAGATTCTATTCGAAAGGGGAAGGCTCAAGTGTTTGATTGATCCTGATTTGAATAAGGCAAGTGGACTTTCAAAACTTTGTAATTCTCGTAGAATTCCCAAATCTTCCTTTCTTCTGCGATGCATGAAATAGCTGTAACATCATGAAAATAGGGTGATTAAGTATAAATGTGAGTTGGTTTGGTGTTGTAATACTTGAATTGAAAAGGTGTCTAAGTGATGAAAATTTTGTTTTGAAATATATTGTTGATATTGTATCATGACTATGATGTTGTGAGTTATATTAAAAGTTGTCATCTCCTCATTATTATGTGAACATGCCCATTTGCATTAATTCTTGTTATGTGAACTGAAAAAGAATAAGAATTAAAGAAGATGTACTATTTTGACGGATGTGTCGCACGCTGCGATGGATACTATATTTTGAGGGTTGTGTCGCACGTTGCGATATCGTACGCTGTGATAGATGCATCAACTGAGAGTCCCCCATGGGTCCCGAACTGAGAGACAGCGAGTGTGTATCACTAGGATGGACATATATTATTATACTTGACATTGCATTACATTGTATTGTATATCACATATTTATCTTTTATGAACTTGTAAGTACCTTTGTGGAACTTGTGATAAATAGATTTTATCTTTATGTTGTTAATCTATAAATACTGGTGTGATTATTGAGCTATATGTTATATACATTATGAACTGTTAAGTTAGACTGATTCTATGCAGGTTGTAGTTGTGGAGGTAGATTGGATTGAAAGGAGTTTGTATATTCTATTGGACTTACTTTGTTTAGTTAGTTGACTTGCTGGGTATCATGTTGCTTTTGATACTCACCCTTTGCTTCTACACTTGTGTAGGTTCTGAGCTCGGATAGTGAATAGTGTTTTTCTTAATCATCCAAGGCTTTCCCGAAGATTTAGAGAGGTAGCTATTTTCATCTGGCTGACTCTCTTGTTCCTATTTCTTTAGTGCTTTGTTCTATTTGAGAAGAAAGACACTTTAGACTGGTACTTCTTTGATTTTTATACTAGTACTTCTTTGATTTCTCTATATTGCTAGTGGCATTTAAGTTATGGAGATTTTCAAGTTTAGTTGTCTACCCTATTTAGTTACTCCCACATGTTATTTCTATTTATCTTCGGGTTAAGACTGACTTGTTCTGGTAGAATTGAATAAGTGTCAGCACGTCTATTTTTGGGTCGTGATATTTTGTTAACTGAGTTTGTTTTTATGTTTACCATCTTCGGATTGAAAATATTATTTGTTGTAAATTTGGTCGCTGTTTTTGGGGTATTCTGTTGGTTTTTGAAATCTTTGTGTCATGATTGGTCAACTTTAATGTTTTATGTTATTATAAACCTATCTACAATGATGTTACTTCAACTTTTTCAATTTGTTATTTTGTTGTTAGGGGGTTGAAAAATAATTGTGTTACATGTTAGTTTTAAGCTTGTCAATACGGGTGTTGAGAACTTTACCATGGGTTTGATTATTATGTTTGTCGATAGTATGCCTAAAGTTGTTTAGTTTCATTCTTGAAAATATTATTTCCTTTGTTTCTTTACCTGTCATTTGATTTTAAATTAATTCTTTGAACTGTTGTAAATCAACATTATGGCTTCATTATTAAGATCAATATTTTTTTTTCTGACCTACCACAAATAATTGCCTATCTGCACAAAATTAGCCTGCCACAATAATCAAGAAAAAACCAACAATCAAACTACAAATACCACCATATTCTTGTAATTTTTTCCACAACAATAATGGAAAACAGAGAATAATGGGAAGCTACTCCAAAATGTAACATTGGTAAATAAAAATTAACAAATCAACTCATCCAAAACTACTTACATCATTTACCACATGTTTTCAAAATTATTGCAGTCGATTATCATAATTTGAAAACATTACATATGTACCCCCATTTAATTGTAACTATCATTCACCAACACAAACCAAAAACCATCACAGCTATAAAAAAAATATTCAAATCACTGTCAACTTTGTATCCAAGAAACACAAAAAGGGACCATGTCAGTCTCCACAAATATCCATACATCCTTTTCAAAAATAACAAAATCAACCAACTGCTAATCCATTTAATGTTTATCAGTACTATTATTGCATGTAATTCTGTTATGACCCATTAAGCCACATTTACTGCATGTAATCTTGCTCCTCTTGAAGTTTACTTCTGTAAAGCCCTTCTTCTTATCGTAATTTGATAGTCAACTTGGTCCCGTTTTTACGTCAAGTGGCAGAACCATTTTATTCAAAACATATTCTGGAACAACTCAACTATTTTCGCAAGGCAATGGCTCTATGGGTATTGCGTATGCATCTTGAAAGTTTTTGTTATTGTAGTAAATCAAACAATAATCCTCAACATACTTCTCTTTATACCCAATCACTGCAATTACGTGGGCACAAAGGATCTCATCATGTTGAAACCTCCCGCAGGAGCACATCCTTGTGTTCAAACCAACAGTAAACCCGTGCGCACCATTGGTAACTGTATTTAGAAATTCTGTTGATGCTCTATTCTGTACAAAAATATAAAACCAAAATTATCAGAATGAAATATTCTAGAAGAACTACAGGAGCGAACTTTTTTGGGCAAAGTTGAGGACCATACTGTCATCTGGTGCGAATAATTAACAATATAACATTATACTTCTTTGTCAGAGTTGTTGTTTGCCTTCCTTTCTGGTTGTGTTTCTTATTCCACGTTTCAATTGTTTTCCTCACATATTCCAGCATAGTCACTATAGGGAGTTTAGGACCCGATAAAATTGCATTGTTGATTGACTCGACAATGTTGCTTGTTAGCGTCTATATCCTTTTCACAGTTGAGTGAGCATGCGACCACTTTTCAAAATCAACTTCTTCTAAATAGGTGTGGTGTCTTAGATTTATTTTCTTCAATTGCCTCATCAACTCACCAAACTCCTCAACAATGTATGCTTTCGCCAATTTAAAAAATAACGTTCTCACTTTCTTCGTATTATTGTGTATTTTTTTCAGTACATTAGTCCACAAGTGATATATGCAAGCGTAATGTTTGAACCTTAGGTACACTGAGGCAACTGCATTCCAAATGATTTTGTTTCTATTTGAAACAAAGCACATTCTGTCTCGATCGCTAAATGCCAATTTGAAACATTGGAAGAACCAACTCCAACACTTATTATTTTTCCAGTCCACAACACTATATGCTCGAGAAAATATATAACTTGCATAACAACTAAACAATTTAGCTGCCTTTTTTATTATTATTACAGGGAATGAAAATAAAGCACATAAATGGTATTCGAGAAACTGACCTCTCGGATCCAACGTGCTAGCGATCAACATAGTACCTTCGAATGTTGACCTAACGTGTGTACCATCAACAACAACGATTGGTCTATAATATTCCACCCACTAATGCATGCATCCAGTGCAATAAATATATACAAAAAATATCCATCGTCAGCCTTTCGTAAATCCACTATAGTACTGGGATATGTTTTTTTCAGAATGTGTAAATGTGTTGGCAATTTATTGTACGACGATGCTGGGTCGCCTTGTAATACAGTGAATGCCATTCTCCTACCTCTCCATGCTTACATATAAGTTAATGTTAACCTATGTTGCCTCTTCATATCCTTTTGTATCTCCGTTGGTGTGTAGTTTACCTTTGGATCACTGCATTTGTCCAACAATATTGCACTAAGCACCCTACTTTTACGTTGATATTTTGATAATATTCTGCTTTTCAAAAGGCACGTATGTATATCACAAAATCTACGAACATAGAACAATGCA
>JAOTQJ010000007.1:20037414-20047881 GCA_025642045.1 Solanum sejunctum | reverse complement strand
GTTGATATTTTGATAATATTCTGCTTTTCAAAAGGCACGTATGTATATCACAAAATCTACGAACATAGAACAATGCAGAATTATTCAAGCATAAAGATTTAAATAACCATATGCAGCCATTTGTTGAGCATTTCAAGTTGTAACTGCACAATGTCAACCACCGCTAAATTTATTAAACACTGCTAACATTCAAACATACTTTCATTTATAACATCCCAAACCTCGGCGCAAATTTATTCGATAAATAAATTCACCACAAATTTAAGCCATAAAATCAAAATATACCCAACTTTTTAAAGCATTGCTAACCTTTTAAACGTATTTTTAACATATAATATACCCAACTTCTGACCTAATTTATTCCATAAACAAAATCACTATACATTTATACCATAAAATCCTAAAAATATAAAACATGTTATCAAATTTTTTGTCAAAATGTATACCACAACTCTGGACAAAGTCATGCATACTTTTTTAACTACTGCTAACTTTAAAATGTACTTTTAACCAATAATTTTTTCAACCTTTGCCAACATTTATTCCATAAACTAAAATCACAATATATTTATACCATAAAAAATCTATCACACATAACAATATCTCAAATTAAATTAAAAATAATACAATTATGCATACCTTGCATGACTTGATCTCACGACCATGTATTCAAAACCTCTAAATAATGCATAACGTTTCATTACCTCCACAACAATCTTTTTATTTTTGTAGATTTAATTGACTAGAACATTGTCATTTTGAATGTTGTCTATTATTTCTAAATTATCCTCCTCCTCTGACATATATGATTGAATTGGACTCAAGCTCAGTAGATCTCTCATTACAAATGACTGTGTCAAATGTTGTTCATCCACACCATAGAAAATAATTTTCGTGCAATTATTTACACATGTTACACACAAAGGATACTTGGAGAAGAAGCCAATGTTGGTTTATTTTTTTAATCCAAGTATACTTGCACGCCCACATTGTTGTGTATGTGCATTGGTGGGATTCGTTTGTGACCTTATATTGCAGCACTATTTTTGTACTCATTGTGTCAACACCTATTTGTGATGCAATAGTTTTGACCAATCCCTCAAATTCTATTTTTGGATCGAATATAATTCCTTTAATTTTGTAATTGACATAGCAACCTGCGTATATATATCGACGAATGTAAAATGAAACACAAAACATAAGAAATAACCCAAAAAAGTACCACCCCTGGCCAACAAATTATCACAAAGTTTTAACAACAATCAATCAATATTTTCTACGACGAGTTAATATACTACTTTCAACCAAACATAGACAACCATGGTCAACCAAACAACAAAATCCAAAAAGCCATAACTTCCCAACAACATACCATTGACATGTTTCAACAAGGGACAACCATAACTACGAATTTGTAAGACATGTTCATAAACTTCTTTAAATCAAATATAGACAAACCACTATTTTAATTAAAGAAATTTATACAAAGATCATACATACCCTCAATCATCTTTCTACTAAAACGTGTACTAAAAAAATGACCAACAAGTATATTTTTGCATGAACAAGAAAACCAAATTTGATGAATCCCATGTTCCGTCATGGTGAATCAAAATGGAGACACATTCCATACTCAAATTTGACCATCCAAAATCTTAATGTACATATATATATATATAAGAATTTTTATTTTTTTCTTACTTTGAACAACTTTCTTTAATTAAGATTTTTCTTTATAAAAACCTACTAATAGATTAACAGTAACATACCTCACTCACTCCATATGTTTATAGTATTTTTATCCCATTCATTACACTATGTGTAATAAAAAACTTACCAAATATTTAACATACTCTCTGCACGTGATCCAAAATAAAGTACCAAAATTTATTACACTGGTTAACCCCACATAATATACATTTTTTTTTATATTTTTTCATTTATCTCTTTCCTATTAACATATATGCTTTTTGCCTTTTTACTTTTGCATTTTAATTTTTTTATTTTGCTTGCATTTAATATATCTTGGGTGCATTGGTTCCACTTCACTATCTTGCACAACCTTTGACCTTATTTTTTTTACATTTTTTGTTTTTTTATTCCTCGTACCTATGGGTAATAAATGATCTGACTTTAATGTTATTTGATTGGTTATTTTTTTAAAATTTTTCTATTTCATTTCTCATTATTGGCAATGCTTTGGACAAATTTTCGAATAACATTTTTCTTTTATTTTTTTTTACTAATGATCATTCATTGCAATTAATGCCCTCATTTTATGTTATTTTTCTATTTTTGTTTTTTTTATTTTTTTCATAGTACTAGAAAATAATTTTATATAGTTTGATAATTTTTCTTGACATTTATTAGTAATTTCACTTTAATGACATAACAATAACAACAATAACAATAACATACCCAGTATAATCCCACAAGTGGGGTCTTGGGAGGGTGTAATGTACGCAGACCTTACCGCTACCTCAGAGAAGTAGAGAGGCTATTTCCTGTGAACCCTCATCTCAAAATCCATAAGCAGAAAGAAACTAGATATGACCATGAAAGTATGACATGTGACTATGAATGACATGCAAAGGAAGGTATAAGAAAAAAATAAACTAAAATAAAATAAAATAACACACAATATGACATGCACATGAAGGTATGAAAAAAAAGGCACACAATACGATACATACTGCGGACACACGAGTACCCCTGCCCAAATAACCCTACCATTCCTCGAAGCCAAGCAACACCTAACCCTACTAATTAACCCGCTCTTCTAATATTTTATCTCATTTTTTATATTAAATAATTTATTATTATAAAATATAGGATAAAATTATTCTTATACAATATTTAAAATTACTTATTATTTTTATCTTATCAAACAAACGAATGAAAATAGGGTTATCCTCTATAGTCATTTAGTTTTGTTTTTTTTTCTTTTTGCCAAATACATAAATAGTTAAAAGGCTAATTTACATGGGAAAACTAGTTAGAAATATCAAATTTATTGTTCTTGTTATCAATCAATCCAAAAAGGGGGAACACATTAATTCCCAACAAAAGTAATACACAACCCCACAAATAAGAAAAAGGGGAAATGGGTGATGAGAATACACCACTTGAATAAATAAAACCAAATAAGAATGAAGTTATATTGAATATATTATTATTTTTAATAAAATGTATTAATTAAGGAATAGAAATATTTAAACTAAATTATTTTAACTTAATATAAATAGAATATCGAAATATGTCTCTCATTTTCTCCATCTAAAAATCAAGATTTTTGTCATGGTGGCTTTCACTAACCAAATCACTCAGGATAATGGAGAGAGGTCGTTGAATAATATCTGTGATAACTAAACCTAATTATATATTTGAATTCAATAATAAATTTTATAAAATTATCATAAGAAAGCCAAAAGGATAGAGCAAAGGGGAAAAGATTAGAATACTCCTTTTTGGGTTAGATATACCTAATTTCTAATACAAACAACCCAAAAGTTATTTAATTGAAATCATTTAATGAATTTTACAACTAAAATTAAATTAAACTTACAAGAATAACAAATTAAATTGAAAGATTTAAATTTAGGAAGTAGAAGATTAAAAAAATATTCAATACTTCGAAATAATGGGCTTCTTGTATTTAAATAACTCAGTAAAAAAACATATTTAAAACTGAAATTCAAAAAATGTTCTATCAAATCCATAGCAAAAAGTCATAATTTTTTTTCTTTTAAGAGTTTCAAGTGTTACCCCTATTTATTCAATTTCAAATTTCGATGTTGAGCAAAATCGAAAACTACTACGACATGAAAAGCAGATGAAGAGAATTGAGAATAGTGACAAGTGAGAAGAAAAATCAAGCCCGAAATCGAGATAGAATAATAATAACATAAAATTGAAAATTTTGAAGAGAATTGAAACTAAATTAGGAAAAATTGGAGAACATTGACCTAAAATAGCAAATAGATGATAAAGAGAGATCAAAGAACAGTTGAAAGAATGGAGAAAAGTTTAGAAATCCATATTTAACATTGAAGGAATAAGGCTAGATGGAGATATTATGAAGGCTGCCATGGAACAAGAAATATGCAGAATTATCTAGATGTTAAAATAAAAATTGAACAAATATCTAATTGTAATATTACTTTGATACCTTTGGTCGTCCAAGGATTCACATTTCTATATATATTGAGAAAATAAATTTGTAAACTAAAGAACAATACGCCTTACTACTTTAATATTTTAATTTAAATTAAATAATATTATTGACCAGTGAATTGATTCCAACCGCCTCGATTAAGCCTCAAAGGCTTAGTTGGGTCGAACTTATAAGCTCTGGTACTAAATAAGTTTAAAAAATCAAAATCTCAATCCTACTCTAATAACGAATGTGACTGAGCTAATCTCATCAGCTGAGTCCATTTTAACGATTCTAATTAAAATGATGAAATGAATCATTACATGAGAATATTAATTGATTCCAAATTTGTTGACATGGAGGGACGGTTAAATCAACCACTTACTAATTATTAATACTTCCATAAAAAGAAAATGTACTAATACACATAGTTAATGATGAAGAAGATTAAAATAAACATTAGTCTTTTAGCCGTACTATCGTACAATCATTAAGGAATTACACAAATTAAAGTAGAAAATAATCCAAAGCCATGGACCATTCCTTTTTTATAGTATCATCTCCTACTTGAGAACTAATAAAAAAAATATATCACATGTGATCAAGACAAAATAATTATTAATTGATCAATCAATATTTATCGAATTAAAAGAAAATGTCAACAAGATATTCATTCAATTTCATGAATGTCCAGAGTAACCATCAAAAAGCACTTGTAGAAGCAAAATTCCAACATTTCCCAAGCTTTTGAAGCAATAAAAAACATAACTTTTGTTAAATTCTCAAAAATTTGAGCTTTAATTTGGCCCCTTCTTGGTGGAAGCATAGTCCTCTTATGCTTTTGGTTATTTGGAGGAATAATAGCCATTAATTGATTATATACTCGTCAAAAATGTATATAACAAGAAAAAAAAAGATTTAAATTTTATATATCGATAATATAATAATTTTTATATTATCAATATAATTTAACAGATAGTAAACTTAGAGATTCAAAAAAAGAGAAAATATTGTAAAAATGGGGACTAAAGTGAGTTGGTATTAAAGGAAGAGAAGATAATAGGCTAGTGGAGAGTTTGGTGGATTATATAGCTCTCATAAGAGGAGTGATTTGAAAATGTTTCAAAACTTGAGGTCCTTCTAAACAAATATATTGAAATTCCTACAAATCACTAAACTTGTTGGTAGTAATTTCTTGGCAAATACTTGTTGACTTTTGTTCAATTTAATGGTCGGTTAATATAGTGGGGTCACCCAACATTATATTTTTTATTAAAAAATATTGAGAATTTATATTACTTTTTCTAAATATGGTTATACGCTCTCATTTTTAAGAATTAGCAAATTCACCCATCTTGATTAATCGGAAGAGGTAATAATGAAGTTGTCATGTACTTGCTTTGTTTAGTTGTGAAGTTCCAATTTTGTTGATAGTTTTAGGGAAAACTAAATAAAAATAAACTTAATTGTAAAATTATTTATTAAAAATAGATTTAACTCAAATTATTTATTCATTTACTTTACTTTTTGTTTTTTATTTCGCACATAACGTTAGTATTACTCTGTGATACTCTGTAAGTATTTGATATCATAGTGATATTATATAGAATCGAACTTAATCTGCTAGGATACATACTTTATCGATATCATATAATATTGTGCTCCTTTTTTGAAGGAATAAATAAGAAACAATTTGGACTTCGTCGATATATGATACCATAATGATGTATCATATAGAATTAAGCTTAATCTTATATGATACTCCATTAGTATATTAATACCCTATAGGTACCATATTGGATTAAAAATTTTTAAAAAATAAATAAGAAATAATTAAGAGAAAATTATTAAAATTGAAATCTTATTTATTAAAGTCAAGTATCTATAGAGTTTAATGGTATCAAGTAATTTTTTTCCTCTTTGGTAACATCATATATATATATATATGTATGTATGTATGTATGTATTCTTATGGTATCAAACTCATGAAAATAGTTAAAAATATCGGATATGAAATTAAGAAAATAACCACTTATAAATAATTTTTCGTTTTGGGTTACAAGTATTATGTTCCCATCAATCTTTGCTATTCTAACCTTCCTTTACATTATGTACTATTAATTTGACTTATATATATAAAGTAAAAAATAATATATACATAGATGTATAATGTAAGGGAATTTATACTACAAGTCTTACCTCCGATAGTTTGACTTTTACTACCAGGTCACATCACTTATTAGAGTTGGTCTTTTTACCTTATTAATTTTCATCATTACAAATCCATTTTTATGGAGGATAATCACTAGAGATATCTTCAAAATGATATGATAATATCAACAAAAATATTTAAATTCTCAATGGATCTAATGGAGTACTTGTGTGGATTAACTAGCCAAGAGATTTTGATAAATATGAATTCCATTTATTAATATTAATTTAAAAATATCTTAATTCCTTTTTAGGATAATCGTAACACAGACTTTACTGTTGATAGGTGATAGAAACAAAAGTTATGGTCTTCATAGCTTGATAATAACAAAAGCGATGCCCCATGCATTTTCAAAGGATCAGGAGGATATATCTTTCAAAATTTAATGTGAAAGGAGAAAAAGAAAAATACTCAATTAACTAGAGCATGCACATTCTAAGAGTACTCTTTTTGGTCAGTCAAATCCAACATAAATTAATTAAAGAGGTACAAGACCAGACCACATTGATTTCTGGGGAAAACAGAAGTCTAAAGATTTGAGAATCAATTCTCACTTGACCGAATACATCATTTGCACGCACATGGCCCTTCTTGTCCACATACATCATTTAATATGAAAATTAATTCATTTCATACACATGTTAGACATCCTATTCAAGTCACATATTGCCTTCGAGAATCGAACTTGTAACCTTGATTCTGATACCACTTGTTAGAATCAAGTGTTGATCTTTCAGGATGGTCTAGTGGTTTGGGCTTGGGGCTTTCATGTTAGAAGTCTCAAGTTTGAAATCCCTTATTAGCGAAAGCAACGAAATGCCTTCTGGGTCGAGCTCATCGGACCGAACTTACTTACCATGGGTTACCTCGAAAGCAAGGGAACGCCTTCTGGGTTGAGCTCACCGGACCGAACTTATTTAGTGTGGGTTACCTTTTTTATATGATTTGCAAGCGATTACATAGCAGGGGGTTTACTCTGTGCGTGAAGGATAGCAACTACGAGTTGCCCCTATCATCAGAAAAAAAAATCAAGCGTTTGCCAGAGTTACTAAATAGCAGTTATGGCGCCATCTAATGGACCTGTGTAGACGCAATAATTGTGAGTCTCAAAGGTTCAACAAGATCATGGATTTACCAAGAAACTTGCTCACCGACACTACTACCACACAAATCAGTATTAGCACAAGTGTAGCAAATATATACTAGGAGGGGGTTGGTTTCAAAATACCTATTGATCAATCGATCCATATTTTGTATATGTATATGTTAAACATTACATTTAAGTGAAAAAAAAAGCTTTTTAAAATAGTTTGAATTAAATAAATTATCATATTTATGTTATAGTAAATCATCTTATAAATATTCGATAAATATTATTAATATTGGTCAATTTAAAATAATTAATTAAATAATTTTTACTTTCTCTAAAATAAATTATATATATTTGTGTGACCATAAATTATCTCACTCTTTTTATCTTTAAAATCTAATGTGAAAACTCATAAGGCCTCATTGAGATATCAATAATCAAAATATTTTTCTTCATAGATAATTTTTTTATTCTAAGAACTTAATATTAGTGATATTAAAAAATGATAAAACTATAACTAAAAAATATCAATTTAAAACTAATCCTGTATCTAAAGTGAGTTCGATAAATTCCTAAGAAAAAAATTTAGTACACTAATTAAATTAAAATATAGGGGCAAAAATCCCTTTTTCTTTTTCCAAAAACAATGAGACAAGGAACCATTTTTTTCCCCTGAAATACATTGCCAGTTTGCCACTACTAAAATATAGGTGGGAACCTCGTGTAAGAAATGGTAAGCTATAAATGTGGCATTCTAAGTGGGATCCATATGTGAAAAGGCATAAATACTAAGCTACAAATAATACTTCTATAGAAAAAGTAATACTAATCCAATCAAATTAAATATAGAATGAATCAAGCATTTAAAGTTATGAAAATAATTTTAAATTTATAAAAAAATAAATTGGGTATTCATAAACTCAAACAGAAAAACTTAATAATGTAAAACACTTTCTAGGAACCCAAGATCATTGTATTAAAATTTTAACTAAGAGTCTAACATAAGAGGATGCATTTCAAGAAAAATCAGAGGAAATAAATAGCTAAAGTGTCTAAGTCCAAGAACAACTGGACTGAGAAAATAGACGAATCCATGAAAGGCTTGAACGAGCTGACTCATTCTTGAATTCAAATGATCACTAATATCTTAGTTGAGATATCATAATAGTGCTTGAAGATGCCTTCCATGCAACAAGGAAAGAGCAAGTGCAATCTTAGTACACATAATAATAGTGTACTGATAGGATCACGTTGTTACTCCAATGAGCGAAATATAAGCAAGCGACTTTAACATAGTAAACAACGCATATGATTGAATAACAAGTTATGGTTTATGTTTACATATCATTTCATGGTTGTCATTCTCATCATAACAATTTCAACGACCCTCTCAAGGAAGCCACATCAACACAAGTTGTGTCAGAACATGACATTCGGTCCAATAGTGTGTCGCAATATGATTTCCAATTCAATAATGTCTTAGAATGTGACATTCGATCTAATAATGTGTTGAAACATGACACTCAATTCAATAATGTGTCGGAACATGATACTCGATCCAATAATGTGTTGAAATGCGACACCCTATCTAATAATCACAATCATAATCACATGCATCATGAATAATCCACACATTACACCATCTCTAATTTCATTAATTTTTTAAAAAAATTATTAAAAAAAAGCTTACTTCACCCCCTCCCCCTAAACCATACCCTCCGCTCGTTCCCAAAAGAAATTTAAATATAATTTGTTTTATATAAAAAGAAAATTTTAATCCTTCACTTTTATATATTTTTTTAAATATATATATAGGAAAATATTTTTTTCTACTTGCATATAGATTATAATTAAAATGATTTTTAAAAAAAAAAATTGCAGCAAGTAACAAATACTTTCCTAAGAACATATGTGTATACTTGATACAAAATAAGAAAAATGAAAAAGAATTGAGGGTTAAGTGTGATGGGATAGATTTTTCTTTTTAAGAATTAAAAATAATATCTAAGAATATTTTAGAGAGAGTTGAAGTAAGAATTTTTTTATAAAATCTTTATAAAAGAAATTTATTTTTTTTAAAAAAAATTAAATTGGTGGGGCGGGTCACACAAGAAGCACAAGATTCTATATACTTAACAAATGTTAAGAAATTCACTTGTCTTAGCCAAAGACAGTCAATCAAGCACGTGAGCTTTCTCCTTCCCGAAATGAATCCGTAGTACTACAATCTAGTCAAATAATAATCGCAAATAGATTTCGAAACTAGTAATACCCATATTAATATACGTCTAGCCTAGACTCAAAAACTAATGAATTTCATAGTCAATTTTCAAAGTTTCAAGCCTGGGACTAAGTCTTAGTTTCCCCACAGTACTATAAATTTAATGATATTTATATAATAGAATATACATATTAATTAATTACTATCTCATTTTTTTCAAATTAAACCATGCTATTGCTAACTACACCAAGTAACAAAATAATATTTGGCTAGATGCACTATCCGAAGGAAGCCTAGCAACTTAAGTTTTAAATTATCTTGTATCAACATAAAATATATATATTTATATATATCCTGAGGTGCTTTAGCGAAGCATCCAAGCACTAGAAAAAAAATAGCAATTAAAACAAAAGCATTGCAGGGACATTTGATTGGTTGATCCCTTTGGGTATAAATTGTCTTAATCACTCAAACATATGCAGGAAGAACCACATAACAACCCCATTGCCACTCTTAAAAATTCAAAGAAGACACGTGAATTTGTGTTAAAACCCTTACCTGATCCTACTATGTTGTTGGCGTAACCCTCCCTTGCTCTCCTTTTTTTTTTTTTTTGATTAATTATGTAGAGAAAATCCTACTACTTATATTTAATATATATATTAAGTGGTATAAGATATTTAATAAATTATCAATTTAGACCCCTAATTAAATTAATTGTCTAAAAGTTCACTAATTTAATTTAAAATATCTAATCATGTAGTTTAGGATTTTGACTAAATTAATATTTA